>CM066317.1:89791631-90274262 GCA_033807775.1 Saussurea involucrata
ACGAAATTGATCCGGTAACCAAAAGTTCCCGGTAAATCCAATTTACCCGGGTAACCCAAAGTTCCCGGTTGATTTTCTTTCCGGATACATTTCCCGGTAACCTACTATCCGGTCACTCACACTATCCGGTTAATTCTTACCCGGATTCCCCTTATCCGGATTGACATATATCCGGTGACTTCCTAATTTCCGGTAAGTTTAATTTTTTTCCGGTTAGTTTGTTCTTACTTTACCCGGTAACCACAAGTTAACCGGTATCCTCTGAACTATCCAGTGAGCTTACATTATCCGGTAACTCCCTGTTATCCGGTAACTTATTCTGATCCGGATACTTGCTGCAAGTTATTCTACTATCTGAACACTGCACCCACATCTGATCCGGACACTTCCAGATCAGACACTTTTCATCCGGATTCCTATCCGGTAAGTTCTGCTTAGCTGAATTTCTTACCAGTTCACCCTAAGTCACTCTTAGAACCTGCGTTAGGACATTTGGTCGTAGTGCCTTGCGTTAGGATTCCACTTTGAATCGAACCAACGTCTGACGATCACATTAGTGCACATTTCAAAGATGTCTCGCAACGCTCTTGAAATCGGCACTGATGCCAAGCCACCGACCCTCTACCAGGGAGAATATAGCCAATGGCGAGACAGATTCCTCATCTTCATCGAATCTAAAGACAACTACGAATACATCTGGCGAGCTTTATCTGAAGGCCCTCAAGATCCTCTCATGACTACCGTTCCAGCTCAAGAAGGAGGTGCTTCAGTTTGAACTGAGCACAAGACATACGCGCAGATGAACGAAGAAGAAAAGGGCAGATTTGATGGAGAAAAGCATGCCAAGAGATATCTGGTCCAGGCTCTACCAAACCAGATCTACACAGCCATAGACAGCTACAAGCATACTTCAAAAGGCATGTGGGATCAAGTAGAGAAGATGATGAGCGGGAGCAAAGTCGGAAACCAACTGAAGATCAATAGTTGCATCACCAAGTTTGATGGCTTTAAGCAGCGCAACGGTGAATCACTCTCACATGACTATGAACGATTTTGCCTCCTACTGAACGAGCTCCACAAGAACAAGATCAATAGATAAAACACGGAGAATGCTCTCAAGTTTCTGAACAATCTTCTGCCATAATGGAAAGTGTTCGCTTCTCACATCAAACACAACCACCTGATGGAGAACGTTCCAATCCATGAACTCTACGAGATGCTTCTACAGGACGAGGATGAAGTCATGGAGATGCTGAGCAGCCAGAAATCCGCTTCTAAGTCAAATGTCGATCCACTCGCTCTTATTTCTTCAGAAAGAGGAAAATCTTCCAGTCATCACTCCAAGCGAACCCAAGAGCCGAGTGAATCTGAACCAGAATCTGAAGAAGAGGATGAAAGCGATTCTGATCCTGAACTGACTGTAGTAAAGAAATCTATGGCCCTAATCTCCAGATCTTTCCAGCAAAAGAAGTTTTTCAATAAACCTTCGTCCAATAATCAGCGCTACTCGACTTCTTCCAACAAGCGTCATGATTATAAGGACAAATATGAAGGAACGAAAAAGGCAGATGAGCACAAGCAACCTGACCATAAGGAGAAGAATGAGAAGGGTGATTGCAAGTCCGAGTTAAAGAAGAAGGACGAACCCATCACATGCTACAACTGCGGGAAATTGGGTCATTTTGCCAAGGATTGTAGAATGCCCGTCGTGAAAAACGTACACTACTACAAAGCCAAACTTCTGCTAGCAGAACAAAAAGCGGCAGGAGAAGCTCTATTTGTTGAAGATGACCACTGGCTGGCTCGTTCCGATGGTGAAAGCAATTCTGAAGATGCTGATGCTTTCATGGGCTACCATTCTCCTCCATCAGAAAAGGCAAACCTGTGTCAGGTATGTGAACCTATTCATCAAAGCTTAATCGAACAGATGCAACCGCTTTTCGAACGAATAGAATCTTATAAGGCCACCACTAATGAACAACTGCTTGAAATTAACTCGTTAAAAGAAAAGATAGATGTTCAAAAACGTATCACTGAAAAATACAAGTCCGATAATGCTAATCTAAAAGAAAAATGTACAAATCTATCAATAGCACCTAAGGACTTAAGGGCCAAGATATCTGAATTAAATCTAAAGCTTGATCAATGTGAGAATGAGAAAGCAGAGATTATCTATTAATGCTCCTCTCTCCAAATCCAACACAAGGAGTTTGTTTCGAAAATAACTGATCTTGAAACCAAACTTCACAAAAGAGGTAAAACTGGTCAGACAATTCACATGAATAAACCTAAGGAATTCACATACTAAGTTGACAAAAACTCAATTTTTGCTTCAAAAGTGCTTGATTAATCGATTTGGTCAGTTGTTTTTGCTTTCCCTACTTGCTTGTTTGTTGATTCTGGGTTTTATACTCTCTGTTCTTGACAAAAACTCAATTTTTGCTTCAAAAGTGCTTGATTAATCGATTTGGTCAGTTGTTTTTGCTTTCCCTACTTGCTTGTTTTGGTTCCAAGTCAAATGAGGTGCATATTCAATTTCCAGGTAAGTTTTTCGTGTTCCAGTGTTTGAATACGGGACTCAGTTCTTGAGTTCCGGTTCCTTGATACATATTGGATCCTCAAACATACCAGATCTTTTTCCGGTTCCGGTATCATACCGGGTTCCTAATACCGGAACTTATTTTGGTTCTGGATCCTCCAAGTTCCGGTATCCAAATCCGGATCCGGTCCTTATTTTACTTACACTCCGAATTTGACTCCGGATTCTACACATTCCGGATCCTTGTGCCAATTCCGGATCTTAAATACCGGATCTGGTCTTCGGTGTTGCACATCTATATTGATTCCGGATCTTGAATTTCGGAGTCCTAGCTCCGAGTCCTTGAGTTCCGGATCCACTATTCCGGATCTAGTCATTCCGGATCTCCCTCTGCACACTTAATTTTTCTTAATCAATTTATGTTTGGTTCTTTCTTTATGTGTTCCTTTCTGTTTATTCCTGATCCTTTATAGGAATTGCATTAGGTTACCACTCCCTTTAGGATTTCACGTTAGTTTTTTGTTAGATTGTGCGTTAGATCACTCGTTACCTTTGAATCATCCTACTCATCTTACGATCACACACAAGTGCTCACAATGAATGCTCAAGACGCATTAGCTATCAGATCGGAACTCAAACCTCCGATCTTGTACCGAGGGGAGTACAATGTCTGGAAGGATCGGTTTATATGCTTCATCGAGACCAAGCCTTTATACGAAGAGATTCTCCGATCGTTGACGGACGAACCGACTATTCCTCCTTTGATGGACGTTCCAGCAAAAGAAGGCGGGCCTCCAGCGCATAAGGTTCCCAAGCCATACGACAAGCTGTCGGTTGATGAAAAGAGGAAAGTCGATGGAGATAAGCTGGCGAAGACTTATCTAGTACACAGTCTTCCCAATAATATCTACTGCAGCATCGACAGTCACAAGGACACAACTAAAGGTATGTGGGACCAGCTCGCAAAGATCATGCAAGGCAGTCGTGAGGGTAATCAGCTGAAGATAACCAACTGCCTCACCCGCTATGAATCCTTCAAAGCCAAACGAGGGGAATCACTCACTGAAACCTACGAGCGTTTCTGCACACTTCTCAATGACCTGAACAAGAACAACATCTTCAAGTCGAACCT
The DNA here is from genome assembly GCA_033807775.1 of Saussurea involucrata. Lineage (NCBI taxonomy): Eukaryota > Viridiplantae > Streptophyta > Magnoliopsida > Asterales > Asteraceae > Saussurea > Saussurea involucrata. The sequence continues at coordinate 89,795,303 of CM066317.1, forward strand.
CGAGTGCAACATCAAGTTTCTCAACAACCTTCAAGCTGAATGGAAGGGATTTGCTCTACACGTTCGTCACAACCGATCTTTAGAGAGTGTTCCGCTGCATGAGCTCTATGAGATGTTTCTCCAAGACGAAGATGATGTTCGTGAGCTAATGGGAGATCAGAAGTCTAGTGAAAAGACAAAAGAAGATCCTCTTGCCCTCATGTCTCATAAGAAAGACAAGCAAACACAACGCAGTTCGTATAGAGAGGAAGCTCAAAGTGAGTCTGAACGCGAAGATGAAGAACCTGAAAGTGATTATGATCCCGAGCTCGACAGTATAAAGAAATTCGTTACCTTGCTGTCCTGGGAGTACGCTAGGAAGAAGTTCTTCAAGAAGCCATCCAACAACAGCCAGCGATACTCCACCAATACAAAGCGTCGGGATTACCGAGATAAGTACGACGACAAGCGCAAGTCTGATGAAGGAAGAAAGAAGAACGATGAAGGAAACCGATCTGAAGGAAAGTCTGATGACCGAGCTGATGATGAACCAGTGAAATGCTACAACTGCGGAAAGGGTGGTCACTTCGCCAAAGACTGCCGGAAACATGTAGTACGCAATGCTGAGTACTACAAGAACAAGATGCTTCTATCAAGGCAGAAAGAAGCTGGTAAAGCGCTTCTAGTGGAAGATGATCATTGGATCCAACTGACTGATGAAGAAGACAACGATGAGGAAGTTCACATGTGCTATACTGGCCTCAACCCGGAAGAATCCGATTCTGATGATGACTCTTCCGGAGAAAAGAAAGACAACCGCGAATGCCAGGTATGTAGTTCTTCTAATGCTGACTTAATTAATCAGATGCAAGTTATGGTGCGTACCTTAAATACATTTAAACAAAAGATTAAAACCAAGGACACCCAAATCTCTAAGCTAGAAGCCTATGCTAAGACTAAGTATGATACCATAGGCAAGCTAGCTATTGAAAACGCTGAGGACAAATGTGTGATAGAAAACTATCAGACTGAATGCTCGGCCATTTCAAAACGAGCTGAAATCCTCGAGACTCAAATATCTGAATATACACAAAAGTTAGAAAAGTCTCAGGAGGAGTATTCTAAGAGCATTGTAATTCAGGAGAAAGTTCAAAAAGATAATGAGTTGTTGACCACTAAGCTTAAGGATCTTGAATCCAAACTTTACAAACTTGGTCAATCGGAACAAGCCATGAACTTGAACAAACCCAAGGAATTTAAGTACTACAACTCACAATGGGGACTCGGATATGATAATCCATGTTACCTAAAGAAAATATTGTCTAAGGTTCCCACTCTTTATGAATTCAATTTCATGGGCCTAGATAAGAAATATCCTGAGTACAAGATCAAGTGGACTAAGCCATCTCCGGAAGATGAGGAGAAAGAGGATTTTAAACGAAAAACAGGTATTCCTCTACCAAAAATAGAGGCAAAACCTAAAGCTGGTAATCCTATTCTGAAGATAACACAAAATAGGAAGATGAGCCGCCTAGGAAAAACATAAATGTACAAATACCATTTGTGTACGAAACGCTAAATGCGTCATATTTAAAAAGCCAATCTCCTTATCTTTCCAACGATTACTTCGACATCTATTCGCTTGCCAAAACGGTGGAAACTCCGGTTCCCGTTCCGGCAACACTAGATGTAGATTCTAACGATAAATCAGAGTTCAAACGTTATGTTCCACCTCTGATTTTGGAAAACATCATTTTTAAACTTGAAGAATCGATTGCGAGGGATAAGGTCATTTATGAAACCGAAAGGATTGTACTCTTATCCACTATCGATAAGCTCAAAAAGAACAACAGTGAGTCACTATCCGACTCCGAAAGAGCGAGTTATCGAACCGATATTGCTAAGTTGACTTCTCAACTGTCCGCTTTGGCGACAAAAGCTTTAATGCTGAGAATGGCTAAGGAAAATCCAGTGGATACTCCAATGAAGCGTGTCACTTCTGACACCATCTCGGTTGACTCATCCCCTTTCTTTTTGGATAATTCCTCGTGTAAAGCTTTTATAGGAGTGTCTGATGACACAAATGGTACAAATTTGAGCTTTCAAGACAAAGGTAAGGCGATTCAACCCGATTCTATTCCAAATAATCTTTTTCCAGTTTTTGATAATCCCTTTGCGGATAACTCCTCGTCAGACTCTGATGGCGAAACACCACTTGACTCTGCACGATGGTTTTCTGAGTTCATGAATTCCTCGGTTTGTCATGATGATGATATTTCTAAGATTGATTTTGCTCCTAAGCTTGCTAGTCACACTCAGTTTTTAGAAAAAAATGGCCACACCGGTTAATTTTGAAAAAGATGAATGTTCTAACTTTAAAACCGTTTCTGAGACCATTTCAAAATCTAAATCTACACGTCGGTCCAAGAAACGTGCTAAAACCGGTAAAAGCTCTAAAAGACAACCGTTTTACTCAAGCTCCTCTGACAATAACTCCAATGTAATTTCAGATATAACGGGTCGGGGGAAAGAAGTTCGGAAAGAGTGGGTAGAGAAGAAGGCTAAGTTACCCCCAGAGGAGACCAAGTCATTTACTCCTTTTTCGCTTATTAGGAAAAATAACAACAATCATGGTTTTGGTTTGAATAACTCTGTTGAACATGGTTTTAAATTTCCAGTTAAACTTGATAATGTTCAGCAATTGATTGAAATTTCATGTGATTGTGTTTGTTGTTCTTTATGTGGATTGAATGATTTGATTGTGTCTAAAAATGATTTGATTGTGTCTAACACATGACTGGTAAACGGGAGCTTCTCACCAACTTCAAGAAGAAGTACTGTGGTGATGTTAGATTCGGAAATGATAACGTGGCCCTGATCATGGGCTATGGAGACCTCGTTCAAGACAACCTCACCATCAAGCGTGTGTCCTATGTCGAAGGCCTCGGTCACAACCTCTTCAGCACCGTCCAGTTCTGCGACAAGAATCTTGAAGTCAGATTCAAGGCGAAGCGGTGCAGTATTCGTGACGACGATGGAACGGAGATTCTTGCCGGTACTCTAAGGACGAACCTCTACACCATCAATCTTGCCGTCGTAAAGACCGATAAAGTCATGTGCCCTCTTTCCAAAGCCACTACTCAACAGAACTGGCTGTGGCATCGACGACTCTCGCATTTGAACTTCAAGAATATCTACAAGCTGGTGCTGGGTGGACTCGTCAGGGGTATGCCTGATCTAAAGTTTGCAAAAGTACATCTCTGCTCCGCATGCGAGATGGGTAAGATGAAGAAGGTCTCACACAAGCCGAAGCCAGTTCCTAACACGTCCAGACTTCTAAAGCTGATCCACATGGATCTTTGCGGTCTTATGCGCGTCCAAAGCATAAGCCATAAGAAGTACGTATTGGTGATGGTGGATGACTACTCGCGATACATGTTGGGGGATTCGGGGAATATCGTGGGAGAGATAGAGTGATTGATTATAATAACTTGGATAAACGACATAGATCGCGTGAGAGCTCGCTTTCCGTAAGAGATATTTCGACCCTATTCTGCCCAGGTATCACAAAATTCTCTCGAGGATAATCTCTATGTTTTTGTGTATCGATTAAGGCAGAAATCGATTCATACTTATACACTTTAGAAATCGTAACCTTCACCATATTGATTCAGGAAATAATATCTCATTTAATGAGATTGATTGTGGAATTAAAGACGGCAGTTACAAACGTGAAAACCAGTCCAGACGCTGGCGCCAGTCTCCGCGCCAGTCAACTGGCGGCACAACTAGCGCGGGAAAACATTCCAGAGCTTGGCGCCAGTCTTGGCGCCACAACTGGCGCAGGCAACATTCCAGTGCTTGGCGCCAGCCAACTGGCGCCAGTACTGGCCCCGACTCCCAGCTCATGAAACCACTTTGTAACTTGTCGATTTTAACCGTCCAACAATCCTGGGTTCTAGTTAGCTTACACGAGTGTGCACTCCACACCTCCTAACTCATGTTATAGCTTAGCTAACAACCCTATTATTCCCTTTGTGAATCCAATTACACAAAATGAACATGATGATTTCACTAAAATCACCAACATTCCTCCCCCATTTTAGTGCAATCCTTGATTCACAAAATAAAATTCAATACAGGTAAACAAACTCATGCATAAATGAAAATATCTAAAAGATTGAATTTCCATCTTAGTACATTACACATTTCAAATACTCGAGAATCCGGGTGTCCTATGAATTGAACCCGTCAACCCATTTGAGTACCAGAAAATAACGTACACATGAATTTAAATGACTCTCTAAAGTATAAACTTGACACTATACAGGCCATGTGTCCTTATCCATTCGTGAGTGCATCAAAGCCAAGTCCAAGCTTCCTGAAGCGGCCACACTTCACACTCATATAGGTAGTTCTTTTCTTCATGCACATGCACATGCATTTTTACAAAAGAACAATTACCTCCTTCACTTGCATTACCGAGCACACACCTTGGGATGATCATCTTGTGCTCCAATCTCTTAGAGTGAGCTTTCCCATTGAATTCAACTTCTAACGTTGTATTAGAAGGGAATTGGGTATCTCACCGTTAGAGATTTAGATGGACTTTAATCCCATCCCTATCACCGACTTATGAACCAAGTCCCTAGCTAACCCCTTCGTCAAGTGGTCCGCTAGATTTTGTTGCGACCGAACAAATTCAACCGAAATCACCCCATTCGTGATTAGCTCACAAATCATGCTATGTCTAACACCTAAGTGTCTAGACTTGCCATTATACACTTGACTATAAGCATTAGCCAAAGTAGCCTCACTATCACAACGGATAGAAATGGGTGATATTGATTTCGGCCATAATGGAATTTCATGGACCAAATTCCTTAGCCATTCCGCCTCTTTACCGGCAGCGGCTAATGCCAGAAATTCCGACTCCATAGTCGAACTCGTGATGCAAGTTTGCTTCTTGGAAGCCCATGAGATGGCACCTCCCCCAAGCAAGTATACCCAACCACTCGTAGAAGAGTGATCTTCCAAATTGGTAATCCAATTTGCATCCGAATATCCCTCCAAAATCGAAGGAAATTCGACATATGACAAACCATAGTCAATGGTTTTCTTCAAGTATTTGAATACTCGTCTTATCGCTTGCCACTGATGAATACTAGGATTACTAGTATACCTACTCAACTTTCCTATGGCAAAAGCGATATCCGGCCTAGTGCTTGTCATGGCATACATCAAGCATCAAATAGCCTTTGAGTACTCGAGTTGTGACACCGCTTCACCCGAATTGGGCATAAGCTTCACACTCGGATCCCATGGAGTAGTCACCGGAGAACAATCAAAGCAATTAAATATCTTTAATACTTTCTCAATGTAATGAGATTGCGTAATTGCAATCCCTTTGTTCTCACGATTGATCCTTATACCAAGGATCACCTCCGCCTCTCCCATATCTTTCATGGAGAAACTCAACGACAAAAACTCTTTGGTTTTCCCAACTTGATTTTGGTTAGTGCCAAAGATCAACATGTCGTCTACATATAAGCAAATGATTAGACCGCTTGGTTTATCATAAAACCGTTTGGACAAGATAACCTCATCAAATTTCTGATGCCATTGTTTGGGTGCTTGTTTCAGCCCATACAATGATTTTACAAGTTTACACACCTTATGCTCCATTCCGGGCATAACAAAACCTTCCAGTTGTTTCATGTAAACTTCCTCCTCCAAGTCACCATTCAAGAATGCCGTTTTGACATCCATCTGGTGAATCACTAAATTGTAGATAGCTCCTAAGGCAATCAACAATCTAATCGTGGAGATCCTTGCAACCGGGGCATAAGTATCGAAATAATCGATGCCTTCTCGTTGCCTAAAGCCTTGGATCACTAATCGAGCTTTGAACTTGTCGATTGACCCATCCGCTTTCATCTTCCTTTTGAAGATCCACTTGCAACCCAAGGTTTGAAACCCAGTGGCAAGTCTGATAATACCCAAGTATTATTTCCCATGATGGAGTCCATCTCATCATGTATTGCTTTTTTCCAGAAAGCAACATCTTGAGACTTTATAGCCTCATCAAATGATTTTGGATCCTCCTCAACGCTATAACAGTAAAGGAATTGGGATCCAATCTCATCTCTTGATCCCTCTACCAAGTATACTTGGAAATCGGGACCAAAAGATTTTTCAATCCTTCCTCTTTTGCTCCTTCGAAGCATCGGAGATTCGGTTGGAACAATTGCTTGTTCTTCAACCTCACTAGTTTCACTAGTACTTGGAACTATGTCATTTGGCCTCGGCATTGAAGAGAATCTAGTCTCATCAAAAATTACATCTCTCGATTCTATAACAGTGTGAATCGCTATAGAATCATTAGGTTCAATAACATAGAACCTATAAGCTTTGGAATGCTCGGCATATCCAACAAAGATGCAGTTAATGCCTTTCTCACCCAAAGTCTTCCTTTTGGGTTCGGGTAGTCGAACAACCGCTCGACAGCCCTAAACTCGAATATAACTCAAGTCAGGCCTTTTCTTGAACCAAAGTTCATACGGGGTAATCTTGTTCCTTTTATTGGGAACTCGATTCAGTAAATAACAAGTCGTTAGCATGGCTTCACCCCAAAGTCCATCAAGCAATTCATTTGCAACATAAAGTAATTCATAAAGCAACATAAAGAAATTTATAAAGCAACATAAAGCAATTCAATTGCATCATAAACAAAATTCTTTCATTCAAATTTAACTTAAACATGTTATTCAACATAAAACCAAATCCTACAAAAGAGCCACCCTTTGACAAGATAAACTTGTCCGACTCATAAACTTGCCTATATCCTAACTTATTCAAGATGCTACCGGAAATCAAATTCTTTCGAATTCGTTGTACAAACAAAACATTAAAAAGTTCAACTTTTTTGCCAGAGCTAAATTCTAGCCTAACTAAGCCACGTCCAAGAATGAGAGCAACCGACTTGTTCCCTATGCGTAGCATTGATCCGTCTTCAACCGGTTCCAAGGAGGTGAACCAACGGCGATCTTTGCATACATGACTTGTAGCACCCGAGTCGATCCACCAAGCGACATCATTATCCCGCACGTAAAAAGATTCGGATATTAGTGGTACATAATTCAAATTTGAATTAAAACCAAAGTCAAAAATCTGACCTTGCCGTGGGTTTTGATCCTTGGATCCTTGCCCACCACCACTTGTGCTTGCTCTATTCTTACTTTTGACAACCCGACAATCCCGCTTGAGATGGTCGGTCATCCCACAGGTCCAACAAGTTAATTTAACCTTTTTATTGGGCCCTTTCTTGGCTTCATTGAACTTATGTTTTCCCTTGAAGTTGTTGGACTTTCCCTCTTCCACCATGTTCACCGAAGGTGCAGAAACCTCTTTTATTTTAGGTTTCTTAGCCTCTTGCGCCCGAAGAGATTCCTCTATGTGCAAGTGACTATCGAGTTGCACAAGAGACAACTCTTCCTTCTTGTGTTTCAACATATGTTTGAAGTCTTTCCAAGAGGGAGGCAGTTTATCAATAATACTCGATACGGAGATGGATTCGTCCATCTTCATATCATGTTGAGCATATTGGCCGAGAATGCGAAGGAGCTCATTGTATTGCTCCATCACCGGCCTTGAGTCCACCATCTTGTAATTATTAAAATTACTAACCAGGAACTTCTTATTACAAGCATCCTCCGCCATGTACTTGGACTCGAGAGAGTCCCATAGCTCTTTGGCAGATTTAACGTTTTGATAGATATCAAAGAGGGAGTCACACATACTGTTTAAGACGTGGCCACGACAGATGTAGTCGTCGTTTTCCTATTTGCCGCGACGCCGGGTCATCTCCAATGTCTCGTTCTCCATCAGCTCCGGTATCGGAGTGCTAAGCACGTACACGACTTTCAATGTCGTCAGCAAGAAATGCATCTTCTTATGCCATCTACGGAAATCAACGCCTTCAAACTTCTCAAGTTTTGTGAACTTGGAAGTCATGTCTCTCACGGATTGATCACCCGCCACCTCTTTTCACGATGACAAATATCTCTTACGATTGTTGGGGGATTCGGGGAATATCGTGGGAGAGATAGAGTTATTGATTATAATAACTTGGATAAACGATAGAGATTGTGTGAGAGCTCAGTTTCCGTAAGAGATATTTCAACCCTATTCTGCCCGGGTATCACGAAATTCTCTCGAGGATAATCTCTATATTTTTGTGTATCGATTAAGGCAGAAATCGATTCATACTTATACACTTTAGAAATCGTAACCTTCACCATATTGATTCAGGAAATAATATCTCATTTAATGAGATTGATTGTGGAATTAAAGACGGCAGTTACAAACGTGAAAACCAGTCCAGACGCTGGCGCCAGTCTCCGCGCCAGTCAACTGGCGCCACAATTGGCGCGGGCAAACATTCCAAAGCTTAGCGCCAGTCTTGGCGCCAGTCTTGGCGCCAGCCAACTGGCGCCAGTACTGGCCCCGACTCCCAGCTCATGAAACCACTTTGTAACTTGTCGATTTTAACCGTCCAACAATCACGGGTTCTAGTTAGCTTACACGAGTGTGCACTCCACACCTCCTAACTCATGTTATAGCTTAGCTAACAACCCCATTATTCCCTTTGTGAATCCAATTACACAAAATGAACATGCTGATTTCACTACAATCACCAACAATACACCTAGGTCAAGTTCCTCCGTTGAAAGGACGAGACTCCTGGGGTCATAGTCAACCACCTGAAGGGAGTTCAGAACAACTTGCAGCTAACCGTCATCTCGATTCGTACGGATAACGGAATCGAGTTCAAGAATCGCATCATCGGTGATTTCCTCATATCAGCTGGAATTTGACACAACTTCTCGGCTGCCAGGACTCCTCAACAGAACGACGTGGTGGAATGACGTAACCACACCTTAGTGGAAGCGGCACGCACCATGCTGACTCAGTACAGTCTTCCGATGTTCTTATGGGCCGAAACTATCGCAACGGCGTGCTACACTCAGAATAGGTCCATCGTCCACAAGAGCTTCAACAAGACGCCATACGAGCTCATCAACAAACGCACTCCTAACATCAGCTACTTTCACGCGTTCGGGTGCAAGTGCTTCGTTCTGAACGACAAAGATGATCTTGGCAAGCTAAAGCCAAAGGCGGACGAAGGGATTTTCATCGGCTATTCTACCTCTTCTAAATCATACCGGGTCTACAACAAGAGGAATAAGAGTGTCATTGAGAGTATAAATGTGACATTCGACGAATTGGTCGATTTGGCTTCTGATCGTACCAGTTCAGAACCCGTGCTTACTGGAGTGCTGGCTTCTGATCACTCTAGATCGGAATCCAAGCACACAACAGTAGATCCTTCATCGTCCAATACGTCGAAAACACATCCATCCGAGTTAGATCTACTGTTTGAAATTTTCTACAATGATTTTTATCTTCCCCCTGTATCTACTGATGCTTCTTTGAATGCAGATGGAGCTGTAGTGGTGTCAACACACATCTCTGGTCCTCCACCTACCCCCAACACTACATCCTCAGAGGACTCTCCATCTTCACCTGTGATAGAGACGACGCAATCATCAAGTGCAACTACGGTGACCGTGACTCCATCCCCAGTGGTTCAACCCACTCCATCTTCCCCTGGATCAAGCAACAGTACTAACGCAACTGCCGAATCTTCGTCAACCGATGTTGTTTCCCAACCTGCGGCCGCTGACCGATTACATCCGGTACCATCCTTAGAAGCGGATCAGAACTTACCCTTAGGGTCCTACATCGATGCTGATAATTCTCAACCCCTTACGGACCCACTACCTCACACGCGGAAGTGGACTAGAGCACACCCACCTGAGCAAGTCATTGGAGATCCGTCTGCTCCAGTTAAAACTAGAGCAATGACGGAAAATGAAGACGAAGTTGCCCCTGCACTTCTAAGTAACACTCAAAAAAGGGCGGCTACGGGAAATGAGTGCCTCTTCTCCATCTTCCTCAGCAACGTTGAACCAACGACGGTTAAAGACGCCCTACACGACCCAGACTGGATAATGTCTATGCAAGAGGAGTCGAACGAATTTGAAAGCCTCAAAGTATGGCGCCTGGTCCCTCGCCCGAAGAACAAGACCATTATCGGCACGAAATGGATCTTCAAGAACAAGAAGGACGAGAATGGGATCGTTGTACGGAACAAGGCTCACTTGTTAGCGAAAGGGTATCGCCAATAAGAGGGGATCGACTACGAAGAGACGTTCGCACCAGTTGCTCGAATGAAGCTATTCGGATGTTCCTCGCCTACGCCGCTCACAAAAACTTCACCGTCTTTCAAATGGACGTGAAGACGGTGTTTCTCAACGGCAAACTCAAAGAGGAAGTCTACGTCTCCCAGCCGAAAGGTTTCGTCAGTCACGATCCCCCTAACCATGTGTATCTCCTTGACAGAGCGTTGTATGGACTCAAGCAAGCACCAAGAGCCTGGTATGATGAATTATCAACTTTTCTAACTAATTCCGGCTTCTCGAAGGTAAGATCGACACAACCCTTATCATCAAAAGGGAAGGTGAGGATATAATTTTAATTCAAGTCTATGTCGATGATATTATTTTCGGCTCTATGAACCCCAATACTGTTACAAAATTTCAGTCCTCATGAAAGCCCATTTTAAAATGAGTATGATGGGTCAGATGAATTTCTTTGTCGGTCTTCAAGTTAAACAACTGTCAACCGGGATATTCATCAATCAATCTAAGTACATCGCGGATATTCTTCGGAAATTCAAGATGTAACAGTGTACACCCATGAAAACTCATATGTCACCGGGTAAGAAGTTACACGCCGATCCGGACAGAAAGGACGTGAACACTACTACCTATAGAGGAATGATAGGTTCGTTGATGTATTTAACGGCAAGTAGGCCGGACATAATGTTTTCAACCTTTCTGTGTGCTAGATTTCAATCTAAACCTAAAGAGTCACATCTGATAGCAGTTAAACGTATTCTTCGTTATTTAAAAGGTACTACTAATCTTGGTCTTTGGTACCCTAAAGACGTAGGTTTCGAGCTTACAACATTTTCTGATGCTGATCACGCGGGAAGTATGCTCGACCGGAAGAGGACCACGGGTCACGTCCAGTTCCTTGGCGACAAGTTGGCTAGCTGGTCCTCCAAGAAGCAAACTTGCGTCTCCACTTCCACGGCGGAAGCGGAGTACGTGGCCGCGGCTAGTTGCTGTTCCCAAGTGATCTAGATGCGAACGCAACTGAAGGACTACGGGTACAACTACTCGAACATCCCGATCTACTGCTACTCCAAGAGTGCCATCGCAATAACGAGCAATCTGGTTCAGCATACGAAGACGAAGCACATTGACGTGCGCTACCATTTCATTAAAGACCATGTAGAACGAGGTACGATGGAACTCTGCTTCGTAAATACATAAAATCAACTAGCAGACCTGTTTACCAAGGCTTTGGACGAAAAACGGTTCAATGAACTCGTGTCCAAGCTGGGTATGCTTAATCTGAAAGTTTGAGTCACTGCTATACTTGTCACACCTTTTCTTCACTACGGCATAACTGTACCTTCATCAGTTACACTTGTCTCCCAGCGTGGTTTAGGTGTTTCAAGCACATCGGTGACATATACTCTGTATTTCTGTTTTAGTGTTTCTTTCGTTTTTCTGATCTTACTTGTTTCTTTAATTCTATTCGTCTTGTCTTTGTTTCTCCATTTATATCCCGTCCTACTAACCGTTTGCACTACAAGATGTTTCCTCGAATGCCAAGTCCCTAAGGTACGTTTCTCGTTTCTGTGAGGTGAGCGTTGAAATTTTTCAGAAATTGAGGGGGAGAAGTGTCAGGTTGACAAGTCGAGGGGGAGCATTGTCACTTAATCAAGTTAAAGGGGAATTTTTTCATGTTTTGTCACTCAGAGTTGTTATTTTGAAAACTTGAGGGGGAGTATCGCATTTTTCGAAAAGTTGAGGGGGAGATGGGGAATTTTTTAAAAACCCCAAGGGGCTAAAATGAAAGTTGTTAACTCAAGCTTAATTTGAAAAGTTTTTCAAACAACAGGGGTCGTTTTTGCCATATCTCTCAAGTTGAGACACACTTGGAACCGGGAGAGTTAAGGCATCCGGTACTGGTTCACTAGCGGTATCGACAGGTATATAAATACCGGAATTTTGACTAAAAGTCTTCACAACTTCAAATTTTCTCGCCCAACTCTCTCAGACCCAACTTCTTCTCATTTTCTCTACACTTTGTGTCTTTGCATCAATCCGGCTCCGATCTTCACACCGAATCTTCAGGTACGTATTCTACTCTTCACTTAATAGTTTTAACAACTCGAGATCGATCCACACAGCACCAAAATCGATCGATTTGATCGATTTCTTTCTGGGTCGGCGCTGATAGGGTTTTTCAAACCCTTCGGCTCCCATAATCAATCACCAATAAAAGTGAATCGCACCTAACTTACTTCAAAATCGATTCCTTCATGTGCGTTCGATCATAAATTAAGTCCTAGAATGGTCAATTTAGAGTCTGAGTTTCGATAATCGCATATAGGGTTCCGGTGTTCATCGGTTCCGGAATGATTCCACTATCGATTCCGGAAGAGGCTAGATCCGGAATGTGTTCTGGTTCCTTTAAGGTTCCGGTATGCTTCGTTCCGGATCCGGTTCCTTTTAGGTTCCGGTATGCTTCATTCCGGATCCGGTTCCTTTTAGGTTCCGGTATGTTATATTCCGGATCCGGTCTATCTTAAGTTCCGGTATATTGTGTTCCCATTTCGGTTCCTAGTTCCGGAATGCACTCCGGTTCCGGTTCCCTTCGGATTCTGGACTCCACACCGGATCTTGGTAATTCCGGACTCCACTCCGGATCCGGATCCTTACACTCAGGGAGTACTGTTTCATTGATGTTTAGATAGTGTTTGGTACTATGTATCCCTTTTAAATGTGTACACTCACTCCGAGCTCGTTAAGACCCGAGTAGTGAATTGTTTTGGTCTGTCACCGACTCTCGGTGTTTTCCAAATCCGAGAATACGAGCCCCGGGATACGCCTTTGCCTTACATAAACCATGAACACTCAACACCTTATTGTTTTTAAACAGGTACATCATGGCACAACCGAATCCACCTCAAGGCGATTCCCCACTACTTCCTGAAAGTCCGAATCTACCACTTGTTGCCAACAACTTCCACCTGGACACATCAAATCTGATATGCCAATGTCCAGTCATCGTGGAGATTCTGAAGCGCCACACGCTCAATCGAGCATTGACGACCACCGCTCTAGTTCCAACAGTGTATGTGCACCAACTGTGGCGCTCACTGCCTCACTCACACCTGTCGCACGCGGCCAACAATACATCCTCCATGGTCGTATAGGCGACTCCACAGTGCTGATCACTCGCGATATCTTCCGCCAGATCCTTGACCTACCGGAAGCGACAACTATACCAAAACATGTTGCCTACGATGCTCAGGTCTCTGATGCAGTTCTCTGCCGGGATCTGCGCGCCCTCGGATATGATGCCATACTCGACCAGCCTTCGTACTTCTCAAGAATTCATCTCCAGCCAGTATGGTACACCTTCTTCACAATATTGAACAGGTGTTTATCATCAATCAACAAGGGAATAGATCAGACAACTGTCAACCTACTCAGACTATTCCATGGCGTCATATACAGCCGACATGTCGACTACGCGTCAATTCTATGGACTGAGTTGATCGAGAAGGTTCAGAAGAAACAAGGAAGCAAACGTCTCACGTTCCTGCCGTTCCCAATATTCTTGCAGCTGATCGTCGCTCACTTCATGGCGACAGACCCGCCGATTCCTCGTCACGCCGATCATGAGTTATTACTTTCGACTCGCATGACTAGGATCCAGAACAAGCAGATAATTCCATACCTAGTTCATATGTTGATACCCAATGACTTGCTAGCTATTGCGGACCAATCGGCACTGAATGTGATAGCTTATAGGCGTGAGAACAACTTAGTCGCTCCGATGGTCCACCCAGATCTGGCAGGACCTCCACAAGGAGCACGACCCGAGAGACGTGAGGGTCCACGAATGAGAGGCGGAAGGGTCCGGCGAGCAGGGGCCCCCGGACGGGGTGTGACGAGAGAGAATATTGTGAAGGGAACAGGCGTGGGCAGTGCCGGTAGGTCAACCCACAATGCTAGCTCGTCAAGACACCCACCCACTTCACCACGTGCACCGACACCACCTAGAGACGACGATCCAGCATTGCACGACATGGAAGTGGAAGGTGTAACCCGAGTACAAGCCGAGGAAGAGGCAACCTCCTCCTCCAGCTCCGAGTCAGGCTCCGGCTCAGAGTCGGGTTCCGAATCTGGTTCTGAATTAGGTTCGGCGTCCGGGTCTGAGTCCGGGTCCTTGGAATCCGGCTTAGATGATGAATCCACCGAGTCTGACGATAACGATGATGACACACCTCAAACCGAAGCCATATCTAGAGAGACAAGGAGAGCGGAGGGTGTTTTAGTTGAAAAAGAAACAGAAAGTGAGCATGTGCGTGAAATGAGGAGCAAGAAAAAGAACGAGAGTGAGCGAGTGATGGAGCAATCTTCCCAGGTTGCTCCCAACTAGCCTCCACCTAGCCAGGCAGCCACATCCACTACTTCGTCGCATCCGTTGCGACAGGGTATTGAACAAGACGTCCTGGGCCAAGTGACGCATTTGCACACCTCACCTAGCCACCCAGTTTCCTCTCAAAAGGAAGCTGTTTCAATTTCGCAAGGGGATATAGCACAACTGCCACCGGTCTCTCACTTGGAGAGCTCCGGTGTTGAAACAAGAGAACACCGGTTCTTGACTTCTTTCGGCGCACATACGAGTCTAGATCCATTTGCTGATATCATTTCTTTGGCTAGGACACCGGTCATATCTACTGCTACCGTCGAGATTATTCGTGACTCGACCGGAACGCCCAGAGTAAGTCTACCTTTTGGTAGGTTGCAAGGACAGGGCGGAAGACCTGCCACGACTATCATCACGCCAACCGTGAGTGCAGGCGTTACTGCGGTGTAATCCACCGTAGTTACTACAACTGGGAGGCTAAGTGCTCAAGGAGTTAGTACCCCAGAGTTCGTCTCCAAGGAAACTATGGATGGCGCCTTAAAGGTTGTCCAAACGGAGATCTTGAGGAAGCTTTCAGATGAGATGGCATTTATCAGACGGGCAGTCACGGGAAAGGAAGTGGCTCCAGAAGTTCCCCCTACGCAACCCCAGATCAGAATGCCTCAGCCAACCCCGAACCTCCAGAACATGAGCATCGAGGCGCTCAAAGCCGCACTCCTCGACAAGCTCCTGTCCAAATCCAACATCGACGCCTCATCTGAAGCCGACTTAGTGAGTCTACTACACTCACAAACCCAAACACCACCCCCAGTCACTATAACTTATCCACAAGCCCAACTCAACTCCAAGCTTGATACACTTACATCGCCCTTAACCGAAGTCAAGAAAACCCTTGAAACTCTATCCGAGAGGGTTGGCAGCTTAGAAGACATGTGTAAGGGTCAGGCACAGGGCTTCAAACGGCGACATGATGATCAGGAGGATCCTGACCAACATGAGGGGGATAAACAACTTAGACTGACCGAGCTGTCAACATCAGCGACATAACCTTCAACCGTTACTCTAGCCGAACCAGAACAACAACAAAAGCCTGAAGACTCAGAAATGGTTCAGGACATGGAGTTGTCTACACCGGTCAGAGATACAGTGCTATAGTCAGCAGACCTAACGGTTGACAATCCCAAGGGTCAATCGGAAGAGAATTTAGTGCTGATGGTTCCGGAAAGGCCAGTCCTAGAATTGATTGATGAGGACTCTGTTGGCGATCCGGAACAAGAAAGGTAATGGAGAGAGAAAGCCATGCTAGCCATTCAATCCGAGACAGATGCATATTGGAACTTTTTTGATGAAGACGAGTTCATGAATGACGATGACTACGACCAGTTCCTCTTTCAGAGCGAACAAGTATCTATATCTCAGCATGATGTACACGATACTGCAGGTACTTTAGAGCTTCCAACTCCAGACCTAGAAACGGATCCATCTCAGCCTGCTCAACCAGCTCGTTGGGAAAGAGTCCGGATCTTGGTTCCATATCTGGAGGAATCACAGAAGAAGATTTTTGCCCACTGGATCAGGCCACTTGACCCGGTCATGTGCCATGGGGTCTCATTTTTTAAAGATCCAGTTCGCGCACAATATTTGGAAGTAATGAAGAGAAGCAGAATGGTCCACCAAGTCCGAACGTGACACAGAATTACAGATATTGTAGAGATCGTGTCTGATAAAGTTCTCAGTGTATGGTTCCCGGTTTTCACAGTTAAAAGGGATGACGGAAAAGAATGGGTATTCTCGGAAGCCGACTTCAGACATCTGAATCTGAACGACTTCCCGATACTACTGAAAGAACTGAAGACCCGTACCATCCGACCGTTACCATACACCAAAGCCCTTGAGACGATAAAGATATTTATGAAGTGCACTATCACCCTCGCCTACATCAACGACTTCCAGTTGGGTTTAGAAAGCAATCAGAAAAAGATCAACATTCTGAAGCCCAATCTGAATCTTCTTGAAGACGTACAGGTACATACTATTCTATCCAAACCAGAAACAAGGATTGTGTATCCAAACAACAAAGGGGAGAAAAGGTACATGAGGATCAGCGAGTTGCACAAGTTCAGTGAGGGAACTTTGATGAACATACAAAACGTGCTGAAGAAGATCATAGAAGAAGAGAATGAGTCGTCAGAGAACTTCGCCAACGTCAGAAAGTATCTAGCTGAAGAGCTTCTTAGAGCAATTGAAGAACAACTAGAGTTCAGGAAATCCATTCGGCATTTTGAGATATTATTCGCTATTCGAAAGCGATATATTCCTAAATGGCATGAGATTGAACTTCAATTCCAAGGGGGAGATTGTTAGGTCTCATGTTGGTGGAATAGAAGTATAGGGACCATTTATGTCAATTCTTGTAAATATCCTATCTAGGGTATAAATAGTTTGCTTAATACCTAGATTAGGGTTAATGATCAGATTACTATTGCAGATTACTTTTCCTTTGTACGGCTACATTGTTAGCTTTTTGTTCATCTAATCAAAGTGAGATTTATGACGTTAATGTTGATTTGTGTTGATTCTTGTTATTGCACTTGTTAATCTGGGATCCACAATTAAGCAAAACTGATCAGACAATTCCTAAAAACGCTTTTCAACCAAAATCCTCAAAATCTAAGTTGAAAAGACGGTCAAAGAAACGCTCGAAAACCGGTAATTCTTATAAAAGACAATCTTACTACTCTAGTTCCTCTGACAGTGAGCTTAATGATTCTTCAGATAATCATCTTTTTAGAAGAGTAAAAATGGTTTGGAGAAAGAAATCAACTACAGAAGACTGTAATGGAAACAAGTCTCATAATTCTCCTGTAGTTGATACAAAGTCATTTATTTCCAAGACTGGTTCACCTGCTCATGTTTACCCTATGGCTAAACTGATCAACTTAAACCGAGCAAAGCTCTGCTGTACTTATTGTGGAAAGAGTGACTTTGTACATCCAAGGTATGTCAATAACTGGTATGGTACTTATAGTATTCCCAATCCCTGTTTTACAGTTAAGGCATCTAACCATCAAGGATCCATCAAAGCATGGATACCAAAATCTTTCTGATCTGTTTTTGCAGGGATGTCATGTACGAGATAATTTGGAATATTCCGTTCACATGACTGCATTCAATGGTTATGCTATTTTTAGGGGGAGTATAAGGTATTTGTCACATACATGATTTTTGTTTTGTGAATTCAAAGAACCGTGGTAATTCATACTGAAAAACTTACTTGTGTTTGTTTTTCTCCGATTTTAAATTCTAGAATTGCCATGTGTTATATTTTCTTGATTTAGTTATTTCCATGTCTCACATATTTTGTTGATTTTTTGATGGAAATACACTCGTTTGAATTCCAATTTTGTTCTCATAGTACGTCCTTTCTTACTAATGATTCACTTCCTCTCTGATATAATAACTGTGACTTGTTCTTCACAATTAAACTTTCTGATCAATTGTTTCATTTGTTGCAAACACTGAGCGTAATGAGTCATTCCAGTTCGCGCTTGAATTTGTTCTTTAATATTCATTAGCATTTTATAATGACTTTTTGATCATCTCAGATCAGGACTCGTCCTTAATTGTGTTGACTTCTAAACACTTCAGTTTAGAACTCGTACTTCGATGTTTACCAAACTGTTTTATTAGGTGAAAAAAGAGGTGTGAAAGAAGTGCTAGGATTTATTTCGTTTCTATGGTCTATCCAGAACCGGAAGGACCTACCCAAGAAACACATCCATTATAGACATCAGTGAGGGGTCTAGATGCATAGACAAGTTTGGAGAGAAAAGAAAAATGGTGAGGCTGTGACGGGATTTAAAAGAATTATTGGTCCTTACCAAACCGAGTCAGTTATCCAGGTAACCACACAATCTATTCATTCTCGTTCTTTGGAGATGAATATTGAAACAGACATGGACCCAGTGTCGATAACTCGTGTCACCCCACCCAGCCACTCAAGCATCTCACAAAAGATGTTTGTTTCATAAATACACGGAGATTTAGCACATAATCTATCAATTCCTCACTCGGAGGTCTTAGATATTGAAAAAGGAAGACATCAGCTCCGGTCTCCGAACTTCATTTTCTATTCACCGAGTCTATTGATTTTTAACTTGCTGCCCAAGTTAAATCAATATTTGAGCCAAACTGCTATAATTTATTTCTTTCACACATGCACGAGTCTTTGTGATTCCAATTGCATATCTTTGTGATATTGTCGGAACAGTTTGAGAAGTAATTTTTAATATTTTACTTCAGTGATAACTGGAAGTCCTATCAGAGATACCCCGATGCCAACTCTGAACATAGGCCACACAATTTTCTAAATTGTTGTGATAACAGTTACTTTTTTGTTTATGTGTTAGTTGATTACCCCATTCTAGTTACTAAATGTTTTATCTGATATTTTGCTACTCATCAGTGTTGTCTTTGAAGTTACACGATGCTCCTCATCATCATGAGGGGGAGAACTGATACAGATTCAAAGACACAGATCCTCATCATAAAGGGGGAATGATATAAAAGTTCAAAGACCCAGATGATCAAGTTGAGGGGGGTAAGCAAAAGTTGAGGTGGAGTGACTGTTATGATCCGTGCAGAAAAGATTACAAAGTGCATGATTCTTCTATCTCTTACCAAGCAGTGTTCGCTACATGTTGTTTTCTCTTTCTAGCATTTTGATTCGACAAGTTCTGAAGTTTTTCAAAGCCAATTCAACTCGTGGCTCAACTTGTGATACTATGAAGAGTAAGAGCATAATTCAAGGGGGAGTGTGAAAGACATGAAGTCAAGCAACGCCAACATCTGGCAAAGATTCAAGAGGAAGAGAATATCAAGACCTGAAGATTCCAAGATCATATTTTTTCTTTATATAACTTTAGGGGGAGATTGTTAGGACTAAAAGTCCTATAAAATAGAAAGTGATATAAAGAAAATAATTGTTTTCTTTATTTGTTTGTAAAAGCCTTTTTATGCTTAATGGGCTTAGATTGGAGGTTTTGGGCCATGGGCTTTAGGGACTAAGCCCTTGGAATTTAATGTTTTGTTTTGAGGAAATTAGGGTGACCGAATTAGATTAGAGAGATCAGTTTATGCGATTCATTATTTAGAGAGAGAGTTGTTCATCATTCCGATCTTGTAATACTCTCCACATTCGATTAATAAAGATTATTGCTTTCATATCATTGTTACTTGATCAAACTGGGATCTACACATACTTTAACAAGGAATGGGGAATCGGATACGATAACCCACAGTACTTGACAAAGGTTTTGTCTAAGAGACCTATTCTTTATCACTTTAATCTTCTTGGTCTAGACAAAAAGTACCCCAAGTACAAAAGCGACTGGACTGGACCTATTGAAAAGGAAAAGGAAGAGGAAACTGAGGAATACAAACGCGCACACACCACTTAAATTGCAATTACCTTTTGCGTATGAACCTCTCAAGTATTCCTACAAAAATAACAAATCCAAGTATCTTTCGAATGACTACTTTGACGGCTATAAGGTTGTTGAGCCCAATGATTCCTCCAAAAAGAATGAGGCCCTAGCACCTGAACCCAAAACTGAGACGGACAAGTTTAAACTCTATGTTCCTCCTCTCATTTTGGAATAAAAAAAAGTCGAGTTAGAGGAGACACTCAAAAGGAAAAACAAGAGTTTCAAACTAAGCTTGAGAATCTCAAATCCGTCAAAACTGAATATGTGTCGGATGAGGGAAAGGAAATCCTTCGGAATGAAATCGATCGGCTCACATCAAAACTGTCTGCTTTGGCAACAGAAGTGATGCAAGAGCAAGTAAGCAAGTTTCGACTTCAAGAGAAACTTGATCAACTTCAAAAGGAAAATCTGATTTCACCCGAACCTTCCTTGGACTCGTCCGATACATCTTCGTGTAAAGCTTTTATTGGAAAAACTTCTTCACGAAAAGGTAAAGTGTCTCAATATAATTGTGTTAAAAAGGATCTAAACTCTGATTTTTCAAAAGCTTTCGCACCAGATTCTTCTAAAAACACAGACACAAAGTGTTCCTCTCCTCCCTCAACCAATCCTAGTCCATCGATTCCTGATATTGATTTTTCTACATTCATGAATTCCGATGGTAGTTCAGATGAAGAGTTTGAATCTTTTCCGTTTGACAAACCTCTTCCGAGTCACACCGACTTTCTTTCTAAAGCAGTAAATCGCCCGGTCAATTTTCTTAAAGTCGAATGTTCTTCAAAACCCAAGACTCCGGCTGTGAATAAAGTTTCTAAACCTGATTCTCGTTCACAAAATCATTCACAGCCGCGGCAAAAGACCGGTAGATCAACTCATAAAAATCCTGTCTACTCAAACTCTGTTGACCATGCCGTTAATGATCTTTCAGATAAAAATGGTCGGGGAAAACAAGGAAAACAAAAGTGGGTAGCCAAAGGATCTGTCAAGAACAAGTCGGTGTCGAAGTCATTTAATTCTGTTTTTAATTCTAGGAAGAACATTAATGATTGTGGTTTGAATCATTCGAATAATTTTGTTGAACAAAGTGTTAATTTTCCGATTAGACTTTATTCAATTCAACATTTGATTCAGTTATCCCATGATTGTTTGTGTTGTTCTAACTGTGGATTGAATGACTTTGACAATAATAGATATGCATCTGATTGGTTTGGTTCTTATCATGTTTATCATTCTAAACCTAAACGCAAATCCCGTAAGACCAAAAGGAAACCCATTTCAAAACGGGTTCCCCAATCAGAGGTTAACCCAAAACCCAAAAGGAAACCCATTTCAAAACGGGTTCCTTAGTCAGGTGTGAAAACCTTGAGCTTAAAAGTAAACTATCTACTTTTGAAAAGGTTTTTGAAAAGGAGAAAGAAAGTTTTGAAAAAGAAAAACAATTGCTTTTACAAAAGCAATCTGGGTTTTCAACCAAATCTCTTGAAGAGAAGAAGAGTCTTGAGCTTATGTGTCTAAAACTTTCAAAACAAATCTCCGACTTTGAAAAAGTTTTAATTTTAGAAAGAGAGAAGTTTGAAACTGAACGCAAATCTTTTTCTAAAAGGAATGGAGAACTTTCTTTGAAAATATCCGATCTGGAGAAAGAATTAGACATTCTAAGCAAAGAGACTGAGAAAAAGAAGGTTGAAGGCTTTAGAACTAAATGTTTAAAAGATGATTTTGCAAAAGAGAGAAATATCTTTCAGACTGAGATTTCTAAACTTACACAGAGATTATCTGGATTAGCAACCGAGATTTTGAAGGAATAAATGGTTAAATCTGATTTACAAAAGAAATTTGATTTAATTTTCAAAGAACGAAATGCTTTATCCGTTAAGGTCAAGAAACTTGAAGAAAGCAATTTCAAAGGTGTTCAACCTTCTTATGCTTCAAGTTCTTTTTCTACAATTCGTTCTACAAATAAATTTTGTCAAATCAAATGATTTTTCAAAAGATCAGATTCGACCTTCCAATCTTTTCTATAATTCTCGTGTTGATAAGAAAGTTAATCAATCTTTCAAGAAAGTAAACATGGTGTGGAGAGTTAAAGGATCTGCTCCTGCTCCAAAGCTACTAGTCTTTCTTAATAGTGACAAGAACAACAAAACTTTCTAAGCTAAACCTTTTGTGAAAACGGACCGAGTTTACTCTATTAACAAACTGATCAGCTTATCTACACAGAAGCTGTGTTGCTCTTACTGTGGAACAAGTGACTTTGTGAAGAAAGACCATGCTAAGTATTGGTATGGAACGTATAGTATCCCTGGTCCTCATAGGGCTTTTAACCAACAAGGATCCATCAAAAGGTGGATACCAAAATCAGTCTAATCTGTTTTGTAGGAATGTCATGTGCATTTAAATTAGAAGATTCTTTCCACATGACTGCATTCAAAGGTTATGCCACATTTGAGGGGGAGTGCTATGAAAGGTAAGTGAAATTCAACTGAATTCAAAGACCATGGTTATTCATTCTGAATAACTAACTTGTGTTTGTTATTCTCCAATTTTAACTTCCATGATTACCACGTGTCATCTTTCTTGACTTAGTTATTTCCATGTCCCATATATTTGTTGATTTTTAGATGGAAATACACTCGTTTGAATTCCTAGTTGTTTTTCAAGTTCGCTATTTCTTGAAAATGATTCCATTCTTATCTGATATATTAATTGTGACTTGTTCCTCACAATTAAACATTCTGATCATTGTCTCATTTCTTGCAAAAGACGGTGCTCACTGAGTCAATCTGTTTCGCGCTTGATCTTGTTTTCTTGAAATTCCATATTTCAAATGATTTTGTTGACGTCTGATTACTTCAGATCAGAACTCGGACTCAACTTTTATGACTTCTGATTATCTCAGATCAGAAATCGGACTTAATTGTTATGACTTCTGATCACCTCAGATCAGGACTCAGACTTAAATGTTATGACTTCTAAACATTTCAGTTTAGAACTCGTACTTCACTGTCTACTAAACTTCTATACTCGTTGCATGAATATGTGTTAGGACTTACATCGTTTCTATGGTCTATCCAGAACCGGAAAGACCTACCCAAGAAACACATCCCTTATAGACTACAGTGAGGGGTCTAGATGATAGATGAGTTTGGAGAGAAAAGAATATGGTGAGGCTGTGACAGGACTTAAAAGAAATATTGGTCCTTACCAAACCGAGTCAGTTATCCGGGTAACCACACAATCTATTCATTCTCGTTCTTTGGAGATGAATATTGAAACAGACATGGACCCAGTATCGATAACTCGTGTCACCCCACCTAGCCACTCAAGTATCTCACAACAGATACTTGTTTCATATATTCACGGAGAATTAGCACATAATCTATCTATTCCTCACTCGAAGGTCTTAGATATTGAAAAAGGAAGACATCAGCTCTGGTCTCCGAACTTCATATTCTATTCACTGTGTCTATTGAATTTTAACTTGCGTCCCAGGTTAAGTCAATATTTGAGCCTAATAGTTATAATTTAATTCTTTCACACATGCACGAGTCTTTGTGATTCCCATTGCATATCTTTGTGATATTGCCGGAACAGTTTGAGAAGTAATTTTTAATATTTTACCTCAGTGATAACTGGAAGTCCTATCAGAGATACCCCATTGCCAACTCTGAACATCGGCCACACAATTTTTTTTAAATTGTTGTGATAACAGTTACTAACGTGTTTCTGTGTTAGTTGATTACCCTATTCTGGTTACTTAATATTTTATCTGGATTTTCTTTTGCTACTCGTCACTATTGTCTTTGAACATACATGATGCTCCGGATGCTCCTACTCATCATGAGGGGGAGAAAGGGTACAGAGTCAAAGACACTGAATATCAAGCCAAGGGGGAGTTAGCAAAAGCTGAGGGGGAGTAAAGAAGTCCCCATGCAAAAGCCAAGGGGGAGTAAGAGTTCTGTTATTTGATCTGTTTCGAGATCCGAAGAGTTTCAAAGTGCATTAAAGTGAACAAAGTGCTTACATGTGATCATCTCTTCTCATCGTTTATCAAGTGGTGTTCGCTTCAAATTATTTCCTCCATCAAGCATATTGGTTCTATAAGTTCTTTTAAGGCTGAAAGCAAATTCAAGAGCTTTAATCAAGAGCTTTATTCAAGGGGGAGAGTCGAAAGACATGAAGACAAACAACATTATTGCATTTCAAAGATTCTAAAGGAAGAGAAGATCAAGACCTGAAGGTTTCAAGACCGATTTTTATTTATATATCTTTAAGGGGAGATTGTTAGGACCATAAATGTCCTACATATTAGAAATATATATAAATAATTATATAGTGCTTAATTAGATTAATTATTATTTATAAAAGCCTTATTTGTGTTAATTGGGCTTTGTTTAGGCTTAATGGGCTTAATCCTTGTTAGTTTAAAGCCTTAGTATATAAGGTTAGTTAGCCTTTAGAATTAGGTCAGCAGTTTGTTTTGATTGTGAAATCTTGATCACAGCTGGGGCCTTTGTTTTAGAAGTACTCCCCTTCAGAAAATTAACCGGACGATTGACTATTGGTGACAAAAAATCAGTGTGACTCGGGAGAGGTTTGTCAAAAGGAAATGACTCGAACTCTCCATCAGAATTGCCTTCAGAGTTCATATATTTTGAAAAATCAATCTCTGGAATTTCAGGACTTGGATCAGGTGAGGAAGGCGAGGAACACTTAGTGTCAGTGTGCTTTGGGGAATTTGGTGCGGAAACTAGGAAAAAATCAGAGTTTAAATTCCTTTTAACACACTCATCTTGAGAATCGGTACCGTCTTGTGTGGTAGATATTTTACCAATAAAAGCTTTACACGAAGACATATCAGATGAATTCGAGGAAGACTCGGGTGAAATCTGCTTCTCATATTTGAGCTGGTCAATTTGCTCTTGGAGCTGACCATTTTTTGCATACTCTTGCATCGCATCTGTTGCCAAAGCAGCCAGCTTTGATGTGAGTTTCGTGATTTTTTCCCGAAGGTTTTCCTGTCCTTCATCAGCCACAACTTCGGTGTTGACCGGTTGTAGGTTCTCAAATTTCTCAGAATTGAGTTTCTCAATCTCAGAGATTAGCGCTTTCTTTTCGTTTTCCAAAACAGACCTTTCTTTTTTAAACGACTCCTCCAACTCCACAATCTTTGCTTCCAAGATGAGAGGGGGAACATAGAGTTTAAACTCGTCCGTCTCAGTCTTGGTTGCGGGTGCTTGGTCCTCATCCTTTTTGGAGGAATCCTTGGGCGTAGCAACCTTGTAGGAGTCGAAGTAATCATTTGAGAGATATTTCTTGTCCCTTTTATAAGAATAATTCAACGATCCATAACTAAATGGGAGTTGCATTTTGGAGGTGCGAGTGCGCTTGTAATCCTCGGTTTCCTCTTCCTTTTCAGGTTCAAGAGGACCAGTCCATTTAATGGCATATTCCGGATAATCTTTGGCTATTCCAAGACAACTAAAATCATACAGAATAGGCCTTTTGGCAATTCCCTTTTTCAAATAATGTGGGTTATCGTATCCGATTCCCCAGTCCTTGTTGAAATACGTGAACTCCTTTGATTTATTCATATGGATAGTTTGATCAGTTTGACCTCTCTTGTGGAGTTTAGTTTCAAGATATAGGATTTTAGCAACAAATTCCTTGTGCTGAATTTGAAGGGCAGAGCATTGGTAAACAATTTCTGCTTTCTCATTCATGCACTGATCAAACTGTGACTGAAGATCAGATAATTTGGCCCTTAAGTCTTTAGGTGCTATTGAAAGATTTTTTCATTTCTCCTTTAACATAGCATTTTCAGACTTATGTTTTTCAGTTATTCTTGTTTAAACATCTAGCTTTTCGGTTAGTGAATTAATCTTAAGCTTTTGTTCTTTAGTGGTGGCCTTAAAGGAATCTGCCTGGTCGGTAAAAGATTGCATTTTATTCAAGAAACTTGTTCGGAAGAATCACATACCTGACTTGTCTTCTCTTCATCAGCTGGAGAGTGATAGCCCATGAAAGCACTTGCATCATCAGTATCTCTTTCATCATCAGAACGACCCATCCAGTAGTCGTTTTCCACAAACATAGCTTCTCCAGCTTCCTTTTGCTCAGCCAATGCGATTTTTGCCTTGTATTAGTGAGAATTCTTTACCACAGGCCTCGAACAATCTTTAGCAAAGTGACCAAGCTTTCCGCAGTTGTAACATGTCACTGGCCCATCCTTCTTCTTACTTTCTGATTTTTCAGTCTTATCTTTCTGCTCTGACTTCCCTTGCTCATCAGCTTTCTTCTTTCCCTCGTACTTGTCCTGATGATCATGGCGCTTGTTGGAGGAGGTGGAGTAGCGCTGATTGTTGGACGGATGCTTCTTATAGTACTTTTGTTGTTGGAAAGATTGTGTAAGCAGAGCTATCGCTTTCTTGAAGTCAGATACTTCAGCATTAGAGTCACTGTCTTCCTTTTCAGATTCGGAAGAGCTTTGCTTTTGAGCATGTTTAGAGTAACTGCTAGAAGATTTCCCTTTCTTGGAGGACATGAGTTCAATAGGATCAGCAGCTGGCTTTGTTGTAGTCTTTTTCTCGCCCAGAAGTTCATTCACTTCATCTTCGTCTTGAAGAAGCGTCTCATAGAGTTCGTGAATGCTAACTGTCTCTATTAGGTTGTTGTGCTTGACATGAGAGGCAAATGTCTTCCACTCTGGCAATAGGTTGTTGAGAAACTTGAGCGCGTTTTCCGTGTTGGAGCGAGTGATGTGGTTCTTGTTAAGTTCGTTGAGAAGGAGACAAAAACGTTCATAGGTCTCAGAAAGAGATTCGCCGGTGCGTTGTTTGAATCCATCGAACTTGGTGATTGCGCTGTTGATCTTCAATTGATTCCCAACTTTGCTTCCACGCATCATCTTCTCCACTTGATCCCACATTCCTTTCGCGGTATCTTTGTAGCTGTCGATTGCATTATAGATCGAGTTGGGGATAGCCTGAATAAGGTACCGTATAGCAAGCTTTTCTCCCTCGATCCTGGCCTTTTCTTCGTCGGTCATGTCGGAGTGAGTCTTTGGCACGGTGAGAGGTTTGTCACCTTCTTGAGCGGGTGGAACTTCCTTCATTGGTTGTGGAATAGGCCCATCTTCTAAGGCTCTCCAAATGTACTCGAAGTTGTCCTTCGACTCTATGAAGATTTTGAACCTGTCCCTCCATTGGTTGTACTCACCTTGATAGAGGCAAGGTGGTTTGGTGTTCGTGCCGATTGCGAGAGCTTCGCGCGAAGTAGACATCTTTGGTTGCAACGGAGTGATCGTCAGACGTGTGGATTGATTCAAAGTGTAAACCTAACGCAAGGCACTAAGAGTGGTCCTAACGCAGATTCTACGACTAATATGTCTGGATAAAATACTGACCGGATGTGAAGGGTTTCCGGACGAAAGCACTTATCGGGAGATGGAATATCCGGGAAGATTGGTTACAGGGAACTTTGGGTTTCCGGAACTAATTTACCTGGAAAGAATTAGGTTTCAGTGACTTACCCGAAATGTTTGACTTACCCGAAATGTTTGACTTACCCGGAAATGTTGGATGTACCCAGAAGACTTACCCGGAAAGGAGAGACGTGTCCGGATGGATTACACAATTATCCGGAAAGATTGGGGCTGTCCGGAAACCACGGTTGATCTATCCGGGAACTACTGCTGACTTTTCCAAATCGATTGAAACTCGATTAGGGTTTCTCAAAATCGATCCTGAAAGATTAGGAACAATACCAAACACTAACCCAATCGATTTTAAAGCAAAAACAACAAGTTTTGATGGTAAAAATTTGATTTTTGATGAAGAACACAACCAAAACTTTTGATTTTAAATTGCTTAATAAACCACTCAAACGATCGAATTAGGATGTGAAAATTTGCAGAAACAAATATAACAACGATACTAACACAACCCAATACACAAAAACAGTCAATTTTGTCAGAATCAAGGTTTTGAACTTTCAAGAATGACACAGACGAGAAAAGTCAATAATTTACCAGAAGTTAACTTGAATGCTTTGAATCAATCTTGTCCGTCTGCTCTGATACCAATTGTTAATTCCAGATCCGTGCAACAATAATGAAATCAAACGATTAAGCAATGAAGCATACGATTTCAACTGGTCATCTCTGATTAGCTTTCAATATTGAGAGAATTACAATGCAAGTAAAGGAAAGCAAATGAGACAACTAACCTAATTTTCTAAGGATAAAATGCTTTATATACGGCGGGCCCGTGGTTAACAAGCCCACGGCCCGTTCACTAATAAGGCTCAAATTAAACAATTACAATTTAAACCCTGAACTTTAAATCAACATAAATTGACCCTAACAATCTCCCCCTTTGATTTGAAGTTCGATTTGGTGCCAGTTCTCGACATATCTTCTTCGAAGCGCGAAGTGAATCTCGAACCATCTGATAGCACGGCGGTAGTCTATGAGATCTTCAACCAATTCCAAGGCATTCTGAGTAGTTATTTCATTCGGATTAGGGACATACGAGAACCTTGGATTTTCAGACTCGTGCTGAATGATCTTTCGAAGCGCATTTTGAACTTTGTAGAGTGTGCCGTCGTAGAATCTTTCAACCTGACTGAATCGCAGAAATCTTTTCTCTTTCTGTTCATTGATGAAGACGATCCCAAATTCTGGTTCTAGAAGCATAGCGTTCTTGGGATACATATTCAACTCAGGAGCTTGCAGATTCGGCTTGATCAGATTTACCTTCTTCGCCCTGTTCTCGATAGCCATTTGGAAGTCCGTTAGATAAGACATCATAATTGTGCGGACCAGGAATCGACGAACAGCTTCGAGCGCCTTTGTAACGGGAAGCGGTCGGATAGTTCTTGAACGTAGGTCTTTCAGAATCGCCAGGAAGTCAAACGGTCAGAGGTTCTGGAAGTCGGCTTCAGAAAATTTCCATTCGTTCCCATCTTCACGTCGGACAGTGAATACAGGATAGACAATTTTCATCATACGACTTGACTGGATATTGATTACCTCTGTGATCTGATGCTTGGTTCTGACTTGTCTGACTGGAAGACACCGCTTCATTGGGCAGATGTATCGGCGTTGGTATTCGGGACTATAGTTGTAAATGCCCAGGCAGAAGGTCGGCTCGATCTGGCGTATCTTGTGTACAAACAGCTTCTTCAGGGTTTCCTCCAGATGAGGGATAAGTACGGTGATCTTCTCCCAACGGATTTGTTGTTGAGGTGGAGGAGGAAGATCAGTAGCTGTCTGTTGTTGAAGAGGGGATGTCGGAATGTCGGCAGTAGTAGTTTCAGGTCTTGTTGAAGTTCCGGTGGGTTGAGCATAGTGCACGGGAGAAGTACCATAAAAATTCTGTAGCAGGAACTGATCATAATCAATGTTGTCATCGTCATCAGTAGGGAAAACCAAGTTAACCTAGAGATTTGCGGCATTGGCGGCTTTTTCGTACAATGCATCTTCGGTCTCCGGGTTGGCTTCGCAGTCTGGATTGATCATATCCAGTAATGGTCTGTCTGATGAGTCAAAGTCGACCAGTTCCTGTGTTGAACCCTCGGGCTTTTCAACCGTCGGGCCTTCATCATCTGAAATTTCCATGTCTATTACCATCTCGGCTAATGGCAACTCGGCTTCAGGTTGAGCGTCAGTTGTTGTTGCCGCAGTTGCTGGTTCCAGTTGAACCACAGTTGTAGTTTCAGCAGTGAGGATCTGGGCGGTCTCGTTTAGTCGTTGTCGTTTCTCCCCCTCACGGTGATCAGGATCATCCTGGTCATCGTGCTTATGCTTCAGACCGCCTGCTTGACTCTTACAGGTATCTTCGAGGGAACGGACTCTCTCGGACAGCGTTGTGAGCGCTTGGTTGTAGTCCTTGAGAGTCGAGTCAATTGCATCCAGGCGAGTGGTAATAGATGATGAAGGAGCAGTGACCTGAGTTTTCAGAACGGAGATCAGGTCTGCTTCAGTTGAGGCGTCGGATTCAGATTGCTGGAGTAGCTGAGCCAAAAGCATCGTCTTCAGAGTATCCACCGAATAGATTGGCTGAACGAATGTCGGTGGAGCTGTAGGTGCGGTTTCAGCTTCGACGATCTTTGCTTTGCCTTTGATTAGTTTGGCGAGCTTGGCGGCGACATGTTGCTCCATTGCCTCTCGGACAGCCTTGAGGGTATTGTCCAGGGACCCTTGCGACACAAAGTCAGGGTGAGTAACACCGGGATCACATAGATTACCCGTTGAAGCGTCTACCTGAGAGGCAGAGCCACCTACGTTCACAGCTGGCATGTCGGTAGCTGTGGTAGGATTTCCCTCCGATCCTCGCGTGCCACCTAAAGGTGACGACACTACGGTGGTTCCGGTCGAGACACAAATAATCTCGACTTGGTGTTTCTCCTCTTGTGTCCTAGCCAAAGTATTTTCAATAGCAAATGGCTCTAGACTCGATTGTGCACGAAATGAAGTCGCGACTGGGGGCTGCTGGTCGCTTGTTTCAACACCAGTACTCTCCGAGTGAGAGGCCGGGGGAAGTTGTGCTATATCCCAGTGTGAAGTTGAAACATCCGTCTTTTGAGAGACGGAGGAGTGGATAAGGGGGTCGTACAATTGCTCCGCTGGGTCCACAGAGGCTTCTTCAATACCCCGTCCCAACAAATGAGACGGGATAGTGGATGTGGCTACCCGGATTACACTCGTTTCGGGTCGCTCAAGAGCCTCGTTATCTTTACGGCCCAATCTTTCCTGGTTCGCTTTCGAACGCAGTTCTCTCCGGCTCGCAGTTTCTAACTCAACTCCTTCTACTCCCTCAATCCTAGGTGAAGCATGGGTAGGTGAGTGAAGTGGGATGCCTTCGGTGAAGTCGGGATTCGGTCCGATACGGGGAGGTATTTTTGAGAGCCGAATGGCACGGGTCGTGTCAGATGCCGAATCGGAGTCAGATTCTATGTTATGAACCTGGAAGGTAGGTGAAGGCGGGTCGGAAAGATATGGTGTGGAGTCATGGTGAAGCATCCGTCGTGAGGACGATGCTCCGGCTTCGCCTGTTGGACGGGGTTGGCTAGAACTGGGTTGCGATACCACTGCACCACTCACACTAGTTCCCCTTCCCCTAACGATAAACACACCCCGACTGGAAGCACCTACTTGCCGGGCCCTACCACCTCTCATTCTCGGACCCTCACGTCTCTCGGGTCTAGGTCCCTAGGCAGGTCCCTCCGGTTCTGGCTGGACCACGGGATTCCCTAACTCTTCCCTATAAGCTAACACTCCTGGTGCAGTGGGATCGGCGATTGCCAGAAGGGTTTCAGGGATGGACATGGCCACGGCGTTGGATGGGTTACGGATGACCATGTATTGTAAGTGACGAATGGGACATACCGGGTGGGTAGGACGTCGAGGTATCGCCGGATTAGCGTCCATGTGTTGACGAACTGCAAGCGATAGGAAACGCGGGTATGGGAGGAACTTCTTTTGCTTGGTACCTCCGATGTGTCGAATAGTTTGCACGAGTTCACGCCAGAAGATCATGGCGACGTCCACGTGACGATTGTAGCAGACGGCGTGGAATATGCGTAGAAAATCGCCGGTGCATTGGTCAATACCTTTCCATCTGGACGATAGACACCTGTTCAGAATTGTGAACAGGGTGTACCAGATGAGGGCCAGGTACTTACGATTGAATGCTGAGGGTCTGGGAAGATCGTGGTTGTACCCGAGTGCGCGGACTTGAGCGCATAGAGTTTCATCATTGACGGCAGGATCGTACCGTGCATGTCCGGCGGCGTCGGCAGCTGGAAGTGAAAGCAGGCGGCGAAGGCAATCAGGCGTCAGTGTGAACGGTTGGTTGTCTATCTACGCCGTTATGGTCTGTGAGTTTCCGGCGGTGCGAACTTGGGCAGTAAACCAGACTTGTAACACATAGATTAATGCTACGTCGGTAGTGGTGGTGAGGGCCTCACGGAGAGGGTGACGCATGAGAATATTGACGATTACCCGATGTTGTGCTTGTGGACGAAATTGTGCCGGATCAAGAAAATGGTTGTTCGGCTCTAACTCCGTTTCATGGTCGGGTGCGACCAAGGCATTATCAGCTGCCTCATCGATGAGATCCTCTTCTGGAGGAACGTGTTGCTCTTCTGGGTTCTATGGAGGATTTTGTTGTTGATCCGCCATTGAATATCTGCAAACAGATGCACAGTCAGTATTTGAGACGGATGAACGAGTATCGGCGCGTACCTTTGCAATAGGTGGCGCAATCTGAGATAGATTGAGGACTGGTAGTGTGAAAATAGGTACTGAACAGGGGTGTCCGGACAAGGTGTGGGAAAACCAAAACTATCCGGACAACCACTAGTGTCCGGACAAAGAGTATCTGGACGATAAATGTGTCCGGATGGGAAGAATGTTCCTGGGTAGAATGGGCTTCCCGGACAAAACATGATATAGCAATACTTTCCGGACAAACCAAGATGCCGGACAACACAAGGTTTCCGGATGGAAAGAACAACCCGGACAAAACAAGGTTTCCGGTTAGTAGGGAATCCGGATATACCAGCATCCCGGTAGTTGAACTTACCGGATACCCGAAGGTTTCCGGACAACTAGGGTTTCCGGGTGTGGGTTGTGTCCGGACAAAGATCTAAGTCGTATGAAGATTTCTGGATAAATTAGCATAAACATGAACGATGCCGGACACTATGAATGTGTCCGGACGATTCTTAAACCCAGTAATCGACTAAGAAAAACAACCCAAACAAGTGTTAAAGCAGTTATTCAGTGTTGATATTGATGGAGAAGGATACTCAGGCCCGTAAAACGACCTACATAAAACAAAATCGACCCGAGTTTGATGGAACTCACAGGTGAGTTTTGGACTCATTCAATCGACTTAATCGACGGTGGTTTTGTGCGAGATAGGCTACCAGATTGACGTAATCATATTCGATAAGATAAATCGATGAGCATACCTGATTGTGGATTATAACACGAGTGAGAATCGCGAGTAGAGAGTAAGTCCGAGCGAGAGAGAAGCGAGAAAGAGGTTTAGGGTTTATGTCTGCGTTTTCCGGATAAGGAAATGAAGAGTAAACCCGGAAGTTTATATACGAGGCCAAGAAATCCGGGTAGATTATCCGGGTTCCTATCCAATCCGGATAGGACCCGGTCCGGAAACCCATCCGGAAAAATGAGGTTTTCGGACATCTATCCGGATACTTGGGATTTTCCAAAGAGAATTGTCCTGTTTTCGAGTATTTTGCAAGAATTTGAACTGAAGTAGGACTTTCTCTTGCACCCCCTCTAACTTAGCATGGGGAATACCTTGCTCCTCCTCAGACAGTGCAGAACTGTGCAATGAGGAGCCCGACACACACAAAAAACTTGTGGACATTTAAGAAAAAATGGTGTCGCTCCCCCTCAAATGATGAACGTATTTTCAGAATCACATGGGAGTGCCCACACCCACAAAACTTTAATCATTTTAAGAAAAACTGTGTGTGACGCTCCCCCTCAACAGATGAGTAAACATACCTGATACTTCTTTGTGCTCCCCTGAACACATGAACACACCGTGAAAGCACAGATAGTGACATTTAAAAGAAGACGACAGTATGAAAGAAAAGAAATACACGAAGAAAGAAAGAACACAAACGAAATCTACGAAATAAATACAGAGACTTAATCTAACTGTGTAACTGAGACAAGTAGAATACAAGTGCGAGGAAGTGTATACTCAGTCATCAGGAGTGTAAACACCGGATGACGAGGAGACAGTCACTCGTGGATGTATGGAACTTGTAACGGGCACACAATCGGATTAAGTCGTCAGTTTTAGCATACCTAACTTGGACACAAGAGTGTTAAAACGTTTTTCGTCCAAGGCTTTTGTAAAGAGGTCTGCTAACTGATGTTCTGTATTTACGAAGTAGAGTTCGACTGTACCTCTTTCGACGTGATCCTTAATGAAGTGATACCGAATGTCGATGTGCTTCGTCTTGGTGTGTTGAACCAGGTTGCTGGATATTGCAATTGCGCTATTCGAATCGCAGTAAATTGGGACTTTTACATACGTTAAGCCGTAGTCTTTGAGTTGCATCCGCATCCAGATAACTTGTGAGCAGCAGCTCGCGGCGGCCACGTACTCCGCCTCGGCAGTTGATGTTGAAACACATTGCTGCTTCTTGGACGCCCAACTCACCAGGCTATCTCCCAAAAACTGGATGTGACTCGAGGTGCTCTTCCGGTCCACCATGCAGCCCGCGTGATCCGCATCAGAATAAGCGGATAGTGCAAAACTTGTCTCTCTCAGGTACCACAAGCCAAGATCAGCAGTACCACGTAAATAACGAAAAATTCGCTTGACAGCAGTTAAATGGGCACACAAAAATGTGGAGAACATGATATCCGGTCTACTTGCGGTTAAATACATTAAAGAACCTATCATCCCGCGATACAATTTTGGGTTCACATCCGTTCCGTGAGGATTGGCGTGAAGCTTTGTATTGGGCGCCATGGGAGTTTTCATTGGCGAGGACTGGTCCAACTGGAATTTCCGAAGAATATTCCGGATGTACTTAGCCTGGTTTATGAATATCCCGGTCGACAGTTGTTTAACTTGAAGACCAAGGAAGAAATTCATCTCGCAAAGCATACTCATTTTAAAAAATTCTCCCATTAGATTGGCAAAGTTCTTAGCATATGTGGGATAAGTAGAGCCGAATATTATGTCATCTACGTACACTTGAACAAGAACTATGTGACCCTTTTCGTGTTTGATAAATAAAGTCGAATCGATTTTACCTCGTGTGAATTTGGACTTTATCAAAAACTCAGTCACTGTTTTGTACCATGCTCGCGGAGCTTGCTTTAGACCGTAAAGCGCCTTGTCTAGAATGTAGACGTGATCAGGCTTCGAATCGTCCACGAACCCGTCTGGTTGCGACACATATACTTCTTCCTCGATATTACCGTAGAGAAAAGCAGTCTTCACATCCATTTGGAAGACCGTGAAGTTCTTGTGCGCGACGTATGCAAGGAACATACGTATGGTTTCGATTCTTGCCACCGGAGCATAGGTCTCATCATAATCGATCCCTTCTTGTTGACGATACCCCTTAGCTACGAGACGCGCCTTGTTTCGTACCACGATGTCGTCTTTGTCCTTCTTATTCTTGAAAATCCACTTGGTGCCGATCACCGTCTTGTGTTTTGGACGTGGAACCAGTCGCCATACCTTTAGAGCTTCGAATTGATTGAGCTCCTCTTGCATGGCTATGACCGAGTCCGGATTTTCAAGCGCTTCACGTACGTTCGTCGGCTCGATGTTGCTTAAGAAGCCGGAAAATAGACAGAAGTTGGCGGATGCACCTCGTGTTTGTACTGGAGTAGAGGGATCACCGATGATTTGATGAAGCGGATGAGCTTTCGTCCACTTGGTGGTATGCGGAAGCGGCTGTTGAGTAAAGTGAGACGCGTCCGAGTCCACATAATCACCAGGATGTAGGTCTTGAACTGCTTCAGTTGTAGCAGGCTGGTTTCTTGGCGGAAATGGGGGAGGATTCGCCGTGGGTTGAACAAATTCTGGTTCTGAGGAGTTCAGAAGTTGATTGTCGGTTGTAGCAGATGACGAATCGTTAGGAGCGATCTCCGTGTTAGTGATTGGTTCCTCCAGGGGGACAGTAGTACCAGATGAATTTGATGATGACGGTTGAGCTGTCTCCACAGTGATAGATGGCGTGCTTGTAGAAGGCGGCGGACCGGATAGGCTCGACAAGTCCTCATTACGAGCAGCTTCTAGACGAGGTTGTGCTGAGACAGTAGGGGAAACATTAAAGATATCATCATAAAAGAATTTAAACAATAAATCTAAATCAGAAGAGTCAGCATTCGATGAAGATGCATGATGTGGATTTATTGTCGCTTGTGCAGATCCCGAACTTGGAGGTCCGGAAGCTAGCACGCCAGTTAAACCGGGTTCTGAACTGTTTTGTTCAGAAGCCAAATCTGCGGCTTCGTCGAATGTCACGTTTATGCTTTCAATAACGGTTTTGGTCCGTTTGTTGTAAACACGATACGCCTTAGCCTGCATGGAGTACCCGATGAAGACTCCTTTGTCCGCCTTGGGGCTGAGTTTGCCGAGATCATCTTTGTCGTTCAGAACATAGCACGTGCATCCGAACGCATGAAAGTAGCTGATGTTCGGAACGTGGTTGTTCATGATCTTGTACGGCGTCTTGTTAAACCGCTTGTTGATGATGGAGCGGTTTTGCGTGTAACAAGCCGTAGACACCGCTTCGTCCCATAGAAATAGTGGTAGGTTGGATTGGGAAAGCATAGTGCGAGCAGCTTCGACCAGGGTACGGTTGCGTCATTCCACCACTCCGTTTTGCTGAGGAGTGCGTGCAGCAGAAAAGGTTTGCAAGATGCCAACTGACGTCAGATAGTCGTCCACCGTTCGATTCTTGAACTCCATCCCGTTGTCGGTTCTGATAGACTGAACTTGTTGTAGTTTGTTTAGCTGGACAGTCTTCAGGTGATAAATGATTAGCTCTGGAGTTTCGTCCTTAGAGCGTAGAAACATCACCCAAGTGTAGCGCGAGTAGTCGTCCACCATCACGAGAACGTATTTGCGCTTATTAATGCTCGGAACACGCATCGGTCTACACAGATGAGTTCGAGGGTCCGGGACGTGCTCGGAGTTGCCTTCGGCTGATGTGGTACTCTCTTCATCTTTCCCATCTCACATGCCCCGCAGAGACGATCCTTCACGAATTGAAGATCGGGCATGCCTTTCACGTGTCCGCCTAGCACCAGTTTGTTGATTGTTTTGAAATTGAGGTGCGAAAGACGTCGATGCCAAATCTAAGCTTGCTGGGAATTGGCCTTTGACAAGAGGCAGACAGGGTTATCGATCTAGAAGGCTGCGAGGTCGATTGTGTAGAGGTTGGTCTTGCTTTTCCCAACCAGGAGCTCCACTCTATCGTCATTGAGAATTCTACACCTTGTCTTTTTGAAGCTAACCTCGAGATCTTTGTCGCAGAACTGCCCGATGCTGAACAGATTGTGTCCCAATCCCGCGACGTGGGATACCTTCTTTATCGTGATCTTATCTTGAACAATGTCGCTGTAGCCCACGATCAGCGCTTTGTGGTCGTTCCCAAATCTCACGTCTCCACCATATTCTTCCTTGTAGTTCGTGAGAAGCTCCCCCCTTCCGGTCATGTGCTTGGAGCATCCAGAATCTAAGTACCACATATGATCGTGCTGCAAAATCGAGTTAACGGATTTTAGGTACCCAAATTTGTTTGGGTCCTAGAGGGTTAGGTTTGGCACCTCTTGGAGGAACTTGCTCTGACACAGCTTTCCCCTTAGGTGCAGGTTGTACACCGTTAGAGGGAACTAGTTTTGGCATAGGTTGCCTCTTAGGTGTAGAATTTACACCTTTAGAGGAAACAATATTTTCAGCAGGTTTCCTCTTAGGTGCCGGTTTAACCGCAGTAGGAGTAGCCCGTCTTGCGATGGGTTTGATCTCCTGCTGAGGTTTAACCTCAGATTGGAAACCCCGTTGTTTATAGTCTTTCTGTTTATTATTACGGGGTTTATTTTTGGGTTTATGATTATACATGTGATATGACCCAAACCAATCATTCAAGTTAATTTCATCAAAATCATTCCAACCACATCTAGAACAACATAAACAATAACAAGATAATTGTCTTTGTTTATTCTAGAATTAAAAGCAATAGGAAAAGACTTCCATGCTGCATCCTTGACAGGTTCCTTGTTCAACCACTTTTGTTTTTCTTGTTTTGCTTGACCATTTTTATCTGAAACAACAGGGACAGATCGGTCAGTGACTTTTTATGGAACAGGATTTTTAGTAGGCAATTGTTCGGTCTCTTGCCTCGGCTGTGACTTCCTTTTAGAAACAGGTTCAGATGTTGGTTTTGATTGTGAAATCTTGATCACAGTTGGGGCCTTTGTTTTAGAAGTACTCCCCTTCAGAAAATTGACCGGACGATTGACTATTGGTGACAAAAAATCAGTGTGACTCGGGAGAGGTTTGTCGAAAGGAAATGACTCGAACTCTCCATCAGAATTGCCTTCAGAGTTCATATATTTTGAAAAATCAATCTCTGAATTTCAGGACTTGGATCAGGTGAGGAAGGCGAGGAACACTTAGTGTCAATGTGCTTTGGGGAATTTGGTGCGGAAGCTAGGAAAAATCAGAGTTTAAATTCCTTTTAACACACTCATCTTGAGAATCGGTACCGTCTTGTGTGGTAGATATTTTACCAATAAAAGCTTTACACGAAGACGTCTCAGATGAATTCGAGGAAGACTCGGGTGAAATCTGCTTCTCAGATTTGAGCTGGTCAATTTGCTCTTGGAGCTGATCATTTTTCGGATACTCTTGCGTCGCATCTGTTGCCAAAGCAGCCAGCTTTGATGTGAGTTTCGTGATTTCTTCCTGAAGGTTTTCCTGTCCTTCATCAGCCACAACTTCGGTGTTGACCGGTTTTAGGTTCTCAAATTTCTCAGAATTGAGTTTCTTAATCTCAGAGATTAGTGCTTTCTTTTCCTTTTGAAAAACAGACCTTTCTTTCTCAAACGACTCCTCCAACTCCACAATCTTTGCTTCCAAGATGAAAGGGGGAACATAGAGTTTAAACTCGTCCGTCTCAGTCTTGGTTGCGGGTGCTTGGTCCTCATCCTTTTTGGTGGAATCCTTGGGCGTAGCAACCTTGTAGGAGTCGAAGTAATCATTTGAGAGATATTTCTTGTCCCTTTTATAAGAATAATTCAACGATCCATAACTAAATGGGAGTTGCATTTTGGAGGTGCGAGTGCGCTTGTATTCCTCGGGTTCCTCTTCCTTTTCAGGTTCAAGAGGACCAGTCCATTTAATGGCATATTCCGGATAATCTTTGGCTATTCCAAGACAACTAAAATCATACAGAATAGGCCTTTTGGCAATTCCCTTTTTCAAATAATGTGGGTTATTGTATCTGATTCCCCAGTCCTTGTTGAAATACGTGAACTCCTTTGGTTTATTCATATGGATAGTTTGATCAGTTTGACCTCTCTTGTGGAGTTTAGTTTCAAGATCTAGGATTTTAGCAACAAATTCCTTGTGCTGAATTTGAAGGGCAGAGCATTGGTAAACAATTTATGCTTTCTCATTCATGCACTGATCAAACTGTGACTGAAGATCAGATAATTTGGCCCTTAAGTCCTTAGGTTCTATTGAAAGATTTTTGCATTTCTCCTTTAACATAGCATTTTCAGACTTATGTTTTTCAGTTATTCTTATTTAAACATCTAGCTTTTCGGTTAGTGAACTAATCTTAAGCTTTTGTTCTTTAGTGGTGGCCTTAAAGGAATCTGCCTGGTCGGTAAAAGATTGCATTTTATTCAAGAAATCTTGTTCGGAAGAATCACATACCTGACTTGTCTTCTCTTCATCAGCTGGAGAGTGATAGCTCATGAAAGCACTTGCACCATCAGTATCGCTTTCATCATCAGAACGACCCAACCAGTAGTCGTTTTCCACAAACATAGCTTCTCCAGCTTCCTTTTGCTCAGCCAATGCGAGTTTTGCCTTGTAGTAGTGAGAATTCTTTACCACAGGCCTCGTACAATCTTTAGCAAAGTGACCAAGCTTTCCGCAGTTGTAACATGTCACTGGCCCATCCTTCTTCTTACTTTCTGATTTTTTAGTCTTTTCTTTCTGCTCTGACTTCCCTTGCTCATCAGCTTTCTTCTTTCCCTCATACTTGTCCTGATGATCATGGCGCTTGTTGGAGGAGGTGGAGTAGCGCTGATTGTTGGACGAAGGCTTCTTATAGTACTTTTGTTGTTGGAAAGATTGTGTAAGCAGAGCTATCGCTTTCTTGAAGTCAGATACTTCAGCATTAGAGTCACTGTCTTCCTTTTCAGATTCGGAAGAGCTTTGCTTTTGAGCATGTTTAGAGTAACTGCTAGAAGATTTCCCTTTCTTGGAGGACATGAGTTCAATAGGATCAGCAGCTGGCTTTGTTGTAGTCTTTTTCTCTCCCAGAAGTTCATTCACTTCATCTTCGTCTTGAAGAAGCGTCTCATAGAGTTCGTGAATGCTAACTGTCTCTATTAGGTTGTTGTGCTTGACATGAGAGGCAAATGTCTTCCACTCTGGCAATAGGTTGTTGAGAAACTTGAGCGCGTTTTCCGTGTTGGAGCGAGTGATGTGGTTCTTGTTAAGTTCGTTGAGAAGGAGACAAAAACGTTCATAGGTCTCAGAAAGAGATTCGCCGGTGCGTTGTTTGAATCCATCGAACTTGGTGATTGCGCTGTTGATCTTCAATTGATTCCCAACTTTTCTTCCACGCATCATCTTCTCCACTTGATCCCACATTCCTTTCGCGGTATCTTTGTAGCTGTCGATTGCATTATAGATCGAGTTGGGGATAGCTTGAACAAGGTACAGTATAGCAAGCTTTTCTCCCTCGATCCTAGCCTTTTCGTCGTCGGTCATGTCGGAGCGAGTCTTTGGCACGGTGAGAGGTTTGCCACCTTCTTGAGCGGTTGGAACTTCCTTCATTGGTTGTGGAATAGGCCCATCTTCTAAGGCTCTCCAAATGTACTCGAAGTTGTCCTTCGACTCTATGAAGATTTTGAACATGTCCCTCCATTGGTTGTACTCACCTTGATAGAGGCAAGGTGGTTTGGTGTTCGTGCCGATTGCGAGAGCTTCGCGTGAAGTAGACATCTTTGGTTGCAACGGAGTGATCGTCAAACGTGTGGATTGATTCAAAGTGTAAACCTAACGCAAGGCACTAAGAGTGGTCCTAACGCAGATTCTACGACTAATGTGAACTAAGAATGATCTTACTGGATAGGAATCCAAATAAGAGTCTGATCAGGATGTGTCCGAATCAGATCTATAGACAAAACAGTTCAAAAAAAATATCACAAAGTATCCGGATAAAACTGAAGAATCCGGATAGCCTAAGGTTTCCGGATAACACAGGGGTTACCGGAAGACAGTAGTTACCGGATAAGGAAAGTAAACAAAGAGTTACCGGATAAATGATATGTCCGGATAAAATATTGACCGGATGTGAAGGGTTTCCGGACGAAAGCACTTACCGGGAGATGGAATATCCGGGAAGATTGGTTACCGGGAACTTTGGATTTCCGGAACTAATTTACCCGGAAAGAATTAGGTTTCAGTGACTTACCCGGAATGTTTGACTTACCCGGAAATGTTGGATGTAACCGCAAGACTTACCCGGAAAGGAGAGACGTGTCCGGATGGATTATACAATTATCCGGAAAGATTGGGGCTGTCCGGAAACACGGTTGATCTATCCGGGAACTACGGCTGACTTTTCCAAATCGATTGAAACTCGATTAGGGTTGCTCAAAATCGATCCTGAAAGATTAGGAACAATACCAAACACAAAAATAACACTAACCCAATCGATTTTAAAGCAAAAACAACAAGTTTTGATGGTAGAAATTTGATTTTTGATGAAGAACACAACCAAAACTTTTGATTTTAAATTGCTTAATAAACCACTCAAACGATCGAATTAGGATGAAAATTTGCAGAAACGAATATAACAATGATACTAACACAACCCAATAAACAAAAACAATCAATTTTGGCAGAATCAAGGTTTTGAACTTTCAAGAATGACACTGACGAGAAAAGTCAATAATTTACCAGAAGTCAACTTGAATGCTTTGAATCAATCTTGTCCGTCTGCTCTGATACCAATTGTTAATCCCAGTTTGATCAGGTAACAATAAATCAGTAAACAATAACACGAACAATTGATTATTTCAATCTGTCATCCCTCTCGTATTCAGAAATCAAGATAGTTACAAATTTGGGTACCTAAAATCCGTTAACTCGATTTTGCAGCACGGTCATGTGTGGTACTTAGATTCTGGATGCTCCATACACATGACCGGAATGAGGGAGCTGATCACGATCTACGAGGAACAATATTGCGAAGACGTGATGTTTGTCTATATCTGTGCTTTTACGAGCTGCTCATGTGTTTAGGGGGAGCATGATCAGCTATCAGGTAAGGTCATTCTACTGTTGAGGGGGAGTGTCACACACAATTTTACAAGCTAAAAAAAGAAAGAGCTGAATTTGGAATTGAAAGAAAATCTTTTGAGATTAAAAGTTCTGAGCTTTCCGTGAAAATCTCTGAATTAGAAAATATTTTGGAAAAGGAAAGAAAAGATTTCACGGAAATGAAAAATCTCTTTGAAAAGGAAAATAAAATTCTTAAAAAGAAAAATATGGAAACTTTCAAAGAGATAACTGATAAAAGAAAATTCTTAGAAAAAGATTTTGAATCGGAACGCAAATATTTTGAAGATGCGATTCTTAATCTTACCAAAAGATTATCTGGTTTATCAGCTGACATTATGAAGGATCAATTGATCAAATCTGACCTCCAAAAGAAATTTGATCTAATTTTTAAAGAGAAAAATGTTTTGATAAACAAAGTTAAAGAACTTGAAGACATCATTTTTAAATTTGATGTCTCAAAGCAGGTCAGTCCTGATACTATCTTTCAGACACCATTTGGTGATTCAAATGATTCTGAATGCTCTTTTAAAACTGCTTCAAGTTCGAGTTTTAAAAACATTTCTTCTAAACAATTTAATAGATCAACTGATTTCTCAAAAGGTCAGATTCGTTCTACAAATCTCTTCTATAATCATTTGCTTGATAAATCGGATAAGGATTCAAAAGTGCCTAAAGTTAATACTTCCAAATCTGAAGAAGTTCCAGTCTTCAAAAAGGTGAAGATGGAATGGAGAGTCAAAGGCACAACATCTCCAAAGAAAGATGTGCCAAAATCATCGGCATCCACATCAAAAGCAAAGAGGAACAATGCTCCGAAAGGTAAATCTTCTGTTCAAACTAATCCTATTCATTCCACAAATCATCTGATTAGGTTGGCACATAAGAAAATCTGTTGTTCTTACTGTGGATCAAATGATTTTGTGCATAAAGATTTTACTTCTTATTGGTATGGTACTCACAGTATTCCTTCTAAGAAATCAACACC
Organism: Saussurea involucrata; assembly: GCA_033807775.1. Lineage (NCBI taxonomy): Eukaryota > Viridiplantae > Streptophyta > Magnoliopsida > Asterales > Asteraceae > Saussurea > Saussurea involucrata. The sequence goes on from CM066317.1 coordinate 89,838,493, forward strand.
TAACACACTAGGACCCAAGTGTCGTTGGGTACCAAAATCTGCTTAATCTGTTTTGTAGGTTCTTCACGTGTTGTGCTGATTGTTACATATATACCACACACATGACTGAAAAACTGAAGAGAAGCGGTGAATTTTTTTTTGAAGAAGATTATATGTGCTATCAAGGGGAAGCACAAAATAATGGCTTCTAAACATATCAGTTTAGGACCCGTACTTCAACAATATTGACTTCTGATCATATCAGATGAGGACTCGTTCTTCAACGACTATGACTTCTGAATTGACTTCAATCCTGGTAATTCAGAACTCGTTTTCATGTTTAAGGATATTTTAATCCAAGTCTTGTTCTTTGTGCATATTTTGTACATATAAAGATCTTTTGCACATGTTAAGGGGGAGCTTATCTGTTTATAAATCATTATATCATGATTTGAGGGGGAGCTCAAATATTTTAACTGTACGTATCTTCTGACCTTAATCTCTGATTGTTTGAAAGAAGAACAACTTTCAAGCATGAAAAACGTTTTCTTAAAATGTTCAAACCACTTCTCTATTCTCAAACAGATTTTATGAATTTAGAAGTGTGATTTTAAATGTTTTTCATGGAAATCTCGGATTATTGTGACATTATTTCTGACTGTGTGTTTCCAAAGATTAATACTTGTGTATTATCTTTTCTATACTTTCAAGTATTCATACACATCGGTTCAGCTTCATATTGAATTTGTTATTACCATGTCTCCAAACGAAACAATTTTTCGATGGTAATACTCCCGTTTGTATTCAAACTTTGTTGAGCATCATACATTCATTTCAGCGTAAGAACTTAAACGTTTCATTCAAATATTGTTTATATTTGTTCATATAAACAAATTTCAATTCTTTGATACCCTAAAACCTTACATGATTATCATTCATATTTGATCTGATTGATACATTGTCAGATTCTCAAACAAGTCTTTCGAATTCATTTCATTCGTTCAAATATCCTTGTTTTGAGAAATTCTTCATCGTTCAAATGCTCAAATACTGAGGAGCATACACTCTGATGACAATGTCATTCAAATACTGAAGAGTATTTGTTCAAGCTAAACTGTTGAACAACACATCATTTTAGGACAATTTCATGGGAATCAGTGTGAGATATTATAAAACTTCTATGGATTCACGTTAACCAGAAGTTATCCTTGAGTGATTGAGGGGTGAGGGGTCGAAATCAAAGAGTGGGGGAGATAACTCATCCGGTTGAGTATCTCATTGTGCTGAGGTAAAATGAAAATGAGAGTTTGGGTAGAAGTGAGCGAATTAAAAACAGAAAGAGGGTGTGAGAACAGAGTTAAAAGAATAAGAGAACTCTGCACTATCCATTTTCTGAGTCGGGCAGCCACATTACTGATTGGTTCACATTCTTTAGTGACCATTATTGAAACAGGCAACTAGCCCATGCCAACTCTTGCATTTAACCCCACCAGCTACTCATTTCTTTCTTAACAAAGGAATGTTTCATTTTTCTTGGGGATGCAGCATATAATCTATCTGATCTTCACTCGGAAGGTCTAGATATTGAAAAAGAAGGAAGTTTGCCCCACCTTTGCTCTTCATTCATGCACATTGAGTTCGTGGAAAATTGTTGTTGTCTCAACAGTTTACACGCTTTGAGCCTATATTATTCAAGCATATGTTGCTTTATTCTTTCTACACAAGCACGTTCACACAAGGAATATGTTTTCTTGTCATAACGTTCATAGAATTTCCTTTGTGTTTTTCGATGATTGAATAGAAGCCCTAGGGGAGTGAACATCAAAAAGCTCCTTTACAAAGTACATTCGTTGTACTAAGTGGCTCCGTGCTACTTACATGCATTTTAACTGATTCATCCGTTGTTTCAGGGTTACCACATTCTTTTGTCTGAATTTGAAAAGATTCGGATAAATTCTTTTGGAATTGACGGTTTATCAGATCAAGAAGGAGGAGAATGTTACTTGTGGTGTATATAAAGCGTGCTGAATTTGATGAAGGTTTTGATGATCATGATGCTCACAATCATCAAAAAGGGGGAGAAATAGTATATTGAAGAACAGGGGAGAAATAATACCCTGAAGAAAGAGAAATTTGTCAATGAAAGATTAAGGGGGAGAAATGATTTCTCAAAGTCAAGAATAGATTCCGAGTCGTTTCGAGAAAGTTCGTTGTTCAAAGATAATTCAAAGTCAGAGTAATGAAGATACAAAAATTTAGTTAAAGGTTTAGTCAAAGTTTTCGCATCAAATTCCAAAATGAACACTAACCTTTCAAAGAACTCGCATCATGAAGAATACGAGAAGTTACTGTTTGTCATCTTTTGTTGCAAAAAGTTTATTGTTCGTATCCAGAAGGATACGAAAAGCTTAGTTTTCGCATCAAGAAGAATACGAGAAGTATATAGTTCGCATGATGAAGGATACGAGAAGTACAGAGTTCGCATGCTGAAGGATACGAGAAGTGCAGAATTCATATCAGAAGGATCCGAGAAGTATCAAAACTCGCATGCTGCTTGATTCGAAAAGTTTTGTATTTTTCTGATTCTATGTTGGGTACGAAAAGTTTGAATCCTCAAAGACTGATAAAGCTGCAAATATCTGATTTTCATGTACAAGACTTGAAGATGATTTGATAGAGTGTCTGTTTGAGAAGATTGATTTTACAAAGAGTAAATTGAAGATTATTCTATGTTTGAAGATGGTAAGAGCTTCAATGTTTTAAAGCGGCCAGTGTTAAAGTTTTGAAGATAAAGTAATGAAGACTGCTGCTATGTTTTTTTGTTAAATCTTGAATCCAAAGGGGGAGATTGTTAGAGCATTATTGTATTCACGATTTACTGTAAAGTCAATGTACTGTAATAGTCTATATTGTATTGCTTTGCCTTTATACCTTGTATGTTATAAGTATAAATAGGAGTATCATGAAATAGCTAGTTAGAACTTTGAGTAACACTTTCAAGCCTATGTCATTTTGTACTTTGATATTCAATATATGGATGACTACTTTGCTCTCTAGATTCTCTCTACATGTGATTATGTTACATTGCTAGATCTGGGATTTCACATTATGGTTAAAGTACAATGGAAACATCATAGAGGTGCTAACATAACGTGGGGAGTTGAAGAGGATGTGAAGAATAGATATCCTCATCTATTTGTATAGTTTCGATTTCGAGGACAAAATTATTTTCAAGTTGGGGAGATTTGTAACACCTCGAAAATTTCCATAGTATTGTACTTTTATTTTGGAAGTTACGAAAATGAAGTTAATGGATCAAGAATGTAATTGGCCATAGTTTTGGGTTAAATGGTAAAATTTTGAATTTGGTTATATAAGTGAGTCGGTTGAAGAGATGAAGTCTATCTCAATTTCTATTTTGGAGTCGGTTTGGAAAAGCTGAGAAGAAAACTCAACTTCACGATTCACTTTCGGTAAGAATTCAATCAATTTCTCCAATTGGTTTCTTGAGAATTGATATTCATAAATAATCTGCTTCGTTTAGGTTATTGATTTGTATTGGTGTGATAGAATCGAATTTGGAGTTTTGATTTTGGCTTCCATCGATTTCAAAATCGTATCATGTGAGTTCATCTATCTATTTTGAGTTAATAAAACTGAATTGTTGAATTGATATCTATTCTGAAATGACCAATAAGGATTACTGGAAAGATTTGGAATGGAAACTGTACGAATTAAACTGGGTATCATCAATCCGGAAGATGAATAATCTGGACAGTTTCGGAGTCCGGATGATTTTCCGGATTGATTCCGGATACCGGATGGTTCCGGATTCCGGATAATTGTCCGGATAGATGTACCGGATATGATTTCCGGATGGTTCCGAACTTGGAGTCTGGATACTCTTTCCGGATGTTACCGGATTCCTTTGATTTTCGGGTGTTTCCGGATAGATGTTCCGGATTTGGTTTCCGGATAGGATTCCGGACTGTTTGTGGACTTGGTTCCGGATTAGTTTACTGGACTAGTTTTCCTATATATTTCTGCATAATGTTGTACTGTTCAAATGTTTTTATGAATACGAAGCATATTGTGATTTTAACAATACGAACATAATTATAACTCGACTAAGATATGATATGAGTTATTATGTGTAATGAGTGGATACGCACATATGTTAGGAAGTGTAATGGATCCATTGGCACTAGTATTATGTGAACACGTTGAATAGACGTGGACTAATCACAATTCCCGTGGATTTGATAAACGTGGAATAGGCGTGGACTAATCGTAATTCCCGTTTGTTTGAAATGAGGAATAGGTCGGGCTTAATGGTAATTGTCATTTCGTATTATGATGTGAAATCATGGAATAGGCATGGCTTAATCGTAATTCCTGATTTCTATTGGAAGATAAGGGATAAGCATGGCTTAATTGTAATCCCTACTTTCACTCCAAGAAATAGGCATGGACTAATTGTAATTTCTTGGACATGAGCTGAAATCTAGAATCCGTGGTGATTCGTAGTGGCGCTCTAGAACGTGAGATCATGACTCACTTAGTGTTTGTCATACTCGTGGAATCGGGTATAATTCCCATCGTCGAAAGATGTTATATGTACGGTAAGAAGGATTGCGACCAGGTTAATTTATATGCTTTGTTTACAATTTGGTTTCCAAAGCTCATCCAAGTAGCCCACAATCTCCATGGAAAATTGTTACTTTTATGCTCTTCTTTTTGTAGATTTTACCTAGAATGATATTTCATCGCTCATCCTCTTCAAATAAGTGATCGACACTACCAACTTCTACATCCTCGTCATCAGAAAACGTAAAATTTACCATAACATCATTTAGGTCATCATCGCTGCTCTCTTGATGTTTCTCTTCCCATTGTTCATCCATGTTCAAATATTTTTTAATATTAACGGCTAAGTGATCTAGAAATATTTCCAACAATTGTGATGAATTACCGTAACTAAGGAATCTATCAACATCATCGTCATCGTCAAGGGGTTTCAATCCATTTTCTAAGTCCATATTTAAAATCCTATAGTACATTCGAGTCATATCAAAAGAAATAACGTCTTGTACTAGTTGTCTTATCTTGCTAATATCAACATCGCTAACATCAAAATCATCCACCATAGATATTTTACCTCCATAATATAAAGGATCTTTTTGAAACACACCATTGTGGTTAAGTGCAAGCGATATCTTCATTGGTTGGGCAAAATTTCACCAGTCTCGACCACGACCAAAAAAGGTAAGACACATGTTATGAGATATATCTTGTATTAAGATAAGGTCCCGAAAAAGACCTAAAAAACCTCCGTCGTCCCTCCTAATAGGTAAGTCGAGAGTTCCTCACGACACTCGACCTCGACGTCGCCCGTTCCGCACGACCGTCGCACAAAACCGTACGGCCTTGACTAACGCGTTATACGACTGTTATATTTGTTTAGTGATTAATGCAGGAGTCAAAGTCATTAATGGGCAACGGTCATAACCAACGAAGTGCAATTATGAAGAGTTACAACTGACGACCGTTACAACAATAATCAAAGATCTTAATGATTCAATTAACATCATCCGAAGACTATAAATCCCAAGTTCAATCCTCAGTTTCAGGACATCGAATAACACAGGGAGAAAGATAGAACAAGAGTATCGAACAACAGAAGCAAACGCAAACACTCGAAGAACATTCATTCGAAGCAAAGAGATCATTCATAGAAAATCGCTCTTGACGCACGACATTCACTCTCGACCAACAGTTCACATATTGTTTTCACACACGACGCACACTATTTTTACATTTCAAACACTTGTACTTTACATTTCGAAGTCTTTCCCTTCATTTGTATTGTAATCTCTGTACGATCGACACCCGGAACACCAAGGACATCACCCCTGATTGGCGACCATAGTGCATCGACGACTTCCACAGTTGTCCGCAGGTTTTTTCCTCGTTGAGGTTTTTCCTGCGTCATCAAATCTTTTGTCTCCTTTACATTTTTGTCTTTGTCGTACGCCTTTGTCGAATAATTCCTTTGTTTAGTTGTTAAAGTCCACATCGACCTTAAGTTGTCCCTTTGGTGCGATTTTTGGCATTAACAGTTTGGCGCCATCCGTGGGACCCCATCTAGAGAAAATCTTCGACAAACGTGCGTCCTACTTACGTTTTCTTGGAGTTTTTTCTGTTATCTGTTTCAGGAAAATGGTGAATAACGAACAATCCGCTGACCCAGCACATGAAGGACTCAAAAATGCACAAGATGCACTTAAAGCAGTCAACGACTATCGCCCGGAGGAATTCATTCTAGATTCAAGCAAGCCTGACCAAAAAGTCTTAATCGAGTCGTCTCTCAATCCTTGCCTCAGGGAAAATTTAATATCTTTTTTGCAGGAACATGCAGATTGTTTCGCCTGGTCGCATGATGATATGGTCGGCATAGGTCCTGACGTCATCTCTCATAAGCTCAACATCGACCCATTGTTCAAACCATCAAGCAGAAGCGACGGAAATTTGCTCCTGAAAGGAATAAGGTGATAAATGACGAAGTCGACAACCTTCTCAAGATAGGGAAGATTCGAGAGGTAAAATACCCCGATTGGCTTGCTAACGTCGTGGTTGTAGAAAAGAAGAATGGAAAGTGGAGAGTCTGTATTGACTTCACATACCTCAATAAAGCCTGTCCAAAAGATCCTTTTCCATTACCTCATATTGACGCCATGGTCGACGCGACAGCGGGGCACGAACTACTAACGTTCATGGATGCCTATTCCGGATATAATCAAATCTTAATGCACGTCGAGGACCAAGAAAAAACCGCATTAATGACGGACCGAGGTATTTACTGTTATAAAGTTATGCCTTTCGGACTAAAAAATGCAGGTTCTACCTACCAGCATCTAGTGAATAAAATGTTCAAAGACCATCTCGGCGACACGAGGGAGGTGTATATCGACGACATGCTGGTTAAGTCAAAACAAGTGATCGACCATGTCGAGCATCTGAGGCAATCGTTTGATATCCTTAGAAAGTATAGTATGAAGCTCAACCCGACGAAATATTCCTTTGGCGTCAGTGCTGGAAAATTCTTAGGATATATGGTCACTCGCCGAGGCATCGAAGCCAATCCCGACCAGATCAAAGCCATTGTCGAGATCAAATCTCCTCGAAATTTCAAAGAAGTCCAAAGGCTCACTGGTCGGGTAGCAGCTCTAAACAGGTTCATCTCCCGATCTTCAGATAAATGTCACCTATTTTACAACGTCCTCAGGAAAAACAGAGGATTCGACTGGACCGACGATCATGAACAGGCATTGCAAAAGCTCAAAGAATACATGACGTCGCCTCCCTTATTGTCGAAACCTCGCGATCATAAAACCTTGCAACTATATCTGGTTGTTAGCCCAAACGCGGTAAGTGTTGTCCTAGCACGAGAAGATGAAAAACAGCAACTGCCAATCTATTATGTAAGTAAATCTCTTCTGGACGCAGAAACCAGGTATTCCTCTATGGAAAAATTGCTCTTGTCGCTAGTCACAGCTGCTAAAAAACTGCGACATTATTTTGAGTCGCATCCCATTACTGTCGTAACTAACTTCCCTCTTAAGTTTGTCTTAAGAAAACCTGAGTTGACAGGTCGCTTAGCAAAATGGAGCATATTTCTCAGCAACTACGACATTGACTTCAAGCCCAGGACCGCGATCAAGTCGCAAGCCTTGGCCGACTTCATTGCTGACTTTAGCCCTGAATTGGAGAAAGAAGCAGAGCTCGAGGTATCGACTGTGGCGACTCACGACGACGTACCCTGGATCTTACATGTTGATGGGTCATCCAACATTAGAGGCTCAGGACTAGGCGTCGTCTTAATGTCGCCACAGGGGGGCAAGATGGTATACTCAGTTCGATGCGATTTCAAGACTACCAACAATGAAGCTGAATACGAAGCCCTGATCATAGGAATGAATATGGCCTACGACTCGGGGGAAACTGCGTTACATGTCAAAAGCGACTCTCTCCTGGTAGTGAACCAGATCAATGGAGAATTCGCGGCCAAAGATTCAAAAATGACAGCATACCTGAAGGTAGCAAAAGAGAAATCCTAAAAATTTAAATCTTTTTCTATCGAACAAATCCCGAGAGACCAGAATACTCAAGCCGATGATTTAGCAAATCTCGGGTCTGCTTTAGTCGAACCCATATTCGATGTTATTCCCATGATCCATCTGGCGACATCGTCTATCGAAAACATCGATGTCGTCCAGATCGAGGACGAAAAAGATGATTGGTCATGCGACATCCGAAATTTCCTTATGCACGACCAACTCCCAGAAGACAAGATGGAAGCCTGGAAGATCAGATTGAAAGCATCTAAATACACCATAATTGGAGATAAGCTCTATCGACGATCATCGACAGGATTAAACCTAAGATGCGTCATTAGCAAGAGTCAGGTCCAAAAAATCCTTCACGAGATGCACGACGGCGAATGTGGCAATCATTCCGGTGGTCGCAGTTTGGCTAATCGTATCTCTCGACAAGGGTATTTTTGGCCAACATTGCGACAAGACACCGTCAAGTACGCCCAGAATTGTGACCCTTGTCAGCGACATGCAGGTATGTCACATAAACCCTCTGAACCTTTGCACTCGACACTTATCCCATGGCCCTTCATGAGGTGGGGAATGGATATTGTCGGCAAGCTACCCCCGGCCCCGGGGTAAAAGGTATTCCTCCTTATACTCACCGATTATTTTTCCAAGTGGGTTGAGGCGGCTGCTTTTTCCCAAATCAGGGACAAGGAAGTCATCTCTTTTATCCATACTAACATCATATGCAGATTTGGGATTCCATCCGAAATCGTCTGTGACAACGGATCCCAATTCATAAGCGACAGGACCCAACAATTTTGCGAAGAAAGGAGTATCAAGTTAACAACCTCGACTCCCAGATACCCTCAAGCGAACGGACTTGCTGAATCAAGTAATAAGACCATTATAGCTTCGATCAAGAAAAGGTTAAAAGCTGCAAAAGGAAGATGGGTCGAAGAACTTCCTTCAGTCCTATGGGCAAATCGCACGACACCGCGCACATCCACAGGACAAACCCCTTTCTCTCTCGTCTACGGTTGCGAAGCAGTCCTGCCAATCGCAGTCTGTTTGGGTAAAAAATCACACCCTCGACCAACTTTGGAAATTCCCTCGACATGACCCATGGACCTTAGCTATCCTACCCCCGACTGACAAGGATAATACCCATTATTATCATATCCCTGACATACGTTAAATAACCACGATAATTGGTTATTTAAAGACATCTTGCGACAATGGTCTTTCAAGATAGTGTCTTTACGTCTCATAATCGCCCGTCGCCAGTCTCCTGTCGCCCGTCGCCAGTCTCCTGTCATTGGTCTTATACCGCTCTGGTCCTACGACCTAGTCTTACGATTTCACTAGCCCTTAATGGTCGACATGCGTTTTCCTTTTTAATGCAGGTCTACAAGCCATTATGGTACAACGGTCAATAACGGTCGAGCTCTTAATGACATTAAAGACTCGATGATGGTTACAAAGACAATCATTAAAGAGCATTTAATGACCGACAGCGGTTACAAGACCAGCCATCAAGACACATGTTATGAACCATATCTTGTATTAAGATAAGGTCCCGACAAAGACCCAAAAAACATCCATCGTCACTCTTAAAAGGTAAGTCGAGAGTTGCTCGCGACACTCGACAATCGACCTCGACATCGCCCGCTTCGCACGACCGTCACATGAGATTATGCGACCTCGACCAGGCTAACACATAATATAACTGTTACGTTTGTTAAGTGGTTAATGCAGGAGTCAAAGTCATTAATGGGCAACGACTATAACCGACGAAGTCATTAACAAGCATTTAAACCCACATTGAATACATCGACCGTTACAACAAGCCATCAAAGCCTTTAATGATTCAATTAAAGCTCCCGAATACTATAAGTATCAAGGCTCGATCACCAATTCAGGGGGAGACAGTCGAACATTCAAACCGAGCTCTGAAGGCGAGAATCACACAGTGAACTCAAGAACACTCGAAGAACTGAAGCACTTTCTCTCAAGTGATCGCTCTTGACGCACGACATCAGCTCTCGACCAACAGTTTACACTTTGTATTCACACACGACAAACACTTGTTTTACATTTCAAACACTTGTACTTTACATTTTGAAGTCTTTCCTTCATTTGTATTGTAACCATCGTACGACCGACACCCGTAACGAAGGACATCGCCCCTGATTGGCGACCATAGTGAAGTGACGACACCCCTTGTCGTCCGCAGGTTTTTTCCTCGTTGAGGTTTTTCCTGCGTCATCAAATCCCTTGTTTCTTTATTTTATTTATCGTCGCACGTCTCGTCGAAAGATTCTTTCTTTAGTTGTTTAAGTCCACATCGACCTTAAGTTGTTCCTTTGGTGCGATTTTTGGCATTAACAGTTTGGCGCCATCCGTGGGACGTCATCTAGAGAAAATCCTCGACGAACGTGCTCCTTACTAACGGTTTCTTGGAAGTTTCCTCTGTTCTCTGTTGCAGGAAAATGACAGATAAAAAAATGCTCATCCGATGTATCGCATGTATCGCATCATCCGAGGGACTCGGGGGCTCGGAACGCCCGTCACAAAAAGGGAAACACCATATTTTGATTTCAAAAATCCTTGGAAAAGGCGTTTATCGACTCCAAGATACGGTAACTAAATATGGTAAAACAACTCTATATATATACTCTAAGTATATTCTCCTCGTTTAAATTATTTTGATCTAATATATGGTCGTCGATTCAAGCATCAAAAGATCATTGGTCAAAACCAACGACCACCCCTGATTTTACATTGCAAGCTCGTCTTACAATTTATATCGTGAGAAATAAAAAGTCTCTACGACTTAAGTACAGGTTTTACGATTTAAATCGTGAAAAAACGAAAGTCTCTAGGATTTACATCGCAGGTCTTACGATTTATATCATGAGAAATCAAAGTCTCTACGACTTAAAAACGCAGGTTCTATGATTTATAGTCGTCAATAAAAGACGACTCGCGTTTTTTCTTATGATCGCCAGTCATGGCAAATGCAGGTTGTGATTTATAGTCGTCGATAAGAGACGACTCACATTTTTCTGATCGCCAGTCATGGCAAACACATGTTAAAATTCTCGGTCGCCAATAAAAGCGACTCGCATATCGAAATTTCATGATCGCTAGTCATGACATATGTCGTCAATAAAGACGACTTGTACATTGAATCTCACAATCACCAGTCATGGTAAGACGCACGTCAAAACGCAAAAGTCACCCATAAGAAATTTAAATTAATTGGTCGTGCGGCATCCGAAATTGTCTGCGACAATGGGTCCTAGGCAACAGGACTCAACAGTTCCATAAAGATCGTGACATCGAACTGACGACCTCAACACCCAGGGACAAGCGGTCAAGCGACATTTTAACAAGAACGTCAAAGCTAAAATCTTTCAAGAAGGCGACTACGTCCACTGTCGAGTGTTCCAAAGCACTCAAAAGCTTAATGCAGGTAAACTTTTCACCAAGTGGGAAGGTCCTTATCGTATCTCAGAATTCGTGGGTAAAGGCACCTATCGGGTCCCAACCCAGGACAATCAAGATATCCCCCGAAGCTGGAATGCAACGCATCTGAAAAGGTATTTCTTCTAAATCCTTTTCCTTCTTTCATACGATTTTTATCACGACGATTACTGACTTAAGCATCGGAGGGTCGTTGGCTAGCCGACGACCAACCTCTAACATTGTTTTACGCAGGATCGCACGACATTAGTTACCAAGTCTACTATATGACTTTAGTCTCGCAGGATCGCACGACATATATTGCTAAGTCTATTGTACGACTTTAGTACACTCTCACAGGATTGTACGATATAAACAATCAGTTTTATTAGACGACTCGATTGTATAACTACAGGAACACATGATCCAAGTTCATCGTATGATCAAATCACACGATCGTAAGGTCTAACGACCCCCCGATCTAAGTTTTTTAACTTAGAAAAATTTCATGTTCTGAATGAATGCTTTGATCGCACGCGCTTACGTTTGCTTCTACGATTCAAAAATACGAAAGTCTTATGACTTACGTTCTAATCGTTATATTACAATGGATGCCCAAGTCGCACGACTCTTTGTACTCAATGAATTTTTACAGTCGACATCACATCTGTCCATGACATGTATAAATCGAAATAATACTCAGGTTCAATAGAAAGGTAAAACTTTTTACCGATTATCGCTAAAGCAAAACTTACACAACGTAACACAGGTCTCTCACGACCATATCGGCTGTGAACGCCAGAACATATGTCTTTAACGACCGTATCGGCTGTGAACGCCAGATCACAGAACCACGTCGACCGAGAACGCCAACCCGGCGACATAGACCCCTGTCTCCTCGATAGGAAAACGTTCCCTGAAAGACGGGAGCAAATATTTCCTTACATGAGGAAACAACGTCGTCCCGTCTAGGACACCAACAAAGTCGTCCCGTCTAGGACACCCACAACGTCGTCCCGTCTAGGACACCATCGGCCGATGACCCGTCCCCCTTGTCGGCAGACGCTAGGGACAACACCTTGGACACTAGCTTCGTCACTGTCTCCGGAAGCGCCGAACTTGCTGGTGTCGCGTCCATCGCGCCAGAACGGCTGGATGACGCCCTTGCCTCCTTAGGCGTTACAACTCTCGACGAAAACGTCAGCCCTCGAAGACGGTTCCTTCAGGACTACCGTCCTTGTCTCCTTCAAGATTACCGACCCAGCTATCGGTGCATTCTTTCCGGCCTCGAAGGGCAAGCGCAACTTGCATCACCTTCTTTGGCTGACCAAGTCAGTTTTCCTCTGATGATCTTAGCAAAAGTAGCACGTCTCTGTAGCAACGTATTAGTGCGAGATCTGAAATTCCAATGGCTTTGAAATTCAGATCTCGGGGGGCTAACTGTTTGGGTAAAAAATCACACCCTCGACCGACTTTGGAAATTCCCTCGACATGACCCATGGACCTTAGCTATCCTACCCCGACTGACAAGGATAATACCCATTATTATCATATCCCTGACATACGTTAAATAACCACGATAATTGGTTATTTAAAGACATTTTGCGACAATGGTCTTTCAAGATAGCGTCTTTACGTCTCATAATCGCTCGTCGCTTGTCGCCCGTCGCCAGTCTCCTGTCATTGGTCTTATACCGCTCTGGTCATACGACCTAGTCTTACGATTTCACTAGCCCTTAATGGTCGACATGCGTTTTCCTTTTTAATGCAGGTCTACAAGACATTATGGTACAACGGTCAATAACAGTCGAGCTCTTAATGACATTAAAGACTCGATGATGGTTACAAAGACAATCATTAAAGAGCATTTAATGACCGACAGCGGTTACAAGACCAACCATCAAGATACATGTTATGAACCATATCTTGTATTAAGATAAGGTCCCGACAAAGACCTAAAAAACATCCATCGTCACTCTTGAAAGGTAAGTCGAGAGTTGCTCGCGACACTCGACAATCGACCTCGACACCGCCCGCTTCGCACGACCGTGACATGAGATTATGCGACCTCGACCAGGCTAACACATAATATAACTGTTACGTTTGTTAAGTGGTTAATGCAGGAGTCAAAGTCATTAATGGGCAACGGCTATAACCGACGAAGTCATTAATGAGGGAGAGTTTATGGCGACGAACAACTTTGCGTTGTCGTCAACCCTCCTAATTGACTATGTCCTCGTCAGGGCAGAGTCACTTTCGCATCTGGGGAAATATCAGCTCTTATCTTTCAAGGAGCGTTTTCGAAGAATCTCTGTTGAAGAGATTGGAGTGTGTTTAACCGAACTGGCGTTCTTTGTAAGTTTTTCTTTCAAAACTTGTGTTATTGATGTTCTTTCGTTTTTATGTTTTGCTAACGTTTTCCCTTCATATTCGACAGATGCTTCTATTTCCTCCTATTGAATATGTGAAGGCAGAGGAAATGTTGGAGTGGAGGTCGATCGTTAAGAAGGATATATTCCTTCCTCCAACCTTAGCATTAATCTTAAGAGCCACATTCTCAGAAGGTCGAGGCGTAAGGAGTTGGAAGACCACTCCTAATATACTCGTTTGATCCTTGCATCAGTTCTTCGGGATTGGCAGGGCTTCGAAGGTCCAGACTTTTAGGCAGAGCTTGCCATCAACGCTCCTCTCTAGATTTAGGATATGCTATGTCTTTTCATGTCTCGATCGTTGGTGGTCGAACCGTCGGTAGTCGAGTTCTTTTGAATGTAATCGACAGTTCTGTAAATGAAACTTTGAACTTTTGTTTGAACTTGCGTTTTATATAATTGGTAAACAAATACCATATCAATTATGAAATTGAATCTGGAAATCATGCGACTAAGGCATTCATTGTAACACAATAACTGGTACGTAAGCCATAAGACTTTTAAATCGTGTGTTTAAACATAAGCACATGCGACTAAAGCATACTTTCGGAGTATGAAATTTCTCTAAGTTGAGAGGCTTAGATCATGAGATCGTTAGACTTCGCAATCGTACGACTAAGTCGTGCGATTAATTTGAATCGTATGTCCCTGTAAAGGATGATCAAGTCATAGACTTGGTCGTTTATGTCGTGCGATGTAACGTCCCAAAAATTACAATAAATTTGAACTTGTAAAATACCATTTTTATTAAATTAAATCACAGGCGTTTAACTCAAAATAAACGTTTAAACAAAACCTCGTTAAGTTAAACGATCAACTTAAATAAAACAGCGGAAATATACTAAGTTTAAAATTAAATAAATACGAAGGTCTTCTCAACGCGCCAGTGTGTACCGTCACGCCTTACTGCCACTCGCACCTGAAACAGTAATTTTATAGGGAAAGGGTAAGCACGAAGCTTAGTGAATTCAAGCACCAACATGGGATAGCAATCATATGAACACTTACCCTAACCACATATAAATACAATTAATCCACACATGCCAGTTCAAGAACATATCCTAAACAGGCAAACTCATGCAAGGACATAACAGTCCACCTCGGCACCCCGAGGTCTACATAGTCAATACAACCATCGGCCCCGCCGAACATCGGTCCAACCGAATAAATACAACCATCGGCCCCGCCGAACATCGGTCCAACCAAATAAATACAACAGTAAAGGTATTCTCCTAAACATTAATACAATTGGATATTACCCACAACCAAATCAACTAACACACACGCGCTACCGAAAAATATATATAAAACCTTCGGTCTCCCCGATCATACAACAACTATATATATATATATAAAACCATCGGTCTCCCCGATTATACAACACACTCGTGTAGGCATCCCTCGGTCTCCCCGAGTTCATCCCATACTTGTACACAATTCCTCGGTCCCACCGAGCCCTACCGAGTTCACACAACACTAAAACACTATTCCTCGGTCCCACCGAGCCCTCGGTCCCACCGAGATGTATATAACACTCATTTACAATTCCTCGGTCCCACCGAGCCCCCGGTCCCACCGAGATGTATATAACACTCATTTATACTAGGCATTAATTCAACCTAGTACTATGCACCACAATTCAGCTAGTACACACAACAATTCAGCTAACACATACAAACTACCGTAATGTACATATAATCCCTATTCTACGTAGTGAGAGAACTCACCTCGATACGCAACGCAGATATCCACAAACAGCAATACGAGCCCGCCACTCCAACTCACTTCTTTCCACCTAAAGAAATGCTACCAAGTGTCAACGCGAAGTCCCAACCCTTAATTATAAACGTAAGATTAAACGAGTGATATTTCATCTTTCCGGCCTAAACTGCAGGTCTGTTCGGGACCTGCTTAGCCCTCCCTAGACCCACTAATCCAGAAATTAAGTCCCAAAAACAGGAGGGTCTAGGTCTTAGCTTTCCAAGGACATATTATACGCATTCTAACGATTTTCCTACGATTTTATATGATTTTTCTAAAACTGAAACGTCATTCCGGCAGATTCGGACCTGCTGTAAAAATGGCTATTTTACACTTAGCTAGAGGCCGAACCAGGCTTTCGCCGAAACATGAAAAATGTGCCCGACACAGAATGTGAACTGTGGGCACCATATTCGTCTCAAACCGAGTTACGACGGAAACGTTATGGCCGATGCAAAACAGGGACAGAATGGGATTTCACATAAAATGACAACTTGGGTTAAACTTCCATTAAGCCATGACTTAATAAATTCAGACCTGCAGTTCCTACTTTAGCTTAAGGTTTTAGGCTACTAACACACAACACCACCCACTGCCACCCTAAGCAGTGGCAGTCAGCGGCGGCGTGGAGGCGGCAGCCGCCGCCGGCGGTGGCGGTGGTTTAAAGGAGAACTCCGGCGAGACCACACACTCGACCAACCACTCGGTCCTACCCACACGCCCCCGACCTAACAGCCACTCACGTACGGACCAGCCACCGAACGGTAGCGTACGGCGGCAGCGAACACCGACGGCAGCCATGGCTGCGGCGGTGGTGGTTTGTCGGTGAATTACCGGCGACGAAAGGAAAGGAAAACAAGAAGAAGGAGGGACGACTTACCTCACGACGGCAACCCAGCAGCGCCTCGACGGGATCCCGGTCACCGGCTCGATCCTTCTCTTTCTCTCGCTGCACTCTCTCTCTCGCCTCACTCCCTCTCTCTCGCTGCACTCTCTCTTGCCGGCGAGAACAGCAGCGCCGGTGCTGACGTTCGATGGTGGCAGCCGGTAGGGAAGAAGGGAGGAGAATGCGATTAGGGTTTTCTGTGGTTTCTTGCGTGCGACGAGAAGTAGAAACAAAAAGGGGAGGGGGGTCGGTCTTGAGGCCGATCCCCATACACTTATACAAAAGTGACACCTTTGGTCCCTGGTTTTCCAACACTTTGCAAAAAGGATTAATGTTTTACCATAAATAACATTTTGGTCATCCTTTCTAACTCCCGTTAAATATATTCGCTACGAGAAGATAATAAAAATAATTAAATTAAATTAAATACATCCGCACCGGGACACGGGCTTTACTTGCGACCTTGTGAATTTAAAGTCATATAGTAGACTTAATGACTACTGTCTTGCGATCCTGCGATAAGCTGTCGTGCGATTCTGCGATAAACTGTCGTGTGATTCGTTGGATTCTCTTTTTAGTGGGATATTGCCCCCTGTTGTTTATTATCCTGTTCTTTTCGGATGAAAAGATAGGTTTTAAATGACAGGATGACACGGCGATCCGGTGTGATATTGTATGTGATCGACTATGTTGGCGTGCGACAAGACACCATAGTAATCTTATCCCTGTGGAAAAGATATAAATTTAGGGATAGAAGAACGAATCTATCAAGGGCTTGATCTTGAGACTTTAGTTCATTTTCGCGGCTTTAAGGTAAACTTGTAGCACTCACGAGCAACTTTTGGCTCGCTCTTGATCTCCTGGATCCCCCATGGCGTAGGGAACTTCAACATCTGATGGTATGTCGAAGGGACGGCTTTCATGTCATGGATCCATGGTCTACCTAAGATGATGTTATAGGCTGACGCACAATCGATGACGCTGAACTTGGTCTGCTTGTTGACTCCTCCGGCATAGACGGGCAAGATTATCTCTCCGAAGGTGCTCGTTGCTTCTCCATTGAAACCGACCAAAGTCGTCGAACGTCGGACGATTTCCGAGCGATCGATTCCCATGGCTTTGATGGTGTTGAGAAAGATGACGTTTGCTGAGCTGCCCCCGTCGACCAAGACTCGACGAGTTAGACAGTTACCAATTGTGAGTTGAATGATCAACCCATCGTGATGCTTCTGATACGAGTCGCCGAGGTCGACGTAGTCGAACACAATCTTAAGGGCTTCTAGATCCAAATCGCCTTTGGGTCTAGACGAGCGAGGAATAGGCCTGTCATCGGGCGTCTGACTGGCATGACGTTTGGCTGCGGAATACGTCAGACCACACACGTCTGAACCACCGGTGATGCAATTGACGACTTTTGCATGCTCGGGGGTCGACGGCCGATGGTTATTAGCTGGAGTAGCGTCATCGTTGATGATATCCTTGAGATTTCCTTTTGGGAAGTGATATGATAGCTCCTTCTTTAGCGCGATGCAATCATCTGTCGCGTGACCCTGGTCGAAGTGGAAGTCGCACCACTTTGATTTATCTTTCTTAGCATCGTCTAGGTCGGACTTCTTCGGCCATCAAATGGTCGCTTGTGCGGACTTAAGAGCTTCGACTAAGTCCTTTCCGGACCCTTTGAATTCGTAAGAGGATATCTTGGGATATTGAGGAAACTTAGTTGCGGTCTTGTCGATAAACGACGACGCCTGAAAGCTAGCTCGAGGCTCGACGTCGATTGGCATAGCTGCCCCAGGCAATTTGGCGAGCAAGGACAGGACTCGCTCATTCTGATCTTCTAGCATCTTCAAACGCTGAGCGACGGAGTCATTATGATCGACGATTGCCCCTGCTTGAGAGTTAACTCCTGAACCGATGCCATTGTCATGTGACGAACCATTGGTGTCCCCAGTGAATGGGACAGAATATGGCTGCGACCCATGATGAAATTGCTGCGATCCTTGCTGGAAAGGTTGCGATCCATTGTGGAATGGTTGAGGTCCATTTTGAAACGATTGAGGTCCATTCTGAAATGGCTGCGACCCCTGCTGGAAAGGCTGCGACCCTTGCAACGGGTGCGACCCATTATTCATGGGTGGCGGCCTGAGATGCTGAGGGGGAATTGGTCCGAACTGGGGATTTGGGTTGAACGGCCTTGGTTGCTGATTCTGCATAAACGGACCTGGATGCTGATTCTGCGCGGATGGATCCGGTCCTGCACCTCGATTCTGGACAAATGGTCTGGGACCATTCTGATTGAATGATCCTAGAACTGGGTTATGCACGAACGGTCTAGGACCATTTTGAAGTCCAAGAGGATTTCTTAACCGCGCAATCTTCTCAGCTGCCCTACGATTCTGCTCTGCCATTGCATTGAGTTGATTCCTGGCGACTTCGAGCTCTTGATACATCTGAGCAGCGGCTTGTTGTGAATTTCCAGGGGCTGCCAATTATCCTGCAGTAGAAAATAGAAGACACTCGAAGAAACTATTAGTAGAATGCATATTCGTCGAGGATTTTCTCTAGATGTGGTCCCACGGATGGCGCCAAACTGTTAATGCCAAAAATTGCACCAAAGGAACAACTTAAGGTCGATGTGGACTTAAACAACTAAAGAAAGAATCTTTCGACGAGACGTGCGACGATAAATAAAACAAAGAAACAAGGGATTTGATGACGCATGAAAAACCTCAATCGAGGAAAAAACCTGCGGACGACAGGGGGTGTCGTCGCTGCACTATGGTCGCCAATCAGGGGCGATGTCCTTGGATACTGGTGTCGATCATACAGTGATTACAATACAAATGAAGAAAATGCTTCGAAATGTAAAGTACAAGTGTTTGAAATGTAAAAACAGTGTTTGTCGTGTGTGAATACAAAGTGTAAACTGTTGGTCGAAGGCTGATGTCGTGCGTCGAGAGCGATAACTTGAGCTGTTCTTCGAGTGTTCTTGAGATTGAGTGTTAGTTTCTTCGAGCTTGAAAGTGCGTAATGGATAGTTCTCCAGATGATCTCTGCCCGGTGATCCCTCCCCTTGAAATGATGATTCGACTCTATCTTTATAGTCTTCGGGAGCTTTAATTAGCTCATTGATTGCTTCATTAACAGCTATAATGGTCGCAACGGTCTGTAACGGCTGCCGGCGTGAACATTCATAATGGCCGTCGTCTGTTACGGCTATCCTCGGGTAACAGCTTGCGTCGGATATAGTTGTTGCTTCTTTAATGGCTTTGACTCCTGCATTAAATACTTAACAAAACGTAACAGTCATGGTTAATGTTAGTTTTGGTCGAGGTCGCATGGCTTTATGCGATGGTCGTGCGGGGACGGGCGTCGCTATGGTCGAACGTCATAGGGAACTCTCGACTTACCTTTCAAGAGGGACGACGGTCGTTCTATGGGTCTTGGTCGGGACCTTATCTTAATCCAAGATGTATTCATGACGTGCGTCTTACCTTTTCTGGTCGTGGTCGTACGATGTGAATTTTTGCCCAAACAGTAATCGTACCTTAGTTTTGAATACTGCTGTCAATGATCGCAAATGGAGGATGTTTGGGAAAAAAATCACGTCGTACGACTGCGACAAAAACAGGTAAGTCGTGTGTCCCTCATGACGCTCGACCATAGCGTCGCCCATCCCACACGACCATCGCGTAACATCATACTAACGTTAACCATGTCTGTTACGTTTTGTTAAATGTTTAATGCAGGAGTCAAAGCCATTAAGGAAGCAACAGCTATATCTGATGCAAGCCGTTGTCCGACGCAAGCCGTTACCTGAGGATAGCCGTAACGGACGAAGGCCATTATGAATGTTCACGCAGGCAGCTTTTACAGACCGTTGTGACCATTATAGTTGTTAATGAAGCAATCAATGAGCTAATTAATGCTCCCAACGACTATAATCATCAAGCTCAATCAACATTTCAAGAGGGACATCTAGCAGCCAACATTCGGAGTTAAACTCAAGAGATCATACACTGAAAGCTACCATCTGAGACCGAGCTCAAGAACCCTACAGCGAACTCAAGAACAACAGAAGCAAAAGAGCTCTCTCTTAAAGAATCACTCTCGACGCACGACAACAGCCCTCGACTAGCAATTTACACTTTGTATTCACACACGACAAACACCTGTTTTACATTTCAAACACTTGTACTTTACATTTCGAAGCATTTCCTTCATTTGTATTGTAACCATCGTACGACCGACACCAGTACCCAAGGACATCACCCCTGATTGGCGACCATAGTGCAGCGTCGACACCCCCTGTCGTCCGCAGCTTTTTTCCTCGCTTTGAGGTTTTTCCTGCGTCATCAAATCCCTCGTCTTCTTTATTTTTATCCTCGTCACACGTCTCGTCGAAAGATCCTTTCTTTAGTTGTTTAAGTCCACATCGACCTTAAGTTGTTCCTTTGGTGCGATTTTTGGCATTAACAGTTTGGCGCCATCCGTGGGACCACATCTAGAGAAAATCCTCGACGAACGTGCATTCTACTAATAGTTTCTTGGAGTTTCTTCTATTTTCTATTGCAGGAAAATGGCGGATAAAGGGAATCCAAAGCAAGCCACTATACCAGTATGCGCAAGCTTAGAAAGTACGTGAAACCCCTCAGCAGCTGTCGATGAGTATCATTTGGAGGAAATCATTCTAGATCAAAGGAAACCCGATCAAAAGATTCTTGTGGGTTCATTCCTTGATCCCCACATTAAAGAAAAACTCATATCCTGTTTG
The DNA here is from genome assembly GCA_033807775.1 of Saussurea involucrata. NCBI lineage: Eukaryota > Viridiplantae > Streptophyta > Magnoliopsida > Asterales > Asteraceae > Saussurea > Saussurea involucrata. The sequence continues at coordinate 89,859,889 of CM066317.1, forward strand.
CAGGAACATGCTGATTGCTTCGCTTGGTCACATGAAGATATGGTCGGTATTGACCCCAATGTCATTGCCCACAAGCTTAACGTCGATCCATCGTTCAAACCTATCAAGCAAAAACGTCGCAAGTTCGCTCCTGAAAGAAATAAAGTAATAAATGATGAGGTCTACAACCTACTCAAGACAGGAAAGATTCGGGAAGTAAAATATCCTGATTGGCTTGCTAACATCGTGGTCGTAGCCAAGAAGAATGGAAAATGGAGAGTCTGTATCGATTTCACCGACCTCAACAAAGCCTGTCCAAAGGATCCATTCCCGCTACCTCATATCGATGCCATGGTCGACGCAACCGCGGGACATGAGTTATTAATGTTCATGGACGCCTATTCTGGGTACAACCAAATTTTAATGCACGTTGATGACCAAGAGAAAACCGCTTTCATGACGGATCGAGGTATTTATTGTTATAAAGTTATGCCTTTCGGACTAAAAAATGCAGGTTCTACCTACCAACGGCTGGTAAACAAGATGTTCAAAGACCACCTTGGAGACACGATGGAAGTATATATCGACGACATGTTAGTGAAGTCGAAGCAAGCGATTGATCACATCGATCACCTCAGGCAATCATTTGACATCCTCCGGAAATACAATACGAAGCTCAATCCGACGAAATGTTCCTTTGGCGTTAGTGCCGGGAAGTTCCTGGGTTATATGGTCACCCGTCGAGGTATTGAGGCTAATCCCGACCAAATCAAGGCCATCATTGAGATCAAATCTCCTCAAAATTTCAAAGAAGTCCAGAAACTCACCGGTCGAGTAGCAGCCCTAAACAGTCTGTCTTGAGAAAACCCGAGTTAACAGGTCGCCTGGCAACATGGAGTATATATCTCAGCAGTTATGAGATCGACTTCAAGTCCAGAACCGCGATCAAGTCGCAAGCCTTGGCAGATTTCATTGCTGATTTTAGCCCAGAATTGGAGAAAGAAGCAGAACTCGAAGTATCAACTGTGGCGACTCACGACGACGTACCTTGGATTTTGTATGTTGACGGTTCATTCAACGTTAGAGGCTCTGGGCTGGGCATCGTCTTAAAGTCACCACAAGGGGGCAAGATGGTGTATTCCGTGCGATGCGACTTCAAAACTACCAACAACGAAGCTGAGTACGAAGCCCTAATCGTGGGAATGAATATGGCCCACGACTCGGGGGCAACCACACTACATGTTAAAAGCGATTCCCTGCTGATAGTAAATCAGATCAATGGAGAATTCGCAGCCAAGGATTCAAAAATGACAGCATATCTAAGCGTGGTGAAAGAAATTATTTCCAAAAAATTTAAATCTTTTTCTATTGAACAGATTCCGCGAGACCAGAACGCTCAAGCCGACGCATTAGCAAATCTTGGGTCAGCTTTAGTCGAGCCAATATTCGATGTTATTCCCATGATTCACCTGGCGGCGTCGTCCATTAGAAACGCAGACGTCATCCAGATCGAAGACGAAGAAGATGATTGGTCGCGCGACATTAGAAATTTCCTCGTGCACAACCAACTCCCCGAAGATAAAATGGAGGCTCGAAAAATCAGATTCAAAGCATCTAAATACGTCATGATTGAAAATAAGCTTTATCGGCGATCATCGACGGCCTTAAATTTAAGGTGCGTCATCAGCAAAAATCAAGCCCAGAAAATCCTCCAAGAGATGCACGACGGCGAATGCGGTAATCATTCAGGAGGTCGTAGTTTAGCTAATCGTATATCCCGACAAGGATATTTTTGGCCAACACTGCGACAAGATGCCCTCAAGTACGTCCAGAGTTGCGATCCCTGTCAACGACACTCAGGTATGTCTCATAAACCCTCGGAACCTTTGCACTCGACGCTTATCCCTTGGCCCTTCATGAGATGGGGAATGGACATCGTCGGCAAGCTGCCGCCTGCTCCGGGGCAAAAGGTATTTCTCCTCGTACTTACGGACTACTTTTCTAAATGGGTCGAAGCGGTTGCCTTATCCCAAATTAGGGATAAAGAAGTTATCTCTTTTCTCCAGACTAACATCATATGCAGGTTTGGGATTCCGTCTGAAATTGTCTGCGACAATGGATCCCAATTCATAAGCGACAGGACACAACAGTTCTGTGAAGACAGAAACATCAAACTGACGACCTCGACTCCTAGATATCCCCAAGCCAATGGACTTGCTGAGTCGAGTAACAAGACTATTGTAGCTTCGATAAAAAAAACAATTAAAGGCTGCAAAGGGAAGATGGGTTGAAGAACTCCCTTCAGTCCTATGGGCAAATCGCACGACGCCCCGCACATCCACAGGACAAACCCCCTTCTCTCTCGTCTACGGCTGTGAAGCCGTCCTACCAATCGAAGTTCATCTCCCGACCTCGAGGTATACGTCCGTCGACCATAACGTGGTTGATTTAAGTTATGACCTCGACGCTCTTGAAGAGCTCAGAGAATCCGCCTTGATCAGGATGGCGTCGCAGAAGCAGGCGGTCGAACGACATTTCAATAGACACGTCAAAGTTAAAGTCTTTCAAGAAGGCGATTACGTTCTCCGTCGAGTATTCCCAAATACCCAAGAGCTCAACGCGGGTAAGCTTTCTACTAAGTGGGAAGGTCCTTATCGCATCTCAGAAGTCGTTGGTTAAGGAGCCTATCGACTTCAAACCCTCGACAATCAAGAAATCCCGCGAAGCTGGAACGCGACGCATCTGAAAAAATATTTCTTTTAGAGTCGCCTTCCTCTCATACAAAGTTTTTTCAACATGACAATAAACGTAAGCGTCCTTGGTGGTCCAATGACCGACCTCTAACGAACTTTATCGCATGTACGCACGACATGAGTACCCGAATGTGCGATTTAATTATTTTACCACAGGGGCATATAGTCACGTGTAAGGTCTGAACGATCCCTCGATCTAAGTTTCTGAAACTCAGAAAAACTTTGTATGTTCTAACACATCAACGACGTATATTTGTGCCTATTAATACAGTCCAAATATATGATTTGTGTTTCAACCGTTACATTGCAATGAATGCCTAAGTCGCACGATCTTCTGTTTGTTTCATACTTAACGAATTTTATGATTAATATTACATTTATCCACGACATATGTAATTAAAAACACGAGTTCAGCAAAGGAAGGAACTTCATTGAACGATTACATGTGAACGACCGATAGTCGGACGAGTGAAGATAAAGACAGAAGTCGTTACATACCAACGATCGAGCATGAAAAGCCTAGTTCGCAAAACCCAAAAATCTACCCCATAACTAAAGAAGTACGTCGATCGCAAGCTCTGCCCAACAGTCTCGACCTTCGAAACCCTGCCGATCCCGAAGAACTGATGCAAGGATCAAACGAGTATATTAGGAGTGGTCTTACAACTCCCTACGCCTTGACATTCTGAGAATGTAGCTCTTAAGATTAATGTTAAGGTTGGAGGAAGGAATATATTCCTCTCGACGATCGACGTCCACTCCAACATTTCCTCTGCGCTCACATGTTTTATGAGAGGAAACCAAAACATCTGCAAAGTACAAAAGAAACTTATCAAATGCTCACCGAAAGAACATCGATAACACGAGTTTTGAAAGAAAAACTTACAATGAACGCCAGTTTGGCTAAACACATCCCTATCTCTTCAACGGAGATCATGTGAGAACACTCCTCGGAAACTAAGGGTTGATGTTTCCCCAGATGCGGAAATGACTTCATCCTGACGAGGAAGTAGTCAAATGAGAGGGACGGCGACAGTGCAAAGCTGATCACCGAAAGTTCCTCCTCGTTCTCCCCCGTCTTTACACCCTCGCCCCCGGTGGCTGACGAAAGGGTTGACGTGGCAGAAGACATCGTCGCTAGATGCGCAGAATACACAGACATCGTGTTCATCATAACCGACATCGTCAGCGATTCGGGTATCGCAACCCTCGATAGATCTCCGACCACCCGAAATTTGAACAAAGTCGAGATTCTAGAGAAGGGCCTCATCAGAAACAGAAAACTTTTTCTCTAGAGAAAACAACCCCTTGTGATCTCTAATTATGTAGGAAATCGCAACAAATCGAATCTGCTGATGATCAACACGCGTCCGCGTCCTTTCGCATGCTCACCCGGATCGTCGACACCTGGTAACAACAACTGGCAAGCGCAATCGTGCATCATCATGACGTCACGACCCTAGTTGCCTTTTCAACTTCTCGTCCGGTTAAAGGCGAACCGGTCTAGTTCCATGACAACCAGGTAAGTCCCTCAACCCAGGTCATAAGTCTAAGCGTTCTACAAGCAAAATTTAAAACTTAAAATTGACATTCAATTTCCAAATTTTGGGGGCAAACTGTTTGGGCAAAAAATCACGTCTTACGACCGCGACCAAAACAGGTAAGTCGTGCGTCCCTCATGACGCTCGACCATAGCGTCGCTCATCCCATACGACCATCGCGTAACATCATACTAATGTTAACCATGTCTGTTACGTTTTGTTAAATGTTTAATGCAGGAGTCAAAGCCATTAAGGAAGCAACAGCTATATCCGATGCAAGCCGTTGTCCGACGCAAGCCGTTACCTGAGGATAGCCGTAACGGACGAAGGCCATTATGAATGTTCACGTCGGCAGCCGTTACAGACCGTTGCGACCATTATAGCTGTTAATGAAGCAATCAATGAGCTAATCAAAGCTCCCAAAGACTATAAATATCAAGCTCAATCAACATTTCAAGAGGGACATCTAGCAGCCAACATTCGGAGTTAAACTCAAGAGATCATACACTGAAAGCTACCATCTGAGACCGAGCTCAAGAACCCTACAGTGAACTCAAGAACAACAGAAGCAAAAGAGCTCTCTCTTGAAGAATCACTCTCGACGCACGACAACAGCCCTCGACTAGCAGTTTACACTTTGTATTCACACACGACAAACACCTGTTTTACATTTCAAACACTTGTACTTTACATTTCGAAGCATTTCCTTCATTTGTATTGTAACCATCGTACGACCGACACCAGTACCCAAGGACATCGCCCCTGATTGGCGACCATAGTGTAGCGACGACACCCCCTGTCGTCCGCAGCTTTTTTCCTCGCTTTGAGGTTTTTCCTGCGTCATCAAATCCCTTGTCTTCTTTTTTTTATCCTCGTCGCACGTCTCGTCGAAAGATCCTTTCTTTAGTTGTTTAAGTCCACGTCGACCTTAAGTTGTTCCTTTGGTGCGATTTTTGGCATTAACAGAGGACGAGGTATGTTCTTGTGCGGGTGGCGATGCTGGATATGGACAGTGATTGGATTAGATCCGTAGATACCGCACAACTGGCGATGATGTCTCATACTGCGCAACTGGCGACGATGTCTCATACTGCGCAACCGGCGACGATGTCTCATACTGCGCAACCAGCGATGATGTCTCATCTTGCGCAACCGGCGACGATGTCTCATATTGCGCAACCGGCGACGATGTCTTCCAGGGGCAAGGGTGTAAAGACGAGAGAGGATGAGGACGAAGTGATGATGATCAACTTTACGTTGTCGACGATCCTCCTGACTGACTATGTCCTTGACGGGACGAAGTCATTTCCGTATATGGGGGAATATCAGCTCTTATCTTTCAAGGAGAGTTTTCAAGGGACCTCTATCGAAGAGATGGGATCGCGAGAAGGTGATTGAGGAGGAGGAAGGTCTCCATGGTGAGGCGTCAAGCAGGGACGCGACCAACGTTCCCCCTTTGCCTTAGGAAATGTCTTTGTCATTTGTTGTTTCTTTTGCTGCTCGACTGTCAGTGGTCGAGTTATTTTGAATGTAAATGACAAACTATTCAGGGAATGAAATTTAAATTTCCGTCGTACTCGTGTTTTGTATATTCAGTAAATAAATAACATGTCAATTATGAAATTTACTGAGTATAATATAATAGAAATCATGCGACTTAGGCATTTATTGCAACGCAATAACTTAGAATGTAAGACATAGCGCTTGTAAATCGTGTAAACAAACATAGGAATGTGCGACCAAAGCATACATTCAGAGTAATAAATTTTTCTAAGTTTAAGAAACTTAGAATGAAAAAGTCGTGTAGAATTTGCGATCATACGACTAAGTCGTGCGACGAGCTTGAATCGTGTGTCCCTGCAGAAGAATGATCAAGTCATAGATGTGATCATCTATGTCGGGCGACCTTGCGAATTTAAAGTCACATAGTAGACTTAGTGATTATTGTCGTGCGTTTCTGCGATAAAATAATATTAGAGGTTGGTCGTTGACTAGCCAACAACCATCCGATGCTTAAGTCAGTAATCGTTCGTGATGAGAAATCGTATGAAGGGAGAGAGAAGAAATTAGGATACGTACCTTCTCAGATTTATTTCTTTTATTTGATGGGTATTTGCCCCCTGTCATTTATTATCCTATTCCTTTCAGGAGGGAAATAGGTTTTAAATGACAAATTGATACAGGGATCTTGGAAAATACCATCTATGTCTGCGTCGACTGTGTTTTCGTGCGACAAGGGAAGATAGTCGGCATACTCCTGTAGAAAAGGTATGAGTTTGTCTTTAAGGATAAGAGGACGAACCTGTCGAGACCTTTTGGTCGTGTTGCGTCTGCTAGACGATTTACTTTTGCGGCTTCAGAGTGGATTTATAGCAATCACGAGCGACTTTCGGCTCACTTTTTATCTCCTGGATTCCCCACGGCGTAGGGAACTTCAGAGTCTGATGATACGTCGAGGGAACGGCCTTCATCTCATAGATCCATGGTCGGCCTAAGATGATGTTATAGGTCGACGCACAGTCGATGACGCTGAACTTGGTCTGCTTGTTGATTCCTCCGGCATAGACTGGCAAGATGATATCTCCAAATGTGCTCGTCGCTTCTCCATTGAAACCAACCAAAGTCGTCGAACATCGAGTGATTTCTGAATGATCGATTCCCATGGCCTTGATGGTGTCAAGGAAGATGACGTTCGCTGAACTGCCTCCATCGACCAAGACTCGTCGAGTTAAACAATTACCAACCGTGAGTTGAATGATCAACCCGTCATGATGTTTCTGGAACGAGTCATCGAGGTCGTCTTGGTCGAATATGATCTTCATAGCTTCCAACTCCAGATCTCCTTTAGGCCTTGATGAATGCAGGACAGGTCGATCATCAGGTGCTTGACTGGTGTGACGTTTGGCGGCGGAGTACGTTAGACCACATACGTCGGAACCACCGGTGATACAATTGACGACTTTCGCATGTTCGGGGGTTGACGGTCGATTGTCGCTAGCTGCAGTAACGACGTCGTCGATGATGTCTTTGAGATTGCCCTTCGGGACGTGATATGCCAGCTCCTTTTTGAGAGCTATGCAATCATCTGTCGTGTGACCATGGGTCGACATGAAAGTCGCACCACTTAGATTTATCTTTCTTAGCGTCGTCCTGACCGGACATCGTTGGCCATCGAATAGTCGCTTGGGCGGTCTTCAGAGCTTCGACAAAATCTTTAGTGGACCCTTTGAATCCGTAAGAGGATATCTTAGGGTACTGAGGAAATTTGGTCGCGGTCTTAGCCTCTGCTTTTGTCTTGAATCGAACGTTCGAGATTTGGCACGCGGTCTCTATTTTGGAAATCGCTTTCATTTTGAACTCTGGCTTATTTACACCTAACGACCTCTTGTCGTCGGTATGCTTGCGATGAAAGGCAGCGTCATCCTCTACCCTCATATACGCTAGGGTTCGAGCTCGGACGTCTTCGAAATTCTCCGGAGGATATTTAGTCAGGTCAGTGTATAAACCTGAACTGTCGTCCAGACCACGCTTATAAGCTTCAATTGCAGTCTTGACATCATAATTGCGAATGCTGCTCATCTCCGCATTGAATCGATTGAAATAACTGCGGATAGACTCGCTGGTCTTCTGCACGACGTAATACAGGTCACTGGTCTGCTTCTCTATCTTGCGACTGCGGGCGAATTTCTGGGAGAATTGGTTGACCAATTCAGCGAACGACCCGATGGACTTGGGTTTGAGATTGATCAACCATTGGAGAGCAGGACCGGTGAGAGTCGCACCGAAGCTTTTGCACATACAGACCTCCTGATACATGTGTGGGATCGAGATCGTCCACATGAGCTGCATATACTGCGCGACGTGCTCTGTTGGATCGGTCACTCCCGAATACTTGGGCTTGAAGGCGGGGACGTTGTATTTCTTTGGGACCTCAACGGTCGCGATCTCATCGATGAAGGGTGACGTCTGAAATCCTGATCGAGGTTCGACATCAACGGGCACGGCTGCCCCAGGTAGCTTGGCGAGCAAATATAGGACGCACTCGTTCTGATCTTCTAGCATTTTCAATCGTTGGGCGATGGGGTCATTGGGGTCGAGATTTGCCCCTGCTTGCGGATGGATTCCTGAACTGGTGCCATTGCCATGCGACGAGCCATTGGCGTCTCCGTTGAAAGGAACAGAATATGGCTGCGACTCATTCTGAAACGGATGCGACCCATTCTGAAATGGTTGCGATCCATTATGAAATGGCTGCGACCCATTTTGCATGGGTGGTGGCCTTGTGTGCTAAGGGCGAACCATCCCGAACTGGGGATTTGGATTGAACGGTCCCGGCTGCTGGTTCTGCATGAACGGACCTGGATGCAGATTCTGAGCGAACGGACCTGATCCTGGACCTAGATTATGCGCGAATGGTCGAGGACCATTCTGACCGAACGATCCTTGGCCTGGATTCTGAACGAATGGCCTAGGACCATTCTGAGGTCCAAAGGGATTCCTTAGTCGTGCGATCTCCTCAGCTGCTCTGCGACTTTGTTCCGCCATGGCGTTGATTTGATTTCGAGCGACTTTAAGCTCCTGGTACATCTGGTCAATGACATGCTGCTGATTTCCAGGGGCTGCCATTTTCCTGAAACAGAGAACAAAGAAAACTCCAAGAAACCATTAGTAAAACGCACGTTTGTCGAAGATTTTCTCTAGATGGGGTCCCACGGATGGCGCCAAACTGTTAATGCCAAAAATCGCACCAAAGGGACAACTTAAGGTCGATGTGGACTTTAACAACTAAAGAAAGGAATTGTTCGACAAAGGCATGCGACAAAGACAAAAATGTAAATGAGACAGAGGATTTGATGACGCAGGAAAAACCTCAACGAGGAAAAAACCTGCGAACGACAGTGGATGTCGTCGCTGCACTATGGTCGCCAATCAGGGGCGATGTTCTTGGTGTTCCGGGTGTCGATCGTATAGAGATTACAATACCAATGAAGGGAAAGACTTCGAAATGTAAAGTACAAGTGTTTGAAATGTAAAAACAGTGTGCGTCGTGTGTGAAAACAATGTATAAACTGTTGGTCGAGAGTGAAAGTCTTGCGTCGAGAGCGATCTTTATGAATGATCTATTTGCTTCGAATGAATATTCTTCGAGTGTTTTGTGCTTGCTTCTGTTGTTCGATGCTCTTGTTCTATCTATCTCCCTATGTTATTCGATGTTGATCAGATGTCCTGAACTGATGATTGAGCTGGGAATTTATAGTCTTTGGGCACTTTAATTGTATCATTAAGTGTCTCATCATAACGGTCGTCGTCTTCAATGTGGGATTAGATGCTCATAACTGATTTCGTCGGTTATAGCTGTTGTTCATAAATGACTTTGACTCCTGCATTAAACACTGAACAAAACATAACAGTCGTGTAGCGCGTTAGTCTGTCGAGGTCGCATGGTTCTATGCGACGGTCATGTGAGCTAGGCGACGTCGAGGTCGAGTGTCGTGAGGAACTCTCGACTTACCTTTTAGGAGGGACGACGAAGGTTTTTTAGGTCTTTGTCGGGAACTTATCTTAATACAAGATATAACTCATAACATGCGTCTTACCTTTTCTAGTCGTGGTCGAGACCTGTGAAATTTTGCCCAAACATTATCCTTGTCAGTCGGGGGTATGACTGTCGTAGATTAGGGTAATCAATGTCCATGGGTCATGTCGAGGGAATTTCCCACGTCGGTCGAGGGTGTGATTTTTTACCCAAACAGTTAGCCCCCTGAGATTTGAATTTCAAAGCCATTTGAATTTCAGATCTCGTACCAATGTGTTTCTACGGAGACGTGTCACTTTTGCTAATTGGATCATTTAGAAGAAAATCGGCTTGGTCAACTAGAATCGCGTGATCAGTCGATGGTGTTAAGTAAGTTGCGACGATCGAAAGACGATTTTTAATGTGCAAGATACTTGTGGTGTTCATATGACGGTCGTAAGACGACCTTAAAACGTAAGGAACCGACGATGATCGTAAGACGATCAAAATTAGACGTATGGGTCAGAAGTCAATCGAAAGACGATTGGTCCGAAATAAAGCTTGGCGGCGATCATAAGATGATCGAACCAAGATAAAATTTAAGGATCTTGTGATACATTCGTTAAAGACTTATGTTCTGGCGTTCCTAGCCGATACGGTCGTTATAGACTTTTGATCTGGCGTTTAGAGCTGGTATGGTCGTTATAGACCAATGATCTGGTGTTCCGAGCCGATACTGTCGTTATAGACTTGTAATCTGGCGTTTATAGCCGATATGGTCGTTAAAGACCTATGATCTGGCGTTCGAGCCGATACGGTCGTTATAGACCTATGATCTGGCGTTCGAGCCGATACGGTCGTTAGAGACCTATGATCTGGCGCTTATAGCCGATACGGTCGCTAGAGACCTATGATCTGGCGTTCGAGCCGATACGGTCGTTAGAGACCTATGATCTGGCGCTTACAGCCGATACGGTCGCTAGAGACCTATGATATGGCGCTTACAGCCGATACGGTCGCTAGAGACCTATGATCAGGCGTTCGAGCCGATACGGTCGTTAGAGACCTATGATCTAGCGCTTACAGTCGATACGGTCGCTAGAGACCTATGTTACGCTGTGTCTAGCATTTTTAGCTAGTTGTAAGTTTCGATAGTCGGTGAAAATTTTATCTTTCTATTGAACCTGAGTATTATGTCGACTCATACATGTCATGGACAAATGTAATGTCAACTGTAAAAATTCATTAAGTACAAAAATGAACAAGAAGTCGTGCGACTTCGACATCCATTGTAATACAACGATTAGAACGTAAGTCATAAGACTTTTTGAATCGTATAAGCAAACATAAGCGCATGCGATCAAAGCATTCATTCAGAACATGAAATTTTTCTAATTTAAATAACTTAGCTTGTGGGGTCGCTAGACCTTACGATCGTGTGATTTGATCATACGATGAACTTGAATCATATGTTCCTGTAGTTATACAATCGAGTCGTCTAATAAAACTGATTGTTTATACTGTACGATTTTACTGAAGTCGTATGATAGACTTAGTAACTTATGTCGTGCGATCCTGCGATAAAGCAATGTCAGAGGTTGGTCGTTGGCTAGCCAACGACCCTCCGATGCTTAAGTCAGTAATCGTTGTGATGAATAAAAAATCGTATGAAAGAAGGAAAATGATTTAGAAGAAATACCTTTTCAGATGCGTTGCATTCCAGCTGCGTGGGATATTTCGACCGTCGAGGGTTTGGAGCCGATAGGCACCTTTACCCACGACTTCTGAGATACGATAATGACCTTCCCACTTGGTGAAAAGTTTACCTGCAGTAAGCTCTTGAGTGCTTTGGAACACTCGTCGGAGGACGTAATCGCCTTCTTGAAAGACTCTTGCTTGTGATTATACGGTTAATCTTGCAACTTGCCTTTATTAGCAATCATGAGATTAAAATATGCGAGTCGTACTTATTTACGACTTTTGCGTTTTGACATGCGTCTTACCATGATTGGTGATTATGAGATTCAATGTACAAGTCGTCTTTATTGACGACATATGTCATGACTAGCGATCGTGCTAGTCGCTTTTATGGGCGACCAACAATTTTTAACCTGCGTTTGTCGTGACTGACGATCATAAGAAAATGTGAGTCATCTTTTACTGAGGACTATAAATTGCGACCTGCGTTTGCCTTGACTGGCGATGTAAGTCCTAGAGTCTTTTGTTTCTCACGATATAAATCGTAACACTTGTATTTATATGATCTTGTGAGCCTGCAATGAAAAATCGGGGGTGGTCGTTGGTTTTGACCAATGATCTTTTGATGCTTGAATCAGCAATCATATATTAGATCAAAATAATTAAATGAGGAGAATATACTTAGAGTATATATATAGAATTGTTCTAAGTGGGACGCCACAGTTACCGTAACATGTAGTCGATAAGCGCCTTTTTCCGAGGACTTTTGAAATCAAATGTGGTATTTTTCAGTTTATGAAGGGTGCTCCGAGCCCCCGAGTCCCTTGGATGATGCAATACATGCGATACTTTTGACGAAGCATTTGTTTTTATCAGGGCTTGAATCTGGTTTCGAGCCGCATTCAATTCCGATTGATAGTTGAATCATGGGATCTTGATAGTTAGAGCGGTGTGTGTTGGCTTGAGATTTTCTCTAGATGGGGTCCTACGGATGGCACCAAACTGTTAATGCCAAAAATCGCACAAAAGTACAACTTAAGGTCGTTGTGGACATTTAACAACTAAAGAAACGTATCTCAAGCCAAATAACACAATTGCGAGGAAAAAATAAAAGAGACAAGAGATTTGGTGACGCGGAAAACACCAAAACGAGGGAAAAAACCGCGGTCGACTCTGTGAGAGTCGACAGTGCACTATAGTCGCCAAACAGGGGCGAAAGTCCTTGTGTTACAGGTGATTTGTATACAACAGATTACAAATAAATATAAATATAAACTTAGTCGTGTGCAAACGACGTGGGTCGTGCATAATGTTTGGGCAAAATTTCACAGGTCTCGACCACGACCAGAGAAGGTAAGACACATATTATGAGCTATACCTTGTATTAAGATAAGGTCCTGACGAAGACCCAAAGAACCTCCGTCGTCCCTCCTAAAAGGTAAGTCGGGAGTTCCTCACGGCACTCGACCTCGACGTCGCCCGTTCCGCACGACCGTCGCATAAAACCGTGCGACCTCGACCGACTAACGCATTATGCAGCTGTTATATTTGTTTAAGTGTTTAATGCAGGAGTCAAAGTCATTTATGGACAACGGCTATAACCGACGAAATCAGTTATGAGCATCTAAACTCACATTGAAGACGACGACCGTTACAACAATCATCAAAGATCTTAATGATTCAATTAAAGTCATCCGAAGACTATAAAATCCCAGCTCAATCATCAGTTCAAGACACCTGATCAACATCGAATAACACAGAAAGAGAGAGAGAGATAGAACAAGAGCATCGAACAACAGAAGAAAACGCAAACACTCGAAGAATATTCATTCGAAACAAAGAGATCATTCATAGAAGATAACTCTCGACGCAAGACTCTCACTCTCGATCAATAGTTTATACATAGTTTTCACACACGACGCACACTGTTTTTACATTCCAAACACTTGTACTTTACATTTCGAAGTCTTTCCTTCATTTGTATTGTAATCTCTGTACGATCGACACCCGGAACACCAAGGACATCGCCCCTGATTGGCGACCATAGTGCAGCGACGACATCCACTGTCGTCCGCAGGTTTTTTCCTCGTTGAGGTTTTTCCTGCGTCATCAAATCCTTTGTCTCATTTACATTTTTGTCTTTGTCGCACGCCTTTGTCGAACGATTCCTTTCTTTAGTTGTTAAAGTCCACATCGACCTTAAGTTGTCCCTTTGGTGCGATTTTTGGCATTAACAGTTTGGCGCCATCCGTGGGACCCCATCTAGAGAAAATCTTCGACAAACGTGCGTCTTGCTAACGGTTTCATGGAGTTTTCTTTGTTCTCTGTTGCAGGAAAATGGCAGCCCCTGGAGATCAGCAGCATGTCATTGCCCAGATGTACCAGGAGCTTGAAGTCGCTCGAAATCAAATCAACGCCATGGCAGAGCAAAGTCGTAGAGCAGCTGAGGAGATCGCACAGTTAAGAAATCCCTTTGAACCTCAAAATGGTCCTGTTAATGCCAAAAATCGCACCAAAGGGACAACTTAAGGTCGATGTGGACTTAAACAACTAAAGAAAGGATCTTTCGACGAGACGTGCGACGAGGGAAAAATAAATAAGACAAAGGATTTGATGACGCAGGAAAAACCTCAAACGAGGAAAAAACCTGCGGACGACAGTGGGTGTCATTGCTGCACTATGGTCGCCAATCAGGGGTGATGTCCTTCGGTACTGATGTCGGTCGTACGCTTCAAAATGTAAAGTACAAGTGTTTAAATGTAAAAACAGGTGTTTGTCGTGTGTGAATATAAAGCGTAAACAACTGTTGGTCGAAAGCTGTTGGTGTATGTCGAGAGCGATGACTTGAGCTTTTCTTCGAGTGTTCCTGAGTTCGCTGTAGGGTTCTGGCTTTCAATACTTGATTTCCAGATTTTGAGGGTTCTTAGCTATGAGCTTGAATGTTTTTCTCTGCTGTTTGGTGATGTTCGCTAATGATTGCTGATGTGTATCGGATGATCACACATGGTCCTTGAGGTGAAGACTTAGCTTGGTATTTATAGTCTTCGTGTCATTAATTAGCTCCATTAATGCTTTGATCAACGGCTATAACGGCTGGAAACGGTCGCTGGAGTGATTATCCATAATGTTCTTCGTCCGTTACGGCTGCTCACTGTTAATGGCTTTGACTCCTGCATAAAATACTTAACACACGTAACAGTCAAGGTTAGCGTTAGCTTTGCTCGAAGGTACAATGATCTTACGCGATGGTCGTGCGGGACGGGCGACACTATGGTCGAGCGTCATGAGGGACGTACGACTTACCTTTTACGGGAGACGACGGATGTCTTCTGGGTTTTTGTCGAGACCTTATCTTAATACAAGATTTGGATTATAACGTGCGTCTTACCTGTTTTGGTCGCGGTCGTACGACGTGATTTTTTGCCCAAACAGTTTGCCCCCAAAAATTGAAAATTGAATGTCAAATTTAAGTTTTAAATTTTTCTTGTCGAACATTTAGTCTCGTGACCTGGGTTGAGGGACTTACCTGGTTGTCGTGGAACTAGACCGGTTCTCCTTTAACTGAACGAGAAGTTGAAAAGTTGTGACGTCACACTGACGCACGATTATGCTTACCAGCTCTCAAAGACAAGTGTCGAAGATCCGGGCGGATATACGAAGGGACGAGAGCACGCGGTGATCATCAAAGGGCTCGACCTGACATGATCGACTGCATAAATAAAGATTTTGGCGAACCCATTCTTTTTTACGCTTTCGGAGAGATCGAAGGATATTTTCTGATTCTTCCTTAGCGATTCCTTCTCTTTTCTGCAAGAGTTTCTTTTCCGCGATTCTTGCGATTTTCTGGCCAATTCTTTCCAAATCCTTTCCATAGTTTGTAGGAGATTCTACTGATTTATATAGGACCTTGTTCTGTCCTCTGATACACAATGTCGACAGAGCCTGCCAGTCTTATCACGAATCATGTAGACTTAGACGCTTTTAGGAGTTTAACAAAAATCCCCGCAAATATAGAGTTGCGGTGTCCGGGGATAGTGCGTTCTAAGGATTGTCCTGAGGGATATCTTGTATTATACGAGTATCCTTTCAAAATAGGGTTTGAATGGCCGTTTTTGGGTTTATCAAAGTCATTCATGCAGGATTTTGATGTGTCGCCAGGGCAGCTGATGCCCCAACTCTGGCGAGTTCTTTTGGTTATCGAGCGAGCGTCCATGAAATGGGAATCTCCTATGATCATGAATGATTTCTTGGCGGCGTATCAAGTTAAAAAGGATAAGAACTGGCGTTATAGTCCTTATTCTAAGTTCAGGGGTGATCGTTCTTTGGTTTTGGGAACTGGTGTTAATGATCGTGGGTGGAAGTCGAGGTATGTGTTTGTGCTTGCCGATTTACTGGATTCCAGCAGCGATTGGATGCGGTCAGGCTGGAATAAAACAGGTATGCTTCGCCATTTTCTGAGTTTTACTCTTATGGCTTTTACTTACCACTTTTCTCCTGTTATCCTCAGAGATTCAGTTTGACGAGGTGAAACCGACTGCGGATTCCCAGGCTAAGATCAACAAGTTCTTGAGTCTTAGCGTTGACGAACGATCTTTCGTTACGTGGCAATTGGTGGCCGAAGACGAGGACGTGGCGGTGGACGCTGGTCGAGAGGAAACGACCGGTAAGCATTTTACGATTGTTGATTTTCACCATTTATATTTTCCATCTGATGCTTCACGTATTTCCTGGTTAGTGTCGACTGAGAGGAAATCAGTCTCTAGAGCGAGAGGGAAGCATATCATGCGTGCCCTTCGAGGTGAAGATGTTTCGACAGCTGGGTCGAGCCAAAAGAGAACCAGGAAGACGTTCCTGAGGGAACCGTCATCGAGGGTTGATAACTCATCGAGAGTTGTTCTGCCTAAAAAGGAGAAAGCGTCATCCAGCCGTCCTGGCGCGATGGACGCGACACCGGCAAGTTCAGCACCTCCGGCGACAATGACGAGACCGGTGTTCAAGATGTCAACCCCATCATCTGCCGTCAGGGGCGAGGGGTCATCGGCCGAAGTCACGACGGTTAATTTTTCATTGCCGTCGAACTTTATGGCGGATGGTGTCCTAGACGGGACGACGTTGTTTCCTCACTTGGAGAGGTGTTTGCTTCCATCTTTCAGGGAGCGTTTTCACGGGGTTCCGGACGGAGAGATAGGATCTCAGGTTGCCAGTCTGGCGTTCTCAGTAAGTGTCAATCTTTCATGACTTGTTTCAATGTTCGATGTCGTTCGTTGTCTAACACTTTTTCGTGTATTTTTAGACGTTCCGGTCGTCTCTGGCCTTGTACGCCGAGATGTCGAAAGCCGAGGAGTTGGTGGCGTCTGCTTTGAAAAAGGAGGAGGCGGCGTTGGAGAGGGAGAGGCTGGCTTTGGCACGCGCCGATGAGTTAGTTATTCAGTTTTTCGATGCTCAGTATGAACTGCAGGAGATTCGTGCGGGAGGAGTGGCAGATGAAGGCCCTCAGGTCGGGACTTCGAGTAGGGATGCGACCGATGTTCCTCCTACAGTCTAGAATTTTCACTCTCTTTGTTTTTGCCGCTCGACCTATCGATGGTCGAGTATGTATCTAATGTTTTATACAATGAATATATCTTTTGTTTTGAATCTTATGCTTTATTCAAATAGCATTGATTATGAAGTCGTACATAAAATACATATGAAATCATGCGACTAAGGCGTTCATTGTAATACGATGACAAGAACGTAAAACAAATATAAACACGCGATTAAAGCATCCATTCAGGTTATGAAAGCTAAGAAACTTAAAGATAAGTTGTTTTAGGCTTCATGATTGTACGCCGAGATCGTACGATGAATTTGTATCGTATGTCCTTGTGTAAGGGATGATCTAGGAAGAAAAGACCTGATCATTTATGTCGTGCAATTCTGCGATAAGCTGTCATGCGATTCTGCGATAAAACGATGTCGGGGGTTGGTCGTCGGCTAGCCAACGACCCTCCGATGCTTAAGTCAGTAGTCGTTTTGTGAGAAAATATCGTATGAAAAAGAGTTAGAGAACGTACCATTTCAGACTCTCTCTACTTGCCCCCTGTCGTTTGTTACCTTATTCTTTTTGGCAGGAAAAGATAGGTTTTAAACGACAGAACGACACGGCGATCCTGTGAAATACTGTCTTGCGTTGACCATGTTGTCGTGCGACAAGGCGCCATAGTAGATTTATCCCTGTAGAAAAGATATTAATTTGAGGATAGAAGAACGAACCTGTCGAGAGCTTGATCTTGCAACTTCAGTTTATTTTCTTGGCTTCAAGGTAGACTTGTAGCATTCACGAGCGACTTTTGGCTCACTCTTGATCTCCTGGATTCCCCATGGCGTCGGGAATTTCAACATTTGATGATACGTCGAAGGAACAACTTTCATGTCATGGATCCATGGTCGACCTAAGATGATGTTATAGGCCGATGCACAGTCGATGTCGCTGAACTTGGTTTGCTTGTTGACTCCTCCGGCATAGACGGGCAAGATTATCTCTCCGAATGTGCTTGTCGCTTCTCCATTGAAGCCGACCAAGGTCGTCGAACGTCGGATGATTTCCGAGCGATCGATTCCCATGGCTTTGATGGTGTTGAGAAAAATGACATTTGCTGAAATGCCCTCGTCGACCAAGACTCGATGAGTTAAACAATTACCGATCGTGAGTTGAATGATCAACCCGTCGTGATGCTTTTGGTACGAGTCGCCGAGGTCGATTTGGTCAAACACGATCTTCATGGCTTCTAGTTCCAAATCTCCTTTGGGTCTGGATGAACGAGGAATAGGCTGGTCGTTGGGTGCTTGACTGGCATGACGCTTAGCTGCGGAGTACGTCAGACCACACACGTCCGAACCACCAGTGATGCAATTGATGATTTTTGCAAGCTTGGGCACGGACGATCGGTGTCTATTAGCTGGAAGAACGACATCATCAATAATATCTTTCAGATTACCTTGTGGAACATGATATGCCAATTCCTTCTTGAGTGCGATACAATCATCTGTCGCATGACCATGGTCGACGTGGAAGTCGCACCATTTTGATTTATCCTTCTTACCATCGTCCGAGTCAGACTTCTTCGGCCATCGGATGGTTGCTTGGGTGGTCTTCAGAGCTTCGACTAAGTCTTTAGCTGACCCTTTGAACCCATAAGAGGAGATCTTGGGGTACACGGGGAATTTAGTCGTGGTCTTAGCTTCTGCCTTCGTCCTGAAACGAACGTTTGAAATTTGACGCGCTGGCTCTATGGCTTTCGGCTTGAATTCTGGCTTCTAGACACCTAACGGCTTCTTGTTGCCAGTGTGTTTGCGACGAAAGGCTGCATCGTCTTCCACCCTCATATATGCTAAGGTTCGAGCTCGGACGTCTTCGAAAGTCTCTGGGGAGTACTTGGTCATATCGATATATAGACCTGAACTATCGTCTAGACCACGTTTATAAGCTTCGATCGCAGTTTTGATGTCACAATTGCGGATACTGATCATTTCAGCATTGAATCTATTGAACTAACTTCGGATAGACTCATTGGTTTTCTGCACGACATAGTACAGATCACTAGTCTGCTTTTCCATCTTACGACTGCTGGAGAATTGCCGAGAGAATTGGTTGACCAATTCGGCAAACGACCCGATAGATTTGGCTTTGAGATTGATCAACCACTGGAGAGCTGGACCAGTGAGAGTCGCCCCGAAACTCTTGCACATGCATACTTCCTGGTACATGTGTGGAATCGAGATCGTCCACATGAGCTGCTTATACTGCGCGACATGCTCGGTTGGATCGGTCACACCCGAATACTTGGGTGTGAAGGCAGGAATGTTATACTTCTTTGGGACCTCGACGGTGGCGATCTCGTCGATGAAGGACGACGCCTAATACCCCGAGCGAGGCTCAACGTCGACAGGCACGGCTGCCCCAGGCAACTGGTGAGCAAGGACAGGACGCGCTCATTTTGGTCTTCTAACATCTTCAAACGCTGGGCGACGGGATCATTAAGATCAGGATTTGCCCCTGTCGAGGGATTGGTCCCTGGGCTAGTGCCATTACCATGCAACGAACCATTGGTGTCCCCGTTGAACGGAACAAAATATGGCTGCGACCCATAGTAGAATTGTTGCGGTCCATTCTGAAACGATTGTGGTCCATGCTGAAATGGCTGCGATCTCTGCTGGAAAGATTGCGATCCTTGCTAGAAAGGTTGCGGACCACTTTGGAATGGCTGGGAAAACGGTTGAGATCCATTCTGAAACGGCTGGGCGCCACCTTGCAATGGTTGGGATCCATTGTTCAATGGTGGTGGTCAGATGTGCTGATGGAGAATCTGCCCAGACTGGGGATTCGGAATGAACGGACCCGGCTGCTGATTTTGCATGAATGGACCTAGATGTTGATTATGCGCGGACGGGTCTGGTCCCGGACCTGGATTCTGGATGAATGGTCTAGGACCATTCTGGGGTCCAAAAGGATTCCTTAGCCGCGCGATCTCTTCAGCTGCTCTGCGATTCTGCTCCGCCATTGCATTGAGTTGATTTCTGGCAACCTCGAGCTCCTGATACATCTGAGCAACGGCTTGCTGCGGATTTCCAGGGGCTGCCATTTTCCTGCAACAGAAAATAGGAAAAACTCCAAGAAACTATTAGTAGAATGCACGTTCGTCGAGGATATTCTCTAGATGTAGTCCCACGGATGGCACCAAACTGTTAATGCCAAAAATCGCACCAAAGGGAAAACTTAAGGTCGATGTGGACTTAAACAACTAAAGAAAGGATCTTTCGACGAGACGTGCGACGAGGGAAAAATAAATAAGACACGGGATTTGATGACGCAGGAAAAACCTCAAACGAGGAAAAAACCTGCGGACGACAGTGGGTGTTGTCGCTGCACTATGGTCGCCAATCAGGGGCGATGTCCTTCGGTACTGATGTCGGTCGTACGCTTCAAAATGTAAAGTACAAGTGTTTGAATGTAAAAACAGGTGTTTGTCGTGTGTGAATACAAAGTGTAAACAACTGTTGGTCGAAAGCTGTTGGTGTACGTCGAGAGCGATGACTTGAGCTTTTCTTCGAGTGTTCTTGAGTTCGCTGTAGGGTTCTGGCTTTCAATACTTGATTTCCAGAGTTTGAGGGTTCTTAGCTATGAGCTTGAATGTTTTTCTATGCTGTTTGGTGATGTTCGCTAATGATTGCTGATGTGTATCGGATGATCACTCATGGTCCTTGAGGTGAAGACTTAGCTTGGTATTTATAGTCTTCATGTCATTAATTAGCTCCATTAATGCTTTGATCAACGGCTACAACGGCTGGAAACGGTCGCTGGAGTGATTATCCATAATGTTCTTCGTCCGTTACGGCTGCTCACTGTTAATGGCTTTGACTCCTGCATTAAATACTTAACACACGTAACAGTCAAGGTTAACGTTAGCTTTGCTCGAAGGTACAATGATCTTACGCGATGGTCGTGCAGGACGGGCGACGCTATGGTCGAGCGTCATGACGGACGTACGAATTACCTTTTACGGGAGACGACGGATGTCTTCAGGATTTTTGTCGAGACCCTATCTTAATACAAGATTTGGATTATAACGTGCGTCTTACCTGTTTTGGTCGCGGTCGTACGACGTGATTTTTTTCCCAAACAGGTCCCAGGGCATTCGTTCAGAATCCAGGCCAAGGATCGTTCGGTCAGAATGGTCCTCGACCATTCGCGCATAATCCAGGTCCAGGATCAGGTCCGTTCGCTCAGAATCAGGATCCAGGTCCGTCCATGCAGAACCAGCAGCCGGGACCGTTCAATCCAAATCCCCAGTTCGGAATGGTTCCTCCTCAGCATATAAGGCCACCACCCATGCAAAATAGATCGCAACCATTTCAGAATGGGTCGCAGCCGTTTCAGAATGGATCGCAGCCATTTTAGAATGGGTCGCAGCCATCTCAAAATGGATCGCAACCGTATTTTGTTCCTTTCAACGGAGATGCCAATGGCTCGTCGCATGTCAATGGCACCAATTCAGGAATCAATCCGCAAGCAGGGGCAAATCTCGACCCCAATGACCCCGTCGCCCAGCGATTGAAAATGCTAGAAGATCAGAACGAGCGCGTCCTATCTTTTCTCGCCAAGCTGCCTGGGGCAGCCGTGCCCGTCGACGACGAGCCTCGATCAGGATTTCAGGCGTCACTATTCATCGATGAGATCGCGACTGTCGAGGTCCCGAAGAAGTACAATGTCCCCGCCTTCACACCCAAGTACTCGGGAGTGACCGATCCGACAGAGCACGTCGCGCAGTATAAGCAGCTCATGTGGACGATCTCAATCCCACACATGTATCAGGAAGTTTGTATGTGCAAAAGCTTCGATGCAACTCTCACTGGTCCTACTCTCCAATGGTTGATCAATCTCAAACCCAAGTCCATCGGGTCGTTCGCTAAATTGGTCAATCAATTCTCCCAGCAATTCGCCAGCAGTCGCAAGATGGAGAAGCAGACCAGTGACCTGTATTACGTCGTACAGAAGACCAGTGAGTCTATCCGCAGTTATTTCAATCGATTCAATGCGGAGATGATCAGCATTCGCAATTGTGACATCAAGACCGCGATCGAAGCCTATAAGCGTGGTCTGGACGACAGTTCAGGTTTATACACTGACCTGACTAAGTATCCTCTGGAGAATTTCGAAGACGTCCGAGCTCGAACCCTAGCGTATATGAGGGTAGAGGACGACGCTGCCTTTCGTCGTAAGCATACCGACGACAAGCGGTCGTTAGGCGTAAAGAAGCCAGAGTTCAAGATGAAAGCGATTTTCAAAATAGAGCCCGCCCGCCCGCCAGATCTCGAACGTCTGATTCAAGACAAAAGCAGAGGCTAAGACGGCGACCAAATTTCCTCAATACCCCAAGATATCCTCTTACGGATTCAAAGGGTCCACTAAAGATTTGGTCGAAGCTCTGAAGACCGCCCAGGCGACTATTCGATGGCCAACGAAGTCCGGTCAGGACGACGCTAAGAAAGATAAATCTAAGTGGTGCGACTTTCACGTCGACCATGGTCACGCGACAGATGATTGCATAGCTCTCAAAAAAGAGCTGGCGTATTACGTCCCAAAGGGCAATCTCAAAGACATCATCGACGACGTCGTTACCCCAGCCAACGACGTTCGACCATCAACCCCCGAGCATGCGAAAGTCGTCAATTGTATCACTGGTGGTTCCGACATATGTGGTCTAACGTATTCCGCAGCCAAACGTCACGACAGTCAAGCGCCTGACGATCGGCCTATCCCGCGTTCAATAAGGCCTAAAGGAGATTTGGAATTGGAAGCCATGACAATCGTATTCGACCAAGACGACCTCGGTGACTCGTACCAGAAACACCACGACGGGTTGATCATTCAACTCACGGTTGGTAATTGTTTAACTCGACGAGTCTTGGTCGATGGGGGCAGTTTAGCGAACGTCATCTTCCTTGACACCATCAAGGCCATGGGAATCGATCGCTCGGAAATCACCCGACGTTCGACAACTTTGGTCGGTTTCAATGGAGAAGCGACGAGCATATATGGAGATATCATCTTGCCAGTCTACGCTGGAGGAATCAACAAGCAGACCAAGTTCAGCATCATCGACTGTGCGTCGGCCTATAACATCATCTTTGGTCGACCATGGATCCACGAAATGAAAGTCGTTCCCTCGACGTATCATCAGACCCTGAAGTTCCCTACGCCGTGGGGAATCCAGGAAATCAAGAGTGAGCCAAAAGTCGCTCGTGACTGCTATAAATCCACTCTGAAACCGCGAAAGTAAATCGCTTAGCAGATGCGGCACGACAGGTTCGTCCTTCTATCCTTAGAAACAAACTTATGCCTGTTTGGGCAAAATTTCACAGGTCTCGGCCACGACCAGAGAAGGTAAGACGCATGTCATGAGCTATACCTTGTATTAAGATAAGGTCCCGACAAAGACCCAAAGAACCTCCGTCGTCCTTCTTAAAAGGTAAGTCGAGAGTTCCTCACGACACTGGACCTCGACGTCGCCCGTTCCGCACGACCGTCGTATAAAACCGTACGACCTCGACCGACTAATGCGTTATACAACTGTTATATTTGTTTAAGTGTTTAATGCAGGAGTCAAAGTCATTAATGGACAACGGCTATAATCGACGAAATCGGTTATGAGCATCTAAACTCACATTGAAGACGACGACCGTTACAACAATCATCAAAGATCTTAATGATTCAATTAAAGTCATCTGAAGACTATAAAATCCCAGCTCAATCATCAGTTCTAGACATCTGATCAACATCGAATCAATAGCATCGAACAACAGAAGCAAACGCAAACACTCGAAGAATATTCATTCGAAGCAAAGAGATTATTCATAAAAGATCGCTCTCGACGCAAGATTCTCACTCTCGACCAACAGTTTATACATTGTTTTCACACACGACGCACACTGTTTTTATATTCCAAACACTTGTACTTTACATTTCGAAGTCTTTCCCTTCATTTGTATTGTAATCTCTGTACGATCGACACCCGGAACACCAAGGACATCGCCCCTGATTTGCGACCATAGTGCAGCGACGACATCTACTGTCGTCCGCAGGTTTTTTCCTCGTTGAGGTTTTTCCTGCGTCATCAAATCCTTTGTCCCGTTTACATTTTTGTCTTTGTCGCACGCCTTTGTCGAACGATTCCTTTCTTTAGTTGTTAAAGTCCACATCGACCTTAAGTTGTCCCTTTGGTGCGATTTTTGGCATTAACAGTTGGCGCCATCCGTGGGACCCCATCTAGAGAAAATCTTCGACAAACGTGCTTCTTGCTAACGGTTTCTTGGAGTTTTCTTTGTTCTCTGTTGCAGGAAAATGGCAACCCCTGGAGATCAGCAGCGTCTCATTGCCCAGATGTACCAGGAGCTTGAAGTCGCTCGAAATCAAATCAACGCCATGGCGGAGCAAAGCCGTAGAGCAGCTGAAGAGATCGCACGGTTAAGGAATCCCTTTGGACCTCAGAATGGTCCTAGGCCATTCGTTCAGAACCCATGCCAAGGATCGTTCGGTCAGAATGGTCCTCGACCATTCGCACATAATCCAGGTCCAGGATCAGGTCCATTCGTTCAGAATCAGCATCCAGGTCCGTCCATGCAGAACCAGCAGCCGGGACCGTTCAATCCAAATCCCCAGTTCGGGACGGTCCCTCCTTAGCATATAAGGCCACCACCCATGCAAAATGGGTCGCAGCCGTTTCAGGATGGATCGCAGCCATTTCAGAATGGGTCGCGGCCATTTCAGAATGGGTCGCAGCCATTTCAGAATGGATCGCATCCATTTCAAAATGGATCGCAACCGTATTTTGTTCCTTTCAACGGAGATGCCAATGGCTCGTCGCATGTCAACGGCACCAGTTCAGGAATCAATCCGCAAGCAGGGGCAAATCCCGACCCCAATGACCTCGTCGCCCAGCGATTGAAAATGTTGGAAAATCAAAACGAGCGCGTCCTATCTTTGCTCGCCAAGCTGCCTGGGGCAGCTGTTCCCGTCGACGTCGAGCCCCAATCAGGATTTCAGGTGTCACCCTTCGTCGATGAGATCGCGACTGTCGAGGTCCCGAAGAAGTACAATGTCCACGCCTTCACGCCCAAGTATTCATGAGTGACCGATCCAACAGAGCACGTCGCACAGTATAAGAAGCTCATGTGGACGATCTCAATCCCACACATGTATCAGGAAGTCTGTATGTGCAAAAGCTTCGGTGCAACTCTCACCGGTCCTGCTCTCCAATGGTTGATCAATCTCAAACCCAAGTCCATCGGGTCGTTCGCTGAATTGGTCAATCAATTCTCCCAGCAATTCGCCAGTAGTCGCAAGATGGAGAAGCAGACCAGTGACCTATATTACGTCGTGCAGAAGACCAGCGAGTCTATCCGCAGTTATTTCAATCGATTCAGTGCGGAGATGATCAGCATTCGCAATTGTGACGTCAAGACCGCGATCGAAGCCTACAAGCGCGGTCTGGATGATAGTTCAGGTTTATACACTGGCCTGACTAAGTATCCTCCGGAGAACTTCGAAGACGTCCGAGCCCGGACCCTAGCGTATATGAGAGTGGAGGATGACGCTGCCTTTCGTCGCAAGCATACCGACGACAAGAGGTCGTTAGGCGTAAAAAAGCCTGAGTTCAAGACGAAAGCGATTTCCAAAATAGAGCCTGTTTGGGCAAAATATCACGTCGCTCGACCACGACCAGAACAGGTAAGACGTATGATTAGGGACTATATCTTGTATTAAGATAAGGTCTCGAAAAAGACCCAGAACACCATAGCGTCGAGAGTTCCTTACGACGCTCGACCATAACCTCATAAAAGGTAAGTCGAGAGTTCCTTACGACGCTCGGCCATAGCGTCGACCGATCCGCAAGACTATTATATAAGGACGTGCGACCTCGACCAAAGCTAACGTTTACCATAACCGTTTGTTAAGTGTTTAATGCAGGTGTCAAAGTCATTAAGGAGCAACGACTATAACCGACGTAATCATTAAACAGCCGACGACCGTAACGGACGAAGATCATTACTCCGGCGACCGTTTCCAACCGTTAAGGCCATTAAAGGAGCATTCATGGATGAAGCTAAGGACACAAAGACTATAAATATCAAGCTCAATCAACATTTCAAGACATCGAATATCCGGCGATTAACAACCGAAGCAATATTCAAGAACACCTGAAGTGAAGAACCATTATTCTAAGTCTCGCTCTCTACGCACGACAACAGCCCTCGACCAGCAGTTCATACTTTGTTTCGTACACGACAAACACCTATTTTACATTCAAACACTTGTACTTTACATTTCGAAGCATTTCCTTCATTTGTATTGTAATCTCTGTACGATCGACACCAGTATCCAAGGACATCGCCCCTGATTGGCGACCATAGTGCAACGACGACACCACCTGTCGTCCGCAGGTTTTTTCCTCGATTGAGGTTTTTCCTGCGTCATCAAATCCCTTGTTTCTTTAATTTATTTATCGTTGCACGTCTCGTCGAAAGATTCTTTCTTTAATTGTTTAAGTCCACATCGACCTTAAGTTGTTCCTTTGGTGCGATTTTTGGCATTAACAGTTTGGCGCCATCCGTGGGACTACATCTAGAGAAAATCCTCGACGAACGTGCATTCTACTAATAGTTTCTTGGAGTTTCTTCTATTTTCTGTTGCAGGAAAATGGTAGCCCCTGGAAATCCGCCGCAAGCCGTCGCTCAGATGTATCAGGAGCTCGAGGTTGCCAGGAATCAACTCAATGCAATGGCAGAGCAGAATCGCAGAGCAGCTGAAGAGATCGCGCGGCTAAGGAATCCTTTTGGACCCCAGAATGGTCCTAGACCATTCATCCAGAATCCAGGTTCGGGACCAGGCCCGTCCGCGCAGAATCAGCAACCAGGCCCGTCCGTGCAGAATCAGCATCCAGGTCCATTCATGCAGAATCAGCAGCCGGGTCCGTTCATTCCGAATCCCCAGTCAGGGTAGATTCCCCCTCGGCACATCCGACCACCACCTTTGAACAATGGATCCCAGCCATTTTCCCAGCCGTTCCAAAGTGGTCCGCAACCTTTCCAGCAAGGATCGTAATCTTTCCAGCAGAGGTCGCAGCCATTTCAGCAGGGACCACAATCGTTTCAGAATGGACCGCAGCAATTCCACTATGGGTCGCAACCATATTTTGTTCCGTTCAACGGGGACACCAATGGTTCGTCGCATGGTAATGGCACTAGTCTAGGGACCAATCCCTCGACAGGGGCAAATCCTGATCTTAATGATCCCGTCGCCCAGCATTTGAAGATGTTAGAAGACCAAAATGAGCGCGTCCTGTCCTTGCTCGCCAAGTTGCCTGGGGCAGCCGTGCCTGTCGACGTAGAGCCTCGCTTGGGGTATCAGGCGTCGCCCTTCATCGACGAGATCGCCACCGTCGAGATTCCAAAGAAGTATAACATTACTGCCTTCACTCCCAAGTATTCGGGTGTGACCGATCCAACCGAGCATGTCACGCAGTATAAGCAGCTCATGTGGACGATCTCGATTCCACATACGTACCAGGAAGTATGCATGTGCAAGAGTTTCGGGGCGACTCTCACTGGTCCAGCTCTCCAGTGGTTGATCAATCTCAAACCCAAATCTATCGGGTCGTTCGCCGAATTGGTCAACCAATTCTCCCGGCAATTCGCCAGCAGTCGTAAGATGGAAAAGCATACTAGTGATCTGTACTATGTCGTGTAGAGGACCAATGAGTCTATTCGAAGTTATTTCAATAGATTCAATGCTGAAATGATTAGTATCCGCAATTGTGACATCAAAACTGCGATCGAAGCTTATAAGTGTGGTCTAGACGATAGTTCAGGTTTATATATCGATCTGACCAAGTATCCCCCAGAGACTTTCGAAGACGTCCGAGCTCGAACCTTAGCATATATGAGGGTCGAAGACGATGCATCCTTTCGTCGCAAACACACTGACGACAAGAAGACGTTAGGTGTCAAGAAGCCAGAATTCAAGCCGAAAGCCATATCCAGAATAGAGCCAGCACGTCAGATTTCAAACGTTCGTTTCAAGACGAAGGCAGAAGCTAAAACCGCGACTAAATTCCCCATGTACCCCCAGATCTCCTCTTATGGGTTCAAAGGGCCAACTAAAGACTTAGTCGAAGCTCTGAAGACCGCCCAAGCAACCATCCGGTGGCCGAAGAAGTCTGACTCGGACGATGCTAAGAAGGATAAATCAAAGTGGTACGACTTCCACGTCGACCATGGTCATGCGACAGATGATTGTATCGCACTCAAGAAGGAATTGGCATATCATGTTCCACAAGGTAATCTCAAAGATATTATTGATGATGTCGTTCCTCCAGCTAATAGCCACCGATCGTCAGTGCCCAAGCTTGCAAAGATCATCAATTGCATCACTGGTGGTTCGGACGTGTGTGGTCTGACGTACTCCGCAGCTAAGCATCATGCCAGTCAAGCGCCCGACGACCGGCCTATTCCTCATTCATCCAGACCCAAAGGAGATTTAGAACTAGAAGCCATGAAGATCGTGTTCGACCAAGTCGACCTCGGCGACTCGTACCAAAAGCATCACGACGGGTTGATCATTCAACTCATGGTCGGTAACTGTTTGACGCGTCGAGTATTGGTAGACGGGGGCCGTTCAGTAAACGTCATTTTTCTCAACACTATCAAAGCCATGGGAATTGATCGCTCAGAAATCACCCGATGTTCGACAACTTTGGTCGGTTTCAATGGAGAAGCGACAAGCAACTTTGGAGAGATAATTTTTCCCGTCTATGCCGGAGGAGTCAATAAGCAGACTAAGTTCAGTGTTATCGACTGTGCGTAAGCCTATAACATCATCTTAGGTCGACCATTGATTCATGAAATGAAAGCCATTCCCTCGACATATCATCAAATCATGAAATTCCCTACGCCGTGGGGAATCCAAGAGATCAGAAGCGAGCAAAAAGTCGCTCGAGATTGCTATAAAGCCACCTTGAAGCCGCGAAAATAGGCCGTCAAGAACGTCACTCCAACTCAAGGCAAAACACGATCATAAGAGTCACGACAGGTTTGTTTCTTTTTCCTGAAATAACAGGTTCGCCAGGTCGTGCGACGCGTATATTGTGGTGACTTGCGACGACATGTCCCATATCTAGCATATCGTCTCAAAGCCACCACAAGGGGGCAAGATGATACAATATATCCAGAGGCCCAGCAAGAAAACCAAAAATTCAAAGTATTTCAGAACACTCGACAAGAAGGTACGTTCCTTACCCTTTTTCATTTTTTACATACGATTATTTACCAAGACAATTACTGACTTAAGCATCGGAGGGTCGTTGGTAAGCCAACAACCAAACCCCCGACATCGCTTTATCGCAGGATCGCACGACATAGATGATCAGGTCCATGACTTGATCACGCCTCATAGCTCGTCGAACGACTTAATCGCACGATCTTATAGTCTAAACGACTTTGCAGTCTGAGTTTCTTAACTTAGAAAAACTTCGCATTTTGAATGTATGCCTTAGTCGCATGTATTTATGTTTGTCAGCGTAATAAAAAAACCTTACGATTTATGTGTCAATGGGTGCTTTAATCGCATGCTCTCATATTACGCTCTCACTCTTGCTCTAACAATAGGCGACGTAGTTGCATGACTTATCATGTATTCCACAATCAGTTACATAACTAACAACATTTATGTGACGAGATTGTCAATTCGATAAAAAAAAACAACTTCCATTTCATCAGGTCAATATGTTACATCCAAAAAATTGACCACCAACGGCCAGCAAAAACAAAGGAAGTAAAAATTCCTAAACTGCGGGAGGAACATCCATCGCATTATTGCCTGAGGTCCCGACCTGAGGATCATCATCTGCCATTTCCCTCGTTCGACTTAGGGCTTGCAGTTCGTACTGAGCATCGAAAAGCTGAATAGCTAACTCATCGGCGCGTGCCAAAGCCAACCTCTCCCTCTCCAACGCCGCCTCCTCCCTTTTCAAAGCAGACGCCACCAACTCCTCGGCTTTCGACATCTTGGCGTACAATGCCAGAGACGACTGGAACGTCTAAAAATACACGAAAAAGGTTTAGACAACGAACGACATCGAACGTTGAAACAAGTCATGAAAGATTGACACTTACTGAGAACGCCAGACTGGCAACCTGAGATCCTATCTCTCCGGCCGGAACCCCGTGAAAACGCTCCTTGAAAGACGGGAGCAAATACTTCCCCAGATGAGGAAACAACGTCGTCCCGTCTAGGACACCATCCGCCATAGAGTCTGACGGCAATGTAAAATTGATCGTCATAACTTCGGCCGATGACCCCTCACCCCTGTCGGCAAACGTGGGGGTCGACACCTGAGACACCAGTTTCGTCACCGTCACCGGAGGCGCAGAACTTGCTGGTGTCGCGTCCATCATGCCAGGACGGCTAGATGATGCCCTCGCCTCCTTAGGCAGAACAACTCTTGATGAGTTATCAACCCTCGACGATGGTTCCCTCAAGACTGTCCTCTTGGTTCTCTTTTGGCTCGACCCAGCTGTCGAGACATTTTCACCCCGAAGGGCACACATGACCTTCTTCCCTCTCGCCCTAGAGATTGATTTCCTCTCAGTCGGCACTGATCAGGAAATACATGAAGCGTCAGACAGGCAGAATAAACAAAATAAAGACTACGGTCCACTTACCAGTCGCCTCTTCCTGCACGTCTTCATCTCCCTCCTTTTCTTCTTCTTCTTCTTCTTCTTCTTCTTCTACAGCGTCCACCACCACGTCCTCGTCCGTGGCCGATGGTTGCTCTATGGAGAAAGATCGTTCATCCACGCTAAGACTCAAGAACCTGTCAATCTTAGCTTGAGAATCTTCATTCGGCGTCACAGCATCGAATCGAATCTCTGAAGACAACAAAAGAAGAAGAATAAATAAAAAACATAAAGTCACAAACGATGAAGCATACCCATCTTATTCCAGTCTGACCGCATCCAGTCGCTGTTGGAATCCAGTGAATCGATAAGAACAAATACATACCTTGACTTCCACCCGCGATCATTGACACCAGTTCCCAAAACCAAGGTACGATCACCCCTAAATTTAGAGTAAGGACTATAACGCCAGTTCTTATCTCTTTTTACTTGGTAAGCCACCAAGAAATCATTCATGGTCATAGGCGACTCCCACTTCGCGGACATTCGCTCGACAATCAAAAGAACTCTCCAAAGTTGAGGCATCAACTGCCCTGGCGACACATTGAAGTCTTGCATGAATGACTTGGATAAACCAGAAAACGGCCATTGAAACCCTATCTTAAAGGGATACTCGTACAAAACGAAATATCCCTCAGGGCAATCCTTAGAACGTACAATCCCCGGACACCGCAACTCTATATTTGCAGGGATTTTTTCTAAACTCCTAAAAGCATCTAAATCTACGTGATTCATGATAAGGCTAACAGGTTCCGTAGACATTGTGAATCGGAGGACAGAACAATATCTTATATAAACGCTCTAAACTGCTAGCCGAAGATTCGCAAAGATTCGAATAAGTTCGAGTGAAAATTGGTAAGAAATCAGAACAAAATCCCTTCCCAAAAAACACTTTGAAAACGTATCAAGAAAAGATCCATCGTGATCTCTACTTATGCAACCGATCATATCAAGACGAGTGTTTCGATAATCAACATGCGTCCATGCCCTTTCGTATACCCACCCGGATCTTCGACACTTGTCTTCAATAGCTGGTAAGCATCATCGTGCGTCAGTATGACGTCACAACTTTTCAACTTCTCGTTCAGTTAAAGGCAAACCGATCTAGTTCCACGACAACCCGGTAAGTCCATCAACCTAGGTCACGAGCCTAAGCGTTCGACAAGCAAAATTTAAAACTTAAATTTGACATTCAATTTTCAAATTTTGGGGGCAAACTGTTTGGGCAAAAAATCACGTCGCTCGACCGCGACCAGAACAGGTAAGACGTATGATTAGGGACTATATCTTGTATTAAGATAAGGTCTCGACAAAGACCCAGAACACCATCGTCGTCCCTCATAAAAGGTAAGTCGAGAGTTCCTTACGACGCTCGACCATAGCGTCGACCGATCCGCACGACTATTATATAAGGACGTGCGACCTCGACCAAAGCTAACGTTTACCATAACCATTTGTTAAGTGTTTAATGCAGGAGTCAAAGTCATTAAGGAGCAACGACTATAACCGACGCAATCATTAAACAGCCGGCGACCGTAACCGACGAAGATCATTACTTCGACGACCGTTTCCAACCGTTAAGGCCATTAAAGGAGCATTCATGGATGAAGCTAAGGACACGAAGACTATAAATATCAAGCTCAATCAACATTTCAAGACATCGAATATCCGGCAATTAACAACCGAAGCAATATTCAAGAACACCTGAAGTGAAGAACCATTATTCTAAGTCTCGCTCTCGACGCACGACAACAGCCCTCGACCAGCAGTTCATACTTTGTTTCGTACACGACAAACACCTATTTTTACATTCAAACACTTGTACTTTACATTTCGAAGCATTTCCTTCATTTGTATTGTAATCTCTGTACGATCGACACCAGTATCCAAGGACATCGCCCCTGATTGGCGACCATAGTGCAACGACGACACCCCCTGTCGTCCGCAGGTTTTTTCCTCGATTGAGGTTTTTCCTGCGTCATCAAATCCCTTGTTTCTTTAATTTATTTATCGTTGCACGTCTCGTCGAAAGATTCTTTCTTTAGTTGTTTAAGTCCACATCGACCTTAAGTTGTTCCTTTGGTGCGATTTTTGGCATTAACAGAGCCCGCGCGCCAGATCTCGAACGTCCGATTCAAGACAAAAGCAGAGGCTAAGACCGCGACCAAATTTCCTCAATACCCTAAGATATCCTCTTACGGATTCAAAGGGTCCACTAAAGATTTGGTCGAAGCTCTGAAGACCGCCCAAGCGACTATTCGATGGCCAACGAAATCCGGTCAGGACGACGCTAAGAAAGATAAATCTAAGTGGTGTGACTTTCACGTCGACCATGGTCACGTGACAGATGATTGCATAGCTCTCAAAAAGGAGCTAGCGTATCACGTCCTGAAAGGCAATCTCAAAGACATCATCGACGACGTCGTTACCCCAGCTAACGACGTTCTACCGTCAACCCCCGAGCATGTGAAAGTCGTCAATTATATCACTGGTGGTTCTGACGTATGTGGTCTAACGTATTCCGCAGCCAAACGTCACGCCTATCAAGCGCCTGACGATCGGCCTAACCCGCGTTCATCAAAGCCTAAAGGAGATCTGGAGTTGCAAGCTATGAAGATCGTATTCGACCAAGACGACCTAGGCGACTCGTACCAGAAACATCATGACGGGTTGATCGTTCAACTCACGATTGGTAATTGTTTAACTCGACGAGTTTTGGTCGATGGGGGCAGTTCAGCGAATGTCATCTTCCTTGACACCATCAAGGCCATGGGAATCGATCGTTCGGAAATCCCCCGACGTTCGACAACTTTGGTCGGTTTCAATGGGGAAGCGACGAGCACATATGGAGATATCATCTTGCCAGTCTACGCCGGAGGAATCAACAAGCAGACCAAGTTCAGCGTCATCGACTGTGCGTCGGCCTATAACATCATCTTAGGTCGACCATGGATCCACGAAATGAAAGCCGTTCCCTCGACGTATCATCAGACCCTGAAGTTCCCTACGCCGTGGGGCATCCTGGAAATCAAGAGTGAGCCGAAAGTCGCTCGTGACTGTTATAAATCCACTCTAAAACCACGAAAGTAAATCGCTTAACAGATACAACACGACAGGTTCGTCCTTCTATCCTTAGAAACAAACTTATGCCTCGTCTACAAGAATAAAATGACCATATGGCCCTGTCGCGCGAAAACACAGTCAATGCACACCTAAATGGCATTTCCCAAGATCTCTGTGTCGATCCGTCACTTAAAACCTATCCTCTCCTAGAAAGAATAGGATAATAAATGACAGGGGGGCAAATACTCCGTTAATTAAAGAGGAATCTAAGAAGGTACGTTTCCTAATTTCTTTTTCTTCTTTCATACGATTTTTTCACGACGACGATTACTGACTTAAGCATCGGAGGGTCGTTGGTCAGCCAACGACCAACCTCTGACATTGTTTATTCTGCAGAATCGCACGACAATAATCAAATGACTCTAGTTTCGCCAGGTCGCACGACATAAACGATCAGGTCTATGACTTGATCATCCTTTACAGGGACACATGATTCAAACTCATCACACGACTCAGTCATACGATCGCAAAATCTAACGATCTCATGATCTAAGTCTCTTGACTTAGAAAAATTTCATACCCCGAATGTATGCTTTGATCATATATGCTTATGCTCATTTATACGATTTACGAGCGTTATGTCGAACATTCTAAGTTATTATGTTCCGATGAATACCAAAGTCGCATGATTTACGGTGTAATATACTTCATAGTTAAACGACATATTTATCTACTGAGTATATGAGATGCAAAATTCGACAGAAACTTAAAATTCATTCCTTGAATAACTTTTGTTACTTACATTCAAAAATACTCGACTATTAGCAGTCGGCAAAAAGCAGGGAAAAGACAAAAAAATATCCTAAGGCTTAGGAGGATCGCCTGCTCTCTCTATGCGACTAACGGCCTCTAGTTCATGTAAAGCGTCATAAAGTTGAATGGCCAGCTCGTCAGCACGTGCTGAAGCCAATTTCTCCTTATCCTAAGCAACTTTTTCCCTTTCTAGCGCCGCATCCTCTCTTTCGAGAGCCGACGCCACCAGATCTTCGACCCTCGACATCTCAGCGTATAACGCCAAAGAAGACTGAAATGTCTGTAAAAGATTCGTTAATAAATATCCAATGACGACAGCGATAAATAAATAAAGTCTTGAAAGAAAGACTTACCGAGAACGCTAAACCGGCAACCTGAGATCCTGCTTCCCTGATCGGAGCCCTTTGAAAACGTTCCCTGAAAGACGGGAGCAAATATTTTCCCAAATAAGGAAACAACGTCGTCCCGTCTAGGACACTATCCGCCATAAAGTTGGACGGTAACGTAAAGTTAACCGTCATAACTTCGGCCGAAGACCCCTCGCCCTTGTCGACAGACGATGGGGTCGACACCTTAGACACCGGTCTCGATACTGTCGCCAGAGGCGCCGAACTTGCCGGTGTCGCGTCCATCGCACCGTGAAGGAGGGATGACGCTTTTGCCTTCTTAGGCATGACAACTCTCGATGAGTCAACAGCCCTCGAAGACAGTTTCCTCAGGATTGTCTTCTTGGTTTTCTTTGGAATTCTCGACCCAGTCGTCGAGACATTCTTTCTGTCGCCTCGAAGGGCAAGCATAACCTGTATCCCTCTCTTCCTGGATACCGATTTCCTCTCAGTCGGCACTAGTAAGGAATCACACAAAGCATCAGACAGACAAAGAAAACGGAGAAAATAAAAAACTACGATACGCTTACCGGTCGTCTCTTCCTGCTCATCTTCTTCTTCAGAATCTCCCGTGTCTTCCACCACGTCCTCGTCCTCGACCGCCGATTGACGCACGACGAAAGATCGATCATCGACGCTGTAATTCATGAATATGCCGATCTTGACTTGGGAATCTTCGTTCGGCTTCACGTCATCGAACTGGATCTCTGAAGGCGACAAAAGAAGAAAAATAAATGGAAAGCATAAATCAAACAATGGCATACGTTAAAACCAAAAGAAAAGTACATACCCGTCTTATTCCAATCTGGAAGAATCCAATTGATGTGGAGATCAAGTGAATCAATACGTACGAAGACGTATCTAGACTCCCACTTTGCAGACACTCGCTCAATAACTAGAAAAACTCGCCAAAGTTGGGGCATCAACTGCCTTGGCGACACACTGAAATCTTGCATGAAGGATTTGGACAAGGTCGAAAACGGCCATTCAAACCCTATTTTAAAGGGATACTCGTATAATACAAAGTATCCATCAGGACAACTCCCAGGACGTGTACTCCCTGGACATGTCAGTTCTATCTCTGCAGCTATTTTCGCTAAACACCTAAAGGTATTTAAGTCTTCCTGACCCGTAATAGAACTCTTTGGTTCAGACGACATTATTCAGGAAAAAGAGAGGAGCAATGCAAATGAAGGTGAGAAAGTAATATCTTATATAAGCACTCTGAGCCTTAAAACACTATAATCTCTCACGAATTAGGAAAGGATTCGAAGAAAAATAGCTAGTGAATCAAGGGAATCTCTTTCCAAAAGCATAAAAGGTAAGTATTCGTCATAGCCCCTATTTATGCCATCGATCATGTCAGGTCGAGTCCTTTGATGATCGCCACGCATCCCCGTCTCTTCGTATGACCGCAGGGATCGTCGACACCTGGTAAGCACAATCGTACGTCAGTATGACATCACGACCTCGTTTTCTCTTCGACTTCTCGTTCAGTTAGAATTAAACCAATTCGGTTCCGAAACAACCAAGGTATTTTTCAACACAAAACCCTGAACACCCGACGAGCAAAATTTAAA
This sequence comes from Saussurea involucrata, assembly GCA_033807775.1. Classification (NCBI taxonomy): domain Eukaryota; kingdom Viridiplantae; phylum Streptophyta; class Magnoliopsida; order Asterales; family Asteraceae; genus Saussurea; species Saussurea involucrata. The sequence continues at coordinate 89,896,492 of CM066317.1, forward strand.
ATTCGAATTTGCCATCCTACTTTCAAATTTTGGGGGCAAACTGTTTGGGAAAAATTTCACAAGTCTCGACCACGACCAGAGAAGGTAAGACGCATGTCATGAGCTATACCTTGTATTAAGATAAGGTCCCGACGAAGACCCAAAGAACCTCCGTCGTCCCTCTTAAAAGGTAAGTCGAGAGTTCCTCACGATACTGGACCTCGACGTCGCCCGTTCCGCACGACCGTCGTATAAAACCATACGACCTCGACCGACTAACGTGTTATACAACTATTATGTTTGTTTAAGTGTTTAATGCATGAGTCAAAGTCATTAATGGAAAACGGCTATAACCGACGAAATCAGTTATGAGCATCTAAACTCACATTGAAGACGACGACCGTTACAACAATCATCAAAGATCTTAATGTTTCAATTAAAGCCATCCGAAGACTATAAAATCACAGCTCAATCATCAGTTCTAGACATCTGATCAACATCGAATCAATAGCATCGAACAACAGAAGCAAACGCAAACAATCGAAGAATATTCATTCGAAGCAAAGAGATTATTCATAAAAGATCGCTCTCGACGCAAGATTCTCACTCTCGACCAACAGTTTATACATTGTTTTCACACACGACGCACACTGTTTTTACATTCCAAACACTTGTACTTTACATTTCGAAGTCTTTCCCTTCATTTGTATTGTAATCTCTGTACGATCGACACCCGGAACACCAAGGACATCGCCCCTGATTGGCGACCATAGTGCAGCGACGACATCCACTGTCGTCCGCAGGTTTTTTCCTCGTTGAGGTTTTTCCTGCATCATCAAATCCTTTGTCTCGTTTACATTTTTCTCTTTGTCGCACGCCTTTGTCGAACGATTCCTTTCTTTAGTTGTTAAAGTCCACATCGAACTTAAGTTGTCCCTTTGGTGCGATTTTTGGCATTAACAATGTCTCGTCTACAAGAATAAAATGACCATATGGCCCTGTCGTGCGAAAACACAGTCAATGCACACCTAGATGGCATTTCCCAAGATCTCTGTGTCGATCCGTCATTTAAAACCTATCCTCTCCTATAAAGAATAGGATAATAAATGACGTGGGGGCAAATACTCCGTTAATCAAAGAAGAATCTAAGAAGGTACGTATCCTAATTTCTTTTTCTTCTTTCATACAATTTTTTCACAACGACGATTACTGACTTAAGCATCGGAGGGTCGTTGGTTAGCCAACGACCAACCTCTGACATTGTTTATTCCGCAGAATCGCACGACAATAATCAAACTACTCTAGTTTCGCAAGGTCGCACGACATGAACGATCAGGTCTATGACTTGATCATCCTTCTACAAGGACACACGATTCAAATTCATAGCACGACTCAGTCGTACGATCGCAAAATCTAAACGATCTCATGATCTAAGTCTCTCGACTTAGAAAAATTTCACACCCTGAATGTGTGCTTTGATCATATATGCTTATGTTCATTTATACGATTTACAAGCGTTATGTCGAACATTCTAAGTTATTATGTTGCGATGAATACCAAAGTTGCATGATTTCCGATGTAATATACTTCCTAGTTAAATGACATATTTATCTACTGAGTATATGAGACGCAAAATTCGACAGAAACTTAAAATTCATTCCTTGAATAACTTTTGTTACTTACATTCAAAAATACTCGACTATTAGCGGTCGGCAAAAAGCAGAGAAAAGATAAAAAAAATATCCTAAGTCTTAGGAGGATCGTCTGTGCTCTCCGTGCGACTAGCGGCTTCCAGTTCATGTAAAGCGTCATAAAGTTGAATGGCCAGCTCGTCAGCACGTGTTGAAGCCGATTTCTCCTTGTCCAAAGCAACTTTCTCCCTTTCTAGTGCCGCATCCTCTCTTTCGAGAGCCGACGCCACCAGATCTTCGACCCTCGACATCTCAACGTATAACGCCAAAGAAGACTGAAATGTCTGTAAAAAGTTCGTTAATAAATATCCAATGACGACAGCGATAAATAAATCAAGTCTTGAAAGAAAGACTTACCGAGAATGCCAGACCGGCAACCTGAGATCCTGTTTCCCTGATCGGAGCCCTTTGAAAACGTTCCCTGAAAGACAGGAGCAAATATTTTCCCAAATGAGGAAACAACGTCGTCCCGTCTAGGACACTATCCGCCATAAAGTTGGACGGTAACGTAAAGTTAACCGTCATAACTTCGGCCGAAGACCCCTCGCCCTTGTCGACAGACGATGGGGTCGACACCTTAGACACCTGTTTCGACACTGTCGCCAGAGGCGCCGAACTTGCCGGTGTCGCGTCCATCGCACCGTGAAGGAGGGATGACGTTTTCGCCTTCTTAGGCGTGACAACTCTCGATGAGTCAACAACCCTCGAAGACAGTTTCCTCGAGATTGTCTTCTTGGTTTTCTTTGGAATTCTCGACCCAGCCGTCGAGACATTCTTTCTGTCGCCTCGAAGGGCAAGCATAATCTGTATCCCTTTCTTCCTGGATACCGATTTCCTCTCAGTTGGCACTAATAAAGAAATACATAGAGCGTCAGACAGAAAAAACAAACAGCGAAAACCAAAACCATAGTACGCTTACCCGTCGTCTCTCCAGTATCCACCACCACGTCCTCATCTACGACCACTGGTTGCCCTACGGAGAAAGATCGATCATCAACGCTAAGACTTAAGAACCTGTCGATTTTAGCTTGGGAATCCTTGTTCGACTTCACAGCGTCGAAATGGATCTCTAAAAGTAACAAAAGAAGCAGGATAAGTAAAAGTCATAAAAAGTAAGCTAATGACGAATATTTAGGACGATGAATATAGCCATCTTATTCCAATCTGGACGAATCCAATTGTTGTGGAGATCAAGTGAATCAATACGTACTAAGACGTATCTACACTTCCACCCACGATCGTTAACCCCGGTTTTCAAAACCAAGGTACGATCGCCCTTGTGCTTGGAATAAGGGCTATAACGCCAATTCTTGTCCCTTTGGACTTGATAAGCCAACAGGAAATCATTCATGTTCATGGGAGACTCCCACTTTGCAGACACTCGCTCAATAAATAGAAAAACTCGCCAAAGTTGGGGCATCAACTGCCCTGGCGACACACTGAAATCTTGCATGAAGGATTTGGGCAAGGTCAAAAACGGCCATTCAAACCCTATTTTAAAAGGATACTCGTATAATACAAAGTATCCTTCAGGACAACTCTCAGGACGTGTACTCCCTGGACATGTCAGGTCTATCTCTGCAGGTATTTTCGCTAAACACCTAAAGGTATTTAAGTCTTCCTGACTCATAATAGAACTTTTTGGTTCAGACGACATTATTTGTCAGAAAAAAGAGAGGAGCAATGCAGATGAAGGTGAGAAAGTAATGCCTTATATAGGCACTCTAAGCCTTGAATCACTATAATCTCTCGCAAATTAGGAAAGGATTCGAAGAAAAATAGCTAGTGAATCAAGGGAATCTCTTTCCGAAAGCACAAAAGGTAAGTATTCGTCACAGCCCCTATTTATGCCATCGATCATGTCAGGTCGAGTCCTTTGATGATCACCGCGTGCCCTCGTCCCTTCGTATGACCACACGGATCGTCGACACCTATCAAAGACAGCTGGTAAGCACAATCGTACGTCAGTATGACGTCACGACCTCGTTTTCTCTTCGACATCTCGTTCAGTTAGAATTGAACCAATTCAGTTCCGAAACAACCAAGGTATTTTTCAACGCAAAACCCTGAACACCCGGCGAGCAAAATTTAAAATTCGAATTTGCCATCCTACTTTCAAATTTTGGGGGCAAACTGTTTGGGCAAAATTTCACAGGTCTCGACCACGACCAGAGAAGGTAAGACACATATTATGAGCTATACCTTGTATTAAGATAAGGTCCCGACGAAGACCCAAAGAACCTCCGCCGTCCCTCCTAAAAGGTAAGTTGAGAGTTCCTCACGACACTTGACCTCGACGTCGCCCGTTCCGCACGACCGTCGCATAAAACCGTGCGACCTCGACCTACTAACGCGTTATGCAGCAGTTATATTTGTTTAAGTGTTTAATGCAGGAGTCAAAGTCATTTATGAACAACGGCTATAACCGACGAAATCAGTTATGAGCATCTAAACTCACATTGAAGACGACGACCGTTACAACAATCATCAAAGATCTTAATGATTCAATTAAAGTCATCCGAAGACTATAAAATCCCAGCTCAATCATCGGTTCAAGACACCTGATCAACATCGAATAACACAGAGAGAGATAGAACAAGAGCATCGAACAACAGAAGAAAACGCAAACACTCGAAGAATATTCATTCGAAACAAAGAGATCATTCATAGAAGATCACTCTCGACGCAAGACTCTCACTCTCGATCAATAGTTTATACATAGTTTTTACATTCCAAACACTTGTACTTTACATTTCGATGTCTTTCCTTCATTTGAATTGTAATCTCTGTACGATCGACACCCGGAACACCAAGGACATCGCCCCTGATTGGCGACCATAGTGCATCGACGACATCCACTGTCGTCCGCAGGTTTTTTCCTCGTTGAGGTTTTTCCTGCGTCATCAAATCCTTTGTCTCATTTACATTTTTGTCTTTGTCGCACGCCTTTGTCGAACGATTCCTTTCTTTAGTTGTTAAAGTCCACATCGACCTTAAGTTGTCCCTTTGGTGTGATTTTTGGCATTAACACGTAAATCGTGCAAAATAACTTGTCGTCGTGTGGTCTGAACTGTCGTCGTCAGGTGGTTCGAACTGTCGTCGTGCGATACTTGCGTGTTCGAATGCCTCGTTGTATTGAGAGAAAAATATAGAAGTGAGTATAAGTAGCTCTGTATGTTCTCCTTTTGCTCGAAGGTGGAGCAGTCTTTATATAGCTTTGGTCGGTACTGAATGTGCTTTAATTATTGGTCTTGTAACCGCTATCGACATTAAATGCGCTTTGATGATTGTCTTTGTAACTGCTGTCGGGCTCTAAATGGCATTGATGATTCGTCTGTTATTGGTCGTTGTGCCATAAATGCCTGTAGACCTGCATTAATGAACAAAAGAAACGGCCGTTGACCATGAATGGTTAGTGTAATCGTAAGACCATCTTAAGTTCAGGACGTCGGTCTTATGGAGCATACGGCCGTTGTCGAAATACAAGAACATGTATATGACTGTAAATGTCTTGTAAGACCTTATCTTAGTATAGGAATGGTCTTATAAAAATGTCGTGAGACTAGGATAAAGGTGTCGGAGGATTGGGTCGTAAGACCAGTAGGTCAGGACAATGTTGTCGCAGGACCAGAGCGATATAAGACCGTTGACAGGAGACTGTCGACGTAAGACCGACGAGTCGTAACTGGCGACATTAGACTAGCGACATGTAACATGCGACACGTGTAACATGCGATAAGTGACGTGCGATCACGAGATGTAAAGACACCATCTTGAATGACTATTGACGCAAGGTGTCTTTTAATAACTAATTATCGTGGTTATTAACGTATGTCGGGGATATGACAATAATGGGTATTATCCTTGTCGGTCGGGGGTATGACTGTCGTAGATTAGGGTAATCAATGTCCATGGGTCATGTCGAGGGAATTTCCCACGTCGGTCGAGGGTGTGATTTTTTACCCAAACAACCTCCTTGTCCCGGACTTGGGAAAAGGCAGTTGCTTCTATCCACTTGGAAAAATAATCTGTAAGTACGAGAAGAAATACCTTTTGCCCGGGGGCAGGTGGTAACTTGCCGACAATATCCATCCCCCATCTCATGAAGGGTCATGGGATTAGTGTCGAATGTAGAGGTTCAGAAGGTTTGTGGGACGTACCTGAATGTCGTTGACAAGGATCATAATTCTGGACATACCTGACGGCGTCTTGTCGTAGTGTTGGCCAAAAGTAGCCTTGTCGAGAGATACGATTGGCCAGACTGCGACCTCCTGAGTGGTTGCCACATTCCCCATCATGCATTTCTTGAAGGATTCTTTGCACTTGACTTTTGCTGGTAACACATCTCAGGTTCAAGCCTGTCGATGATCGTCGATAGAGTCTATCTCTGATCACGACATATTTGGATGCCTTGAACCTGATCTTCCGAGCTTCCATCTTCTCTTCTGGGAGTTGGTCGTGCATAAGGAATTTTCTGATGTCGCACGACCAATCATCCTCTTGGTCTTCGATTTGGACGACGTCGTCATTTTCGATGGATGGTGTCACCAGGTGGATCATAGGAATGTTGTCGAATAATGGTTCGCTGAGTGTAGACCCAAGGTTTGCTAAAGCGTCATCCTGAGTATTCTGGTCCCTTGGAATCTGTTCAATGGAGAATGATTTAAAAACTTTTGACTTTGCTTTTGCAACCTTTAGGTACGCTATCATCTTTGAATCTTTGTCGCGAATTCTCCATTCATCTGGTTTACGACCAGGAGAGAATTGTTTTTGACATGTAATGCGGTTGCCCCCAAGTCGTTGGCCATGCTCATCCCCACGATCAGGGTTTCGTACTCGGCTTCATTGTTGGTAGTTTTAAAGTCGCATCGTATGGAGTATACCATCTTGCCCCCCTGTGGCGACTTTAAGACGACGCCTAGTCCTGAACCCCTTATATTGGATGACCCGTCGACATGTAGAGTCCAGGGCACGTCGTCGTGAGTCGCCACAGTGAGCACCTCGAGCTCTGCTTCTTTTTCCAATTCAGGACTGAAATCAGCGATGAAATCTGCCAAAGCTTGCGATTTGATCGCTGTCCTGGACTTGAAGTCGATGTCGTAACTGCTGAGATATATGCTCTACTTCGCCAATCGACCTGTCAACTCAGGTTTCCTCAAGACAGACTTAAGAGGAAAGTTAGTCATTACAGTAATAGGGTGTGGTTCGAAATAGTGTCGCAATTTATTTGCAGTTGTAACTAGCGACAAAAGTAATTTTTCCATAGAGGAATACTTGGTTTCGGCATCCAAAAGGGATTTACTTACCTAGTAGATCGGCAGTTGCTGCTTTTCGTGTTCTCATGTCAGGACGACACTTATCGCATTAGGACTTACTGCCAAATATAGTTGCAGGACCTCGTTATGGTGAGGTTTTGACAGTAGAGGAGGCGACGTCTTGTACTCCTTTAGTTTATGCAGTGCTTGCTCATGGTCGTCTGTCCAGTTGAAGCCTTTATTTTTCCGAAGGACATTGTAGAATAGATGGCATCTATCCGATGATCGAGATATAAATTTGTTCAGGGCCGCCACTCAACCAGTGAGCCTTTGGACTTCTTTAAAATTCCTTGGGGATTTGATCTCGATAATGGCCTTGATCTGATCTGGATTGGCCTCGATCCCTCGTCGTGTGACCATATAGCCCAGAAACTTCCCGGCGCTGACGCCAAAAGAGCACTCCGTCGGGTTTAGCTTCATGCTATACTTTCGGAGGATGTCGAACGACTGCCTCAAATGCTCGACGAGGTCAACTGCTTGCTTCGACTTGATGAGCATGTCATCAATATACACCTCCATCGTGTCGCCAAGATGATCTTTGAACATCTTGTTCACCAGACGTTGGTAGGTAGAACCTGCATTTTTCAAACCAAAGGACATAATTTTATAGCAATAAATACCTCGATCTGTCATGAAGGCGGTTTTTTCCTGGTCCTCGACATGCATCAGGATTTGGTTGTATCCGGAATAAGCATCCATGAACGTCAATAATTCATGTCCCGCTGTCGCATCGACCATGGCGTCGATATGTAGCAATGGAAAAAGATCCTTTGGACAAGCTTTGTTGAGATCTGTGAAGTCGATACAAACTCTCCATTTGCCATTTTTCTTCTGTACGACCACGACATTTGCAAGCCAGTCGGGGTACTTTACTTCTCGAATTTTTCCTGTCTTGAGGAGGTTGTCGACCTCGTCATTAATCACCTTATTCCGTTCAGGAGCAAATTTTCGTCGTTTTTGCTTGACAGGTTTGAATAACGTGTCGACGTTGAGCTTATGAGAAATAACGTCGGGGTCTATGCCGAGCATGTCTTCGTGCGACCAGACAAAACAGTCGGCATGTTCCTGCAAAAAAGATATTAGCTTTTCTTTAAGGCAATGGTCGAGGGATGAAACTATAAAGACGGTTTGGTCAGGCTTGCTCTGATCCAGGACGACTTCCTCCAGGCGATAGTCGTCGGCTATTCCAGGAGCATCCTGGACCTATAATTGCTAGATGGCTTGCTTTTGCGGTTTCAGGGTCGTCTTGTAGCAGTCGCGGGCGACCTTCGGCTCACTTTTGATCTCCTGGACTCCCCATGGCGTAGGGAATTTCATGGTCTGATGATATCTTGAAGGTAAGGCCTTCATGTCATGGATCCACGGTCGGCCTAAGATGACGTTATAGGCCGATGAGCAATCGATGACGTTGAACTTTGTCGGCTTGTTGATCCCTCGGGCGTAGACGGGCAGAATAATTTCACCAAAGGTACTCGTCGCGTCTCCATTGAAACCTACCAAAGTTTTCGAGCGTCGGGTGATTTCCGATCGATCGATTCCCATGGCCTTGATGGTATCAAGGAAGATGACGTTCGTTGAGCTGCCCCCGTCGACCAAGACTCGTCGGGTCAGAAAATTACCAGTCGTGAGTTGAATGATCAACCCGTCATGATGCTTTTGATGCGAGTCGCCGAGGTTTACATGGTCGAACGTAATCTTCATGGCTTCTAACTCCAGATCTCCTTTGGGTCTTGATGAGCGAGGGGTAGGTCGATCGTCAAGTGTTTGACAGGCATGTCGCTTTGATGCGGAATACGTCAGACCGCAGACGTCGAACCCACCAGTTATGCAATTGACGAACTTTGCGTGGTCGGGAGATGGCGGTCGAACGTCGTTAACTTGGTTAACGTCGCTGTCGATGATGTCTTTGAGATTGCCCTTCGAGATGTGGTAAATCAACTCTTTTTTAAGGGATATGCAATCGTCCGTCACATGACCATGATCGACGTGGAAATCGCACCACTTCGATTTGTCTTTCTTGTCGTCATCTCTGTCGGTTTTCTTTGGCCACCGGATGGTCGCCTGGACGGTCTTCAGGGCCTCGACCAAATCCTTGGAAGTTCCCTTGAATCCGTAGGAGGATATCTTAGGATATTGAGGGAATTTGGTCGGGGTCGCGATCTTCTTTTTCTCGAATCGGATATTCGAGATCTCTCGTGCGGGTTCTGACTTGGGCACAGTCCTGGATTTGAATTCCGGTTTCTTTACACGCAGTGATCTTTTTTCGTCGGAATGCTTTCGTCGAAAGGCAGTGTCGTCTTCCACCCTCATGTAGGCAAGGGTTCTTGCTCGGACGTCTTCGACATTTTCTGGAGGATACTTTGTTAAATCAGTGTATAGACGCGAACTGTCGTCCAGACCACGTTTGTAGGCTTTGATCGCGGTCTTGACGTCGCAGTTACGGACACTGATCATTTCTGCATTAAATCTGTTGAAATAGCTCCGGATAGACTCACCGATTTTCTGTACGACGTAATACAGGTCGCTAGTATGCTTTTCCATTTTACGACTACTAGCGAACTGTTGGGAAAATTGATTGACTAACTCAGCAAAGGATCCGATGGATTTGGGCTTGAGGTTAATCAACTATTGGAGGGTGGCACCCGTGAGGGTCGCCCCAAAACTTTTGCACATACAGACCTCCTAATACTGATAAGGGATCGACACAGTCCACATCAGTTGTTTGTACTGAGCGACGTGTTCCGTGGGATCCGAAATACCAGAATATTTGGGTGTGAAGGTTGGGATGCTATATTTCTTGGGAACGTCGACGAGAGCAATCTCGTCGACGAAAGGGGAGGCCTGAAACCCCGTGCGAGGCTCGACGTCGACGGGCATGGCTGCCCCCAGCAATTTTGCGAGCAAGGACAGGACACACTCGTTCTGGTCTTCCAACATCTTCAGTCGCTGAGCGACGGGGTCCACACCTGATGGAGGATTGATTCCCGAATTTGTGCTGTTTCTGTACGACGAACCATGGGCATCCCTATTGAGAGGGACGAAGTATGGCTGAAACCCGTTATGTATAGGCGGTGGTCTCAGATGCTGAGGAGGAATCGGCCCATACTGAGGATTGTGGACGAACGATCCCTGTTGCAGATCCTGGATGAATGATCCATGCTGCGGATTCTGGACGAATGGTCCTGAACCTGGATTGTTGACAAATGGTCCTCGCCGTTCTGCTGTCTGAATGATCCACTCGGATTTTGATTTCGCAATCGTGCGATTTTCTTCAGTATCCCTTCGACTTTGCTCAGCAAGGGCATCGATGCGATTGCGCGCAGCTTCCAGCTCCCAATGCATCTGGGCGATGATCTGCTCTTGATTTCCTTGACCTGCCATTTTCCTGAAAGAGAAAAAAGAGAAACTCCAAGAAACTGTTAGTTGGACGCACGTTTGTCGAAGACTTTCTCTAGATAGGGCCCCACGGTGGGCGCCAAACTATTAATGCCGAAAATCGTCCAAAAATACAATTTAAGGTTGATGTGGAGCTTAACAACTAAAGAAAAGAAATTTGGCGACAAACCATGCGACAAAGACAAAAAGTAAAAGAGACGAGAGGAATTTGGTGACGCGGGAAAAACCTCAACGAGGAAAAAACCCGCGGACGACAGTGATGGTCGTCGCTGTACTGTGGTCGCCAATCAGGGGCGACATCCTTGTGTTTCAAACGTCGAGAATACAAGCGATTACAGGACAAATGTCAGAAATAGTTCAATTGTAAAGTAAATAAGTGCGTCGTGTGTAAAAAACAACGTGTCGTGCGTCGTCTGTTCGAGAGAGAACTTTACTTCGAATGCTCTTGCTTATGCCGTAGATGATATTGAACTCATATGTCCGCAAATGAGGCTGGTATCTTCGTTTATATAGTCTTTGTTGCCTTAAATGATCCTCATAAAAGTTCGAGTAACGGTCGTATCGTTTTCTGAGAGTTTATACTCACAATAATCTTTGTCAGTTACAGCCGTTGGTCATTAATGGCTTTGATCCTGCATTAAACAAAAAAAACATAACAGTCATGTCATACGTTAGTTAATCGTGATCGTCAAGTATCCTGCGCCGGCCGTGCGAGTTGGGCGACGTCATGGTCGAGTGTCGTGAGTAACCATCGACCTGAACTCAGGTTTGATGAAAGAGTTGTCAAGTGTGTATGATTTTATCTTAACATGAGATGTGTGGTGTAGGAAGTGTCTTTTCCTTTTTCTGTCGTGGTCGAGACTAATAAATTTTTACCCAAACAGTTACCTAACGGTGTCAAGTAAAAAAAAACCTAAAATTGATTCTATGAACAAGGTTATTAGGGAGAGAAATATGTAAACTTACCTGTGACTGTGACTGTGACTGTGACTGTGACTGTGACTGCAAAGATAGATGAATAGGTTGCAAGTAAAAATATGTAGAAAATAGAAAAAGATGAAAATACGTGTGGATGCTCTAATTGCCATATATAATGATCAACTTTAAATTAATGTTATATAAAAAAAGGGAGGCTAATTGCACCCTTTTTTGTTGCTAAGTGCACCCTCATGATTAAAATCATGATTTTTTTTGTTTTTTTTTTGTTTTTTGTCTTTTTGTTGTCTTTTCTTTTTCTATTTTATTTATTTTTATTATATATTTTTATTTATTTGTACTATATAGTTTAAAAAGTTTTTTTTCTTTTACTTTTTGGTTTTATTTAAAAATATAAATATTACTAATTTTTTATAATTATATAATTATAAAAATAAAACATAAACATTGCGATTTAACATATAAATAGAACATAAAATAATCTATATTACATTCGATTATTCTAAAATAACATTATCCGTAGTACAATTAACACGTAAAAGTCGCTCGTACTTCTGTATTCGATCTGAATACGGGGTAGCCCTTCCTGCAGCACACAGATAACTGTAGTGGAAAAATTGTGTTACAATAGTAGGGAACGGGTATCTTTCTGCCATATCTAATTTCACATAATGGTTACCATTAACGTACCCATTTGTAAAAGCAACATGTTGATACCACGCTGGCGGAGTGGACCTAAGCGGCAAGTACGTCCCACAGCCTCCCATATTTATAACATGTAATATCACATTATACTTTGAAGCAATCAAGACACCTATTTTAGGCATTGTCATCCAGTGTTCAACTGGTGCACCTTGATCTGATTGAAAGAAGTTTAAAGTGTTGTAAACAATATTCCAATATTGACCTCCAAAAGCGTTGATGTATTATGTCTTGTGTGTATCTAACTCTTCCATCAAGTTAAACCGAATTGTGGGTCATGCATCTTCATGAAGACCGAGACAAACAGCTATTGCTCGGAATCCACAATTTCCATCACCTCTCACATCATGTACATGCGTAATGTAAGGGTGAAACATCTTTAGAAATTGATTAATGTATGGATGTGCATTATAGTTTTTGCCCATGAAAGAACTGTGTCTCGGCGGTTCCTGGTAACACATTTTTTCCAAGTCAACAAATGTTGACGCGTTCGAACTACTACGTCTAAAGGGTCTTTCACTTGTAAAAGACGGGTCAACATGAGTTGCAACAGACGGATCAACATGAGTTGCAAATGAGGGATCAACATGAGTTTTTCTGAAAAGCTTATCCTTCAACGAGGGCCGTCCACGAGTAGTCTTGTTAACAACAGGTTCACGGACCCATGTTTTTTATGCACTGGATATCTCTTTTATCTTCCTCAGAAAACTGAACTTACCAGATCTCGATTGCTTGTTAAATTCCTCAGTAAACATTTGGACTTCAGTTTCACAACCTACGTCATCATCTTGCATAGTGGTGTGAATAGTGATATGAATAGTGCATAGTGACGTGAATAGTGCATAGTGACGTGAATAGTGCATAGTGACGTGAATAGTGCATAGTAATTGTAAATGTTCTCGATACATCAATTGAATCAATTGGGATAGGATGACCTTTGTTCAAGTATATCATTTGTTCATGCGCACATGGCAACCCATAACTTGTACGTAGTAGACAACTACAATTTCCAAAGAATAAGCCACCAGATTGAGCTTGCTGATATTCCTGGAATATTATGTTTAACGCATAATGTGAAACGAAACCATACAATTGTTGGAAGTGTGGTATGCGATGACGATGTTTCACGACTTATAATGTGAATAGAAATAGAAGAGCATGGATGGGAGGAATCATCCTCCGTACAGTTTTCATCAAATACCAAAAAACATAACCTTTCGTACATAAATATGCTTAAATAACATTTCTAATGGCAGATTTTCAATACTTTCAATAAGAGAAAGAACATACCTTATAAACAGCAGAAATCGAAACCCTCAGTCAAAATAAAATGAACTGAAATTTCTCTTTTTCTAACCAGAAGGACTGGAGCTGTTGGATGTTGCTGAGTGCTGCTATAACTTAACAACCAAAAAACTTTGCGTCGAACTTCTCTGTTCTTTCTCCCGCTGTTCTCTCTCTCGATGTACACCAGAAAATCAAATAATGTGAAAACATGCATTCTCATCACCATTTTAGAGAACATATTATATATTTACATTTTTGGTCCCTGTAATTAGTTATTAAATTACTTTTAATCCCTTTATCATTTTTCATTTTATACCCTTATCATATTAACATAAATAATCGTATATAAACTAAAATATATTAAAAATACATTTTTTATTACAAATTATATATCATTGTATTCGTCTCGTCAATACCTTCGAAATGAGCCCAATATTGAATATTTTTTGATTTAATCATATTGGGCTCATTTCGAAGGTATTGACGAGACGAATACAATGGTATAATTTATTAAAAAAAAAGAAATATATATATATATATATATATATATAAAAGAAACAAAAAGAATAACAATATATATATATATATATATATATATATTTCTATATTTCTAACATATATATATATTACAAATAAATAACAATATATATATATAACAAATAAATAACAATATATATATATATATATATATATATATATATTAAATAATATATTTAAATATAATCTAATAGTATAATGATTGCAATAATATATATTATATAGGGAAATTAATTGAAATACCCTTAGTTGACTTCAGATTCATCTAAATGCCCCATCTCTCTCCAAATTAACAAAAATACCCTGAAAAACCGTGGCCCAACCCGTGGCCCACGGATTTTTATACAGAAATCGACTTACACGGTACATAAGCCCGTGGGAGCCCGTGGCCGACAAACTAATCCGTGGCCCTAAGCTAAAGTCTGTGGCCCACGGGATTGGTGCTGGAAACCCTAATCTGTGGCCTAAGCTAAAGTCCGTGGCCCACGGGATTGTGGCTGGAAACCCTAATCCGTGGTTCGTCCTACCTACCCCACCCACACCCATTTAATCCGTGGCCATTCTATAAAATGAAGAGGGGGACCACGAGAAACATACAACTCTCACTCTCACTCTCTCATCATAGTCGTGTGGTGCACGCGTTTAAACAACGTGAACGTGATGGCTCGTAAGGTAAGTTTTGAAACCTCGTTGTTGTATTTATGTGTTATTTGTGTTTTAATAAAATGTGTTTGATATTTATTCGAATATATAAGTTAAGTTTCATAACCTCATTGTGTTATATATAGCGTGTTTTATTAAATGTTTGTTAGATTAGAGCCTGTTTTTTTATATATAGCGTGTTTTATTAAAAATGTGTGTTAGATATATATCATGATTTTTATAAAAATGTTTGTTAGATTAGAGCCTGTATTTTTTATAAAATGTTAGATTAGAGCCTTTTTTTTATAAAAATGTTTGTTAGATATATGATGATTTTTATAAAAATGTTTGTTAGATTAGAGTCTGTTTTTTTTATAAAAATGTTTTTTTTATAAAAATGTTTTTTTTATAAAAATGTTTATAAAAATGTTAGATTAGAGCCTGTTTTTTTTATAAAAATGTTTGTTAGATTAGAGCCTGTTTTTTTGTCTAAAATGTTTTTTTTATAAAAATGTTTATAAAAATGTTATATTAGAGCCTGTTTTTTTATAAAAATGTTTGTTAGATATATGATGATTTTTATAAAAATGTTTGTTAGATATATGATGTTATTTATAACTTAGGTCCGTGAAGTTTGCATAATTACGAATTAGGCCTCTTAAGTTTGCATAAATACGATTTTGGTCCCTTAAGTTTGCAAATTACAACTTAGGTCCTTGAACTTTGCAAAATGACAAATTAGGTCCCTTAAGTTTGCATAAATACGATTTTGGTCCTTGAACTTTGCATAATGACAAATTAGGTCCCTTAAGTTTGCATAAATACGATTTTGGTCCTTGAACTTCGCATAATGACAAATTAGGCCCCTTAAGTTTGCATAAATACGATTTTGGTCCCTTAAGGTTGCATAATTTAAACTAAGGTCCTTGAACTTTGCATAATGACAAATTAGGTCCCTTGAACTTTGCATAATGACAAATTAGGTCCCTTACCTTTTCATTACCATGTAGGAGGATTTTTACTATACGGACTTGACGCTCAAGTGTCGCCTGTCATTTGCAAAAGAAATTAAAACCCATATGGGCAATCTAACTGGACGGGAATTGATCTCAAGATTTCAGCTCACACCTTTCGGTCCATGGCTCCACGTTACCATGACTGATGGCCACCCGACGCTGGTTCACATGTTTTTGCAAAGGGAGGTCATTGTGCGAAACGCAGATCATTACGTGATGTATTTTGATGTGTATGGACGTCACATGCACTTTGGGAGTGCTGAGTTCTGTCTTCTGACATGACTCCGTTTCGGACCAGAACCCTCTCTTCCTCCCCTACCAACTGACGGGTTCGTTAGTAGGGTTTGGCCCGGAACCAATCTGGAGGACTTGAAGATTGACATGGTGGTTCAGCGGGTTAAGCGAGGTCTTGCAGATTATTCAGACGACGATATTATTCGTGTGTGTATAGTGCTGATGGTAGAGGTCATGTTTATGGGTCGTGAGCTATATTCGATCGTTTCCGAGACAGTCCTTAGAGCCGTCGAGGACTTGGATACATGTAGCAGGTTTCCGTGGGGTAGCTACATCTGGGCCCATACATTTAAACAATTGCACCTTGCCATCGTGCGACGCAAAGACAAGCATTCCAAGATGACTTTGTCCGGCTTTGTATACGCTTTTAAGGTTAGATAGTATAACATAAATTATAATTCGTTTGAGGTTGCCTTTTTATACGTACTTGTTGTGTAATTCCAGATATGGATCGTAGAGATGTTTCCTGTTGCCCAAGAAAATTTGATTTTGCGCAGCGATAGGTTTATTAGAGGAACCCGTTGGGACCGGGTTGCATCAATGAACAAGAGTACTTGCCTTGCCGTGTTCAACTCAGTAAATGTAAGCTATTTTACTATTTTATAATTTTAGTCCTGCATATTAATTCTATCATGGTTTTCAATTTATTTAGTCGTCGCGTCCGCCGCTTGGTGAGCTTGAGCCTACGGATGCCGAGCTAGCTCAGCCCTGGTTTAGCGAGAGTATCGCCTTCATTCGGAGATCTGCGGAAAGGCCGACGAAGAGGTCACGACGGTCCTCTCCCGACGAGGATGACGAAGATGACGCGCAACCTCAACATCATGTTGGGGTTAACGACCCATATGAGGCGCCCCCGCCCCCTTGCTACTCCCATGATGGTATGTCACATCCTGACCCATATCAAGCGAAGTGGGACGAGCTGACAGCGCTGGGCCGCTACGTACGCGAGGAGCTGTCAGCGCATGGCCGCTACGTACGCGAGGAGCACGAGAAACACGAGAAACGACTAAAAGTTGTCGAGGATATTTGTTCACAATTTAACGCCATTCACGTTAGTGTTTAACATAATTTTTCCCCATAGATGTTTTACTTTGTGTATTGATATTATGTTTTATACTTGTATTAGATGTCGATCCCTCAACCGTCCTACGTCCCAACTGGACACACGCAGGCTGCACCGGAGACGTTTGCCACTACGTCGACGTTTACCCCGCAGAATGTAAATAACCACCACTTCTCATTATATTTTTTTTCCTTATTATGTTTGAAATAATCTTATAATGAACAATGTCACCCAGTTTCGGACGTCGGGGGCGGACTGTTACGTACTTCAAATAGCGATGAGCTACGATACACCGCCAGGCTACATGATGCCAGGGTCGTCGGGGTACATTCAAAATGTAAGTTTTTTTTAATAGTTTTGGTTTAATTACGTACTTGACAAAAGTATACTTAAAATTAACAATAGTAATTTTTTTAGCCCATCCATCCAACCCAGTTGGGCAGCGGTTTGATGGACCATATTTTTGGTCAAAATGTGGAGTATTCGGGGGTTGAGCCCTTCCAGGCAATGGGGTCAGGAATTCGCGGGTCTGATATGATTGGAGATCACTTCAGTGATCCATCGAGTTCGAGTGATGACGCGATGGAGGTGGATGCACAAACAAACATACCGCGACCCACGGTGGTCGCGACTTCACAACAACGGAAAAGGACCAAGTTATTTGGAATATTTAAGCGTCATCCATATACAGAACAGGGGCCGACCACACCAATCCCTGTCAAAAAGACGAAGGCACGGACTAAGGCAACTGGAAAAGGTAAGATGAAGTCCACCGTGCCTGGGTCTTACGTGCCTTCTTCCAATATCGAAAGGCGCATTTCGGCTAGCGAAATCGTCATCCAATGTATAAATAAGCAAATCCCCGTAATGGTATTACCATTCTATCAGGTACTCCCCATCGGAAATGACTTTTTTGCAACTCTGTTGGGGTTAGAGAGCGATGGGAATTTTGAGGACACAATTAGTATTTAACATGTTTAACCTATCCATAAAGTAATATAATAAAATATTTTTTAGTTATAGGTCTAACCATCTAATTTTTGTGTATAGCACATCGACGCTTGGGTCAGAATGATCCAAGAAAGTCGCTCTACATCAGCGAGGTGGGGGGTGATGACATCAAATTTCTTCGAACTGATGGTGCAGGAGAAACAAGATGCGAGGGCCGTGTACAAGATGTGCAATTCTAAGTTAAATCCCATTGACCCGCATTGGAGGAACCTTGACCGGGTATGGAAATGAATTTACATCTATTTTATTTAACTTGTTTATTGCTAACTATTTGCTTGTTATTGTAATATTTTAGGTGTACATCCCTATCTGCATTCCACCCCATCATTGGGTGCTCGGGGTTTTTGAGCTTAATGAAATGGTCATGGTTATATACGACAGCCTTAAGATCAACCTATTCGAGTTAATATTGAAACAAACCTTGTCAATCTTTACAAAGCGGTTGAGAAAGTTATTTCAGCTCATCCACGATACACGGCGAAAGGACATGAGCGACGACTTCAAATGGGTGCATGCAGATAATGCACCACAACAGTCTGGACTCCTTGGGGATTGCGGTGTGTGGGTATGTAGTAACCTATCAGCGTTGATTGACGAGCGACTCCCAACATGTGCTCCAGATGCCGTCGCAGATGAGGCCATGAAGTGGCGACACCATATGGCGGAAACCTTTTATTTTTTCGGACAACCCCCTGTAGACGATGAGTAGTTTATTTTTTGTTTATTTCTTGTATAACATGTATGGGTTGTATTTTTAATACGAACCACTTTTCAGACTACTTTTAATGTTGTGTGGTGTTGTGAATCCCGTCATCAACTTTTCGGACAACCCCCTGTAAACATGCTTGCTTTTTTGACGAATCTTGTCATCAACTTTTCAGACTGTCAGCAGCTTTCAGGCTTATCAATGCAGAGATGCTTTTCAGACGAATCTTGTCAGCAGCTTTTCAGACGAATCTTGTCAGCAGCTTTTTGCTTTTCAGACGAATCTTGTCATCAACTTTTCAGATTGTCAGCAGCTTTATTACAGGGCAACAACTCTTGCGACTATAAATAAGTGGTATGTTGAAGAAGTAATTCACAACTTCCTACAACTTACACCGTTTACAAACATTTGATAGCTTTCGTTCAACACAATGTTGGAGGTTCCAGGTCTAACAAGAAGAAGTCAGCGAATGGGGTCGGAACTTCACGTTCCGCCGAGCAGCAAGAGTTGAATGATGGAAGTCAAAGAAGAAACTGGAAGGTCCCAGAAACTACGGAAGAATGGTCACAGTTTGGGAGAACCCAGGCTGATTGGCCAATAACAGATGAGGAGGTAGAACAATGGGAGTATGCATGGGAGTCATACGTTTACACACATCACTTCGATGAACCACCAATGTGGTCTCCCAAGCTGGACGCGAACGACGACTTCGTAAGGTGCAAGTCCTGTCAGGAAGCGAACGCCGACATCGACAGGGTCAAAGAGATATGGCGGAAAAACAGGGAAATCCAACTAGAGAAAGAGAAGCTGATATGTAACATCCTGAATTTTCAAAAATAGTAATTTAACGAGAATTGGGATTTATTTGTAATTTAGTTTTAACCTTGAATTATATGGAAAGTTTATAATTCAAATTGGGGTTAAAATGTTAGTGATCAAAGTTAAGTGTCATTGTAGAAATAATGAAACTTGGAGGTGTAAATGGGTCATTTTGGAAAGTATGTACGTTAACTTAGCTGAAAAATCAGATATTCCTCATTTGTGTAATCTGGGTCGGTTTAGAAGATAGAGAGAAAGAGAAAAGAGGAAGAAAACAAGGGTTTGTTCATCAAATTGGTAAGGAAATCTGATTATGTTTTCTGATTAACTTGTTGTGAATGAATGATGATGGACGAATCTGTGTATTGGATTCATTTACAGAATCATAAACAACATATTTGAAGAATCAGATTGTGCAAAGTGGGTATAACTTCCTTAAGAGGTGAGTTCATTTGTTCCTTGCTTAAATCAGTGTTTTCATGTTAAATTAAACCTTGAAATGGCTGTATAAATTGGTTATGAACTGTATGGGATGGTTTGGAATGAGCTGAAGCGAACAAACATGAAAATGGATCGAATTTTAGGCTGCAGAACCGAGTTTTCCGGATAAATCGTCGTATCTGGATACCTCTGATGATGAATGTTTCCGGACGCAATAGAAACTGGGTAAAGTATTATTTTATTGTAAGAATCCGGATGAATATAGTTACCGGATGGTATCCGGATGGTTTTAGTATCCGGATGTCGTCCGGATTAGAAAAGTATCCGGAAGGTTTAGTTGTCCGGAAAATCCAAGTTACCCGGAAAACCCTGTTTTCCGGATAGTCTAAGGTATCCGGAAACCCCTGTTTTCCGGATAGTCTAAGGTATAGCGGAACCCCCGTGCTAAGTCGCCGAAGGGGGGGGCATTTGAGGATGAAGATACGATAGGTTATCTAGTATTCTTAGATTTGAGAATATGATATGAGCTGTAATATATTGTTATGCATATACGTTAGTAAAGTGTAATTGATCCATAGGCACTAGTGGTTATGTACACGTAGAATAGATGGAGATTAATCATTATTCTGATGTGTGTGAGAAATCATGGAATAAACGTAATTCCTGATTTCTAAGGAAAAGAAGAGATTGGCATGTGTATATTGTAATCACTATTTCCTTCTCTAAGAAATAGGCATGTGTATATTGTTATTTCTTAGATGTGTACAGAAATGGGCATGTGTATATTGCGGTTTCTGGAATAGATGTGTACGGAATTGGGCATGTGTATATTGCGATTTCCGGAATAGAAACATTACTCTAGAATCAGTACAGATTTGTAGGGTAGCTCTGAGACATGATATGATGATGGAATGTGTGTCAGGCATATTCATGGAATTAGGTAAAATCGTGTTAACGGAATAGAGTTGCACGTATGGTAAGAGAAAGGGTAATCAGGTTTGTTATAACTTGCTTACATTGATTTTGAAAATGTTATTATGGAAACGAATGTTCTCACTAGGCGTTGGCCTAATCGTTTCATATGATGTTTTCTTACCAGGTACCAGCTCGGGAAAATAAAGGGTTGTGGGACGAGCGTTTTTGGAATAGCAGAGGTGTCAATTAACCAGAAGAGATTTTTGTTGGATTGCTTAGATAACTTAGTTAATCTGATTGTAGTGATGTGATTAGATTAATAGGTTATTTGAAGAATCCTGTATTGTAAATATACTCTTGGTGGTTAATTACCTTGCTGTATATTTATAAGTTGAAGTTTCTTGTATCATAACTTGTGAAATTTGAGGTTCAAATTAGCCCTGATTTTAGGGTGTTACATGATAGCTCAAAGGAAGCGGGAGTTGAAAGAGTTGGAGGCCCAGATTGCATTCCTCCAACAAGAGATCTCTGAAGAGGCGATTACGGTGAGAGAGATCAAAGAGAACTACACCGGCCTGGAGCAGATGATCAACGAAAAGTCTGAGCGGATCATCCGATGCCAGGAAATCTACCCGCACTAGATCATCAGATTTCTCCCAAGTGTTGCTTCTTTTGTTTTCATGCATTAGATCATCAGATTTCTCTTTTGTTGCTTCTTTTGTTTTCATGCATTAGATCATCAGATTTCTCTTTTGTTGCTTCTTTTGTTTTCATGCATTAGATCATCAGATTTCTCTTTTGTTGCTTCTTTTGTTTTCATGCATTAGATCATCAGATTTATCCCAACTGTTGTTTCTTTACTTTAAATGGAAATCAATCTTCAGCGCGTGAACATAATAACAAAAGTCGTTACAATCAATGGAAATCAATCTTCAGCGCGTGAAATAATAACAAAAGTCGTTACAATCAATGGAAATCATTCTTCAGTGCGTGAACATAATAACAAAAGTCGTTACAACCAATGGAAATCAATGTTCAAGTCAAGAGTATCAGATCTAAGCGTTCCATGTGGTTCTAGCTCCGATGGGCCCCGCGACCAATAGCTTTGGCTACTTGAACTTCTATTCTGGGGCACGCTTGAAGGTGCAGGATTTGGACAATCTCCACGAGTATGTCCTACTAATCCACACATAGCACAATTTCTCTGTATCGGACCTTCCCCCCGAGATGGACGTCGATCATTCTTTGATGGTCTCCCAGCACGTTTCTTTGTTATTAACGGTGGATAGCATGGCGGAAGGGGGTGGTGTGGCACTACCCATGATTCAGGGGGTCCAGCTGGATGAATTAACTCCCGATATGTAGCTCGGTAATTTTCGGACGTGAAGTAACTTATAGCCAAATCACTGCAATCTCTGCGACCCATATGTCTTGCAGCAGCGATGGCATGACCGCACGACAACCCAGAACCTTGCCATTGCAGGCATGTACATTCATGGTTGATCATATCGACAGTCGTGTCCAAACGATGATCCCGAACCTGGTACTTGTCATGTCCAATGCCGAAAACCCTCCAAGTGGCAGACTTTCCGGCCCTTCTGAGAAGCACCTTCTCCGCCTCTGGTGTGACTCTCCTACGCATTTGATCTACAATTATATGTGTTAATTATGTTAAGATTTATAAACATCACAAAACTTATATATATATATATATATACATATAGGTTCCAATTTTTAGACTTTATCAACCTCCCTTTAGTCGTCGAAGATAGTACCACTCTTGTTGAAAGGTGCGAAAGTACTCCATAAGCTGCACAATCGGTAATCTACGAGCAGAACGAGAGAGTGCATTCACCGAATCTACACTGTTGGAGGTCATAATGTTATATCGTGCACCAGGAAAATGGGCCCTTGACCACCTCTCCTTACCAGCATCGTCCATAACTTTAACTCCATTTGGTACACTAATTCGTAATGCATTCATGTAACGGTCAAACTCCCGAACCGTGTACGCCTTGCATGTCTTCCAGTAGGCCATGTTGTATGTCGTAATACGTTTGTCCTTGCTCTTCACGTTCATCTCCAAATGCCGGCAACATAGGGCATGAGGGGTATTTGGATACACGGCGGAAATTGCAGCGCTTATGGCCGGAGCCCTGTCGGACATAAACACTAACCCTGTCGGCTCTCCGATACATTCTCTCAACATGGACAAAAACCAACCCCACTCCTCCCCGGTCTCGGACTTTCCTACTGATATGCATTATTTATTAATGCATATGGCATCTCTTTCTTATCTTTTTTTAAGTAGGATTTGCTATTTTACCCCAACATTTGAGTCAATTTTATTACTTATTTTTAACCTTTGTTTAATGGAGCTAGGACTATGATTTACCTGTCATTTACTGTTTTAAGAAGGCTTATTGTGTTTATTTATATAGTGCAGCCCCCTGATCAATGCTACAGCATTGAAAGCTGATGATTGGAACGACAAGACCACTTCTAGAAGGCTTTTTGGTGCTGATTTTTGGGTATGACTCAGCAAGCTTCTAGAAGAATTCATATCAAATGCTTGGTGAATTTTTGTTCAGCTCTCGACAGATCATCATAGGAAGCATGGGCTCTATAGTATTGTGTACTTTTTGAATAGTGCTCAATAGTGAAGTTAGTATAACTTCATCTTTTGTTTTAGTATAAATAGGAGTAGTTTGTTTTAGTTTTAAGAACACAACTTGGATAATTCAGTTCACATAGCTGATTCCAAACTCTCTTTAATCTATGCAATTTTAACTTATGATCTTCATCTTGTTCTTCATCTTGTTCTTAATATTCATAGCTTTTATGAGTTGCTGCAGCATTGTTCATAGCATTGCTGCACTAATTCATAATCTTTAAATTCTTGCACTTTATATTTAAGTCATTTACATTTACGTCTTTACTTAATGTCTTTTATTTATGCAATTTATATTTCTCGTAATTTACATTTTAGTATGAGTAGCTAGATTTAAATAGCTTGGGTGTGAGATTAAAGGGTGAGGTTTTAAACATAATGAAAAGTGGACATCGTTTCTCAATAATGATGTTCACCATTTCATGTTAAGTTTTATAAAATATCAAGTTACTTCAGGACGGTTGATCACTTTGAAAGTGTTAAAGTGCCATGGTATCAGAGATGAACCATTGATATGCACGTCAATCCGAATGACAAAGAAAGTAAGCTTGAGAGAGCTACTGACAAAGAGATTTGTTACCTCTGTTCTTTCTGGTTGATTTTGCCCGATAAGTTGATCATCTGTTTTGATGGTAATATTGTAGAGTGCGAGTCAGAGATGACCCACTTAGAACATGTCAACTTAACTAATATGGGAATCGGCTCGAGAGAGTGATTTTTAACAAAGAGATTTGTTTATCCATATACTTGGAAGGACTCCTTTTGCTATCGATAGTTCTGACACATGACACCAGAGATGGGTTGAGTGGCTGCTAGATCAGTAGTAAATGGTAGAAAACCCGAGAGGGCAACCTGAAAAGTAGATGATGAACTTAAGTGTTGAAAGACACAATGCTGTAGCATTGCCACAGCATTGGTCTGCTGGAAGTTTTGTTTAAATTTCACCCCAAGATCTTGCACCCTTGCTATCCTTTATAAATTGTTATATAATCTGTGATAATTCCAAACACCAACAAACAAATATTAATCTTCGAATTGATCCTTGGAAACCATTTCTTTTAATAGACTTTTAATACGCTTTTAACTCCAATCTCTGTGGGAACGATACATGGTTCTTACCATATTATTACTTGAAAGACGACATTAGATCTCGATGTATACTTGCATTAAGGTTTAATTAATTATACGTCTATCGGTGCATTCAAATCACTGTCAAGTTTTTGGATCCCGAACCTGGTACTTGTCATGTCCAATGCCGAAAACCCTCCAAGTGGCAGACTTTCCGGCCCTTCTGAGAAGCACCTTCTCCGCCTCTGGTGTGACTCTCCTACGCATTTGATCTACAATTATATGTGTTAATTATGTTAAGATTTATAAACATCACAAAACTTATATATATATATATACATATAGGTTCCAATTTTTAGACTTTATCAACCTCCCTTTAGTCGTCGAAGATAGTACCACTCTTGTTGAAAGGTGCGAAAGTACTCCATAAGCTGCACAATCGGTAATCTACGAGCAGAACGAGAGAGTGCATTCACCGAATCTACACTGTTGGAGGTCATAATGTTATATCGTGCACCAGGAAAATGGGCCCTTGACCACCTCTCCTTACCAGCATCGTCCATAACTTTAACTCCATTTGGTACACTAATTCGTAATGCATTCATGTAACGGTCAAACTCCCGAACCGTGTACGCCTTGCATGTCTTCCAGTAGGCCGTGTTGTATGTCGTAATACGTTTGTCCTTGCTCTTCACGTTCATCTCCAAATGCCGGCAACATAGGGCATGAGGGGTATTTGGATACACGGCGGAAATTGCAGCGCTTATGGCCGGAGCCCTGTCGGACATAAACACTAACCCTGTCGGCTCTCCGATACATTCTCTCAACATGGACAAAAACCAACCCCACTCCTCCCCGGTCTCGGACTTTCCTACTCCGAAACCAATGGGCACAATGTTTTGATTTCCGTCCATGGCAACAGCCAAAAACATCATACCCAAGTAACGTCCCTTTAAATGGGCAGCGTCTATCACAACGACACGACGAAGATTTGTCAAAAAGGTTCTGATCTGCAAAAATGTTGGTGGTTTCCGTCAGTAAATGCTATAGTTTATAATATGTAAACATATGACGCATTTATATATGTACCGCAACTCCAAGGGCAGCAAAACACAACTCAAAACGTCCCTTTGAATCTGTCCGTATTCTGGTGTTTGTACCTGGATTATTCAACTCCAGATTATATAAATATGTAGGGAGTCGTTCATACGACTCCTCAGGAGTGCCCCTCACCAGTAGTAGGGCCCTACATCGCGCACGCCAACTTTGGTGGTAACCGATAGTGATCCCGTACTGGTCGTTTATATCGTTCATGATGTCCTTTGGCCGAAATGCCCTACTAGCATCAAGAAATTTTCCTTTGAGCATATGGCCCAAAGTCCTTTTGTCGGCTTGTCGGTGGTTGGGATTCAGTTGCGTCCTGGAACAAGTGTGTACGTCGTGCAACCTTGTAACGTGAAACATCCCTCCTTTAGCGCCCACGGATCTCGCTGTAAAACGCCAATTACAATTCTCTATTGCACATACAGCCACACATCTTTCTTTGTCAGATTTCTTAACTTTTCTCTCAAAACCCTCTTCAATGAACTTAATGCCGAGCTGTATAACCATTTCATCCTTTGTTTCAAACATCTGACCTTCGCGTATCCTTGAACTACGATTATAAGGTGTAGGTTGGTAGGTTGGTATAGAGGTCTCTGAGGTTCGAAGGGAAGAAGGCATATCAAAATAATCATTTAACTCATTAAATGATTTATCACTAGGGACATATTCCTCATCATTATCGGTATCTGAGTGGTCAAAATCAGATATACCCACTGTGAAAACGTGGGCTTCGTCGTCAGCAACTCCAAAAAACCGTCTTCCTTCGTCTTCTACTTCTTCTTCTTCTTCTTCTTCTTCTAATCCTTGCGTCTCCGGAACAAATTCGGGATAACAGTCATTAAGACCATATGTATGATCCGGATTATTTGTTGCGTCATATGACGCCTCAAATTGAGAACACTCACCGACATGGGTTTCGTCATCACCTTCATCCTCACCTTCGTCCTGACCTTCGTCATCACCTTCATCCTCACCTTCGTCATCATCTTCGTTGCACATCGATGGAACGACATACACAAAAAGAGCTGGAGGTCTGTCTGACTCGACTGCAAATTGCATAAAATCAGAAACATGTCTATTGTCGGTTAACTCGAAGATTGAGCCATCATTCATGTACACTAACTTGGTTTCACCAACAGCAGAGTCAATACCACATTTTTCAATGGCATAACCAAGCAACTTTTGATGTGTAATGTTTACTTTCAGTTTCATACCATACTTAGATTTATAAGCAAAATCCCACACATCGTTATGTTGCACCCATTCACAATCGAAACAAAAATATAGCTTAGCTTTTTCAACATGTGAACTCATTTTTCAGTAGAAAGAAAAGGATTCAAATGATGAAAACAGAAAGAGATGTGATTTAAATGGTGAAGAGATGAAATCAGATGTAATTCAAATGGTGAAGCAGCTTACTGATTTTATAGATAAAAGGGATGTGATTCCAACCATACAATTGTGGAATGCATGCCAAAAAAACGTACACTTATCTTGTGGAATGCATGCCAAAAACTGCAAAAAAACTAAAAAGTGGATCACGTGATAGCCCTATTCCGTGGGCCACGACCCACATGTCCGTGGGCCACGGACTAAATGTCCTCGGGCCACGGACTTAGGGGCAAAATCGACATTTGTAATAAAAATCCGTGGGTAACGGACCAAATGTCCGTGGACCACGGACTATATGTCCGTGGCCACGGACTTAGGGGCAAAATCATCATTTTGAATAAAAATCCGTGGTCCACGGGTTGGGCCACGGATTTTCAGGGTATTTTTGTTAATTTGGAGAGAGATGGGGCATTTAGATGAATCTGAAGTCAACTAAGGTTATTTCAATTAATTTTCCTATTATATATATATATTTAAAATAAAAATGATTGGATCGAAAACATTGCATTCAACACCCCAATATTAAGGTGCCATTAGCACTACCCATTAAAATAAAAAAAAAAAGGAGGTCGGCGGATGATTCCTTCCTACTTCCATATAAACAATAAACAATAAACAATAAACAATAAACAATATGGATATATAAACAAACAATAGGTTTGTTCCTGATTATATGATAAAGAATACATGTGACTCCGATTGGTAGGTAACCCTAAATATACATTATACACAACACTTGACTTGACACCCTCCCTCTCTCCCTCCCTCCCTCTTCTGCTCTTCACATCAATAATATCCAAAAACACGCGTCCCTTCTTCTAACGGAGCTCCGACTTGATGATGGACCCAAAGTTCGCCGGAAATCCAATCCCATATTACGGTGGTGGTGGTGGTAGTGGTGGTGGTGGT
Organism: Saussurea involucrata; assembly: GCA_033807775.1. NCBI lineage: Eukaryota > Viridiplantae > Streptophyta > Magnoliopsida > Asterales > Asteraceae > Saussurea > Saussurea involucrata. Next base: position 89,924,386 of record CM066317.1, read on the forward strand.
CGGACGGATATTGATCAGATGCCTGAAACACCGAATCGTGGGTCCCACCACCGACGGGCCCAGTCGGAGACATTCTTCCGGTTTCAGGACGAAGACATCCTCCTAGACGACGTCGTTGCTGACTTCAACTTCGCCAATATCGACCTCCCTTCTTTCTCCTGCGATGGTCCTGTACCAACCACCACCACCACCGAAGATTCGTCCTCCGACGTCAACGCCGGTCAATTGAGTTCCAGGAAGCCTAGTAGCCATCTCAGGAGTCTCTCAGTGGGTTCTGATTTCTTTGATGGCTTTGGTTTGAGCTCAGTGGAGAAGGTAGGCGATGCTGCTGGTGTTGCGTATCGTCATAGGCACAGTAATTCCATGGATGGGTCTGCTGCGACGTCGTTTGAAGGGGATTCTGTATTGATGATGCTGGATAATTCCAAGAAACCACTTCCACCTGATAAATTAGCTGAGCTTTCTTTAATTGACCCCAAGAGAGCTAAAAGGTAGGTTGGATTTTTTTGTTACTTTGAATCCTATCTAAACCATATATATATATACATGATTATATTGTTAATGCTGATTCTATATGTTTGTCTTCCTTATAACTCACAAATGCATAATCTTGTGTTTTGTAGGATTCTTGCAAATAGACAGTCTGCTGCTCGATCCAAGGAGCGTAAAACAAGATATACTGGGGAGTTGGAGAGGAAAGTGCAGACCCTTCAAACCGAAGCAACAACCCTCTCTGCACAAGTCACAAAGCTGCAGGTACATGTTTGGTTTTGATTTAACCATATCTCAACTGTCCGCTATTATATATACTTCATGTTGTAGGCAACTAGAGGTAATTTGATCATGCGCTTTTGCTTCCTCTTAGTTATGCAAGTAACCTAGTTGTGATTTGTATAGGGTATTAATGGGTGTTTTCGATTTAGTTTTGATTTATTGGTTCTAAAGCTGAAGGGTAAATTCGATAAGGTAGCAATCACACCGACTATGTTGTATGGGTCCTAAACCTTGGGCAGTAAGAAAGGGAGACGAGAGGAAGTTGTGGAAATGAGGATGCGTAGTGGTGGGACGGACCACGTTAGACAAATGAGCTTTTTTGGGCAGAGTTGGGAGTTGTGGTTTTGTGGGAGACCGTTGATGACATGAAATAAACTAATCATGCTAAAAATGATCTTTAACCATTGTTTCATCACAACGTATTTGGTTGTTTTTCGTCAAATTAACATCCTTCAGGTTGGTTTTGCCCCTTCTCTCTTTATCATTTATCCCATTATCACCAAATTATAAGGGGCAATCTGGTCCGGCACACGAAAGGCTACTAGGCTTTGGAGGGTTGGAATGGAATTCTATGCATGTAGTCTTCCCTTGCATTTTGCAAATGTATGTTTTTCGTTACCTTTGTGGTTTTTCAAAAGATCTAATTGAACTAGTTTGGGATAACCACTAGGGTCAGATATGCATATATTATATATATAGCCATAGGTTCATTGAGAAATGCTAAATGTATGAGAAGTAGAGAAGTGATCTTAGCCATCCCCTAAAAAAATTAACGTCCGAGATTTGAGGGGCTAATTGTGCAATACCAGATAATTTTGTCGCATGGTAACAATTATGCAGAAGATAAAGGGGCAGTTTCGTAACTTTTACAAATAGGCGGTATATGCGCATATATGAACCCATTTGATTCACATATGAACTATATGTGCATATGTGAGCCCATGTGATTCACATATGAAGTTATGAACTACATGTGCATATGTGAACCTATGCGATTCACATATGAAGTTATGAAGAACTACATGTGCATATGTAAAGCTGTGTAATTCACATGTGAACTATTTAAATGATATACATATGAACTATATGTTCATATGTGAACCCGTGTGATTCACATATGAACTATTTAACTGATTAACATACGAACCCGGATTATTCACGTATGAACTATTTTAAGTCATTCCCATATGAACTATTTATTTATTCATAGAATGATCTTAGATCATATAGCATTGTAAGTTTTAGGATCAAAATCAACATCTTGCTCAAGATCGCTTTCTGGATTCATATTCATATTGAAAGAATACGAGATATGATCTAGAAAGAATTAAGAAAGTTGATAATTTTGATAACCTAGAATTGCGATATATGATTGAGATAGAATCGATGATAGAATTGCCATAAAACCGGATTTGATTTGTTAGAATCGTTAACGGGAGCGAGAACATATTTCGCCGCCGCTTTTTTCTAGTTACCATATTACCCTTCTTTAAAAAAAATTGATCATTTGATCCACGGCCTAGAATCACTTCTCTACTTCTCATACGTTTAGAACTTCTCAAATGAACCTCTCCCTATATTGGATTGGGTTCTGGTGAGTAGTTGAGGTTAACTTGAGAAGCGTGAGAAGTGGTTATCAACCGTTGGATGAGAACTCGATGTACATTCGGATGAGATGCACCGTGATTAATTCCCTTCTAAGGCACAATTCATGTGAGGGCATTTGATTAAAAGTGTAGCCTATATAAATATATGTGTATTATATATATATATATATATTGTTAATCCCATTTTAAGACAGACAAACAATAGAAGATAAAATCCATAGAGAAAGTAGAGATAAGATAGAAATTAAGATCAATACTCATAGAAATCTTATCTCATATTCATTGATTCAAGGTATGGAGGGGGAAATTGGAAGAACACCACACTAAACGTGAAATCGACTCTCATAAGAAACTAGTCTGTGTGTGTAAAAAGTGAACTCTCCAGATTTCTCACCTTAACAAAAAAAGCCTATGGACACCTTTATATAGGGCCCATTTACACAAAAGGCTTAAGCCCATAAGGCTAATTACAAAGATAACACAAATCTAATTATAAAGCCCATACAATAATTTCTTTATAAAACATTCATATAAATTAGGGGCTAATTAAAGCTAACAATCTCCCCCTAATGTTTTATAAAGAAAGCATCATCTTATAGTCTCCCCCTTGCTTTCTTTAGAACCTTTGGTGTGCCATTCTTCAAGTCTTCAAAGCATCACAAGCTCCCCCTCAAATGTAGGCTCATCTTCTTGAAAAACCGAGACAATTAACCCCATTTTGTCTAGTTTTCATGATTCAACTTCACTGTTGAGTAAGCATTCAGTACCGAGATTTAAACTTGAAAAACAGAGGAGTGAGTGACAATCAATATGTCACAATAGCAGTATGAAACCGTGAAGAAACACCGTTCTTGAAAGCGGAAAGAGCATGAATTAAATTCAATGCTTTCGGTCCAGCACCTTACAGCAGACTTTGAGGCTGTTTTCGGCATATCAGCTCACATATTTTGAGAAAACTCAGAACATCAAAGTCGTGCATCTGTGAATTATTTTTCCAATGCAACTGGACTCGTGTTAATTGGAGCACCGAGTAAGAAGTTGTGCGCATGTTTCTGAAGCAGCGCAAAGCTGTCAAACAAACTGAAAAATTTCGGGCTCCGGGCTTTTGGCTTGTTTTGATTTCTGGACCAACGACCTATAATAAACATGCTTGAGTCTGCCTCTGGTCCTTCTGGCCTCTGTTCTCGAATTTGAGATTTTGATCCAGAGAGCCTCTTGATCAATCTATGGATTGGCTACTCTGGATGTCCATAAGAGCATCTCTGAACAGACTTTCAGAGGCACTGTATTTGTACATGTGCAGCCTCTGATGTGATCAACAGAGCGAGCTTCTGATAAGTCTTTCAGAGGCTCTGTGATCTGCCTCTGTGCATCCGGTTTACACAAAATTTTGCTGCACACATCAACATCTTTACCTCACTTGACCCCGTATCGATCCATCTTCTGAACCATCTTTTTGACAGCATGAGAACATCTCTGAAAAGTCATTGATTAAGCTCTCTGCAACATTTTCATCTAATCAGCAGCATCTGCATATTTCAAAATTTGCTCTCTGATTAAGCTTAACAGCTTGACAGCTTTGATTTTCAGCAACAACAACAATTTTCATCTTGACAGCAATGTTTTCAACTTGACAGCATTGATTTTCAGCTTTGACAACAATGTTTTCAACTTGACAGCATTGATTTTCAGCTTTGACAGCAATGTTTTCAACTTGACAGCATTGATTTTCAGCTTTGACAGCATTGATTTTCAACTTGACAGCAACATTTTTCAGCTTGACAGCACTGATTTTCAGCTTTGACAGCAACTGGAACGTGACAGTAACAGTTTTAATTCACTTTGACAGCACCATACAGTTTTTGCTTCGACTTTGATCATCAAACAGCAGCAAAGAGCAGCAAACAACAGCTTAATTAGCTGCTTAGCAGCTAACAACTGCAACGACTTAATCAGCTGCTTAACAACAGCAGTTTTCTGATTTTTGCTGCACGAAACAGAAGCTTAATGGCATCAGTTTCTGCGTAATTTCAGCAGCTTAAACTTGGGCTGGACAACAACTTTTGAATTTTGCAATCTGTTGGCTGTTAACTTGCTGTCACATACTCTGGAATCACAGAACCTGTCTGGAACATCATAGCTGAAGCGATTTTCTGATCTCTTTTGATGTACAAACAGAAAACAAAATCTGTTGCACGTATAACTTTCGAGGCTCTGGACAGCAAACAACTTCTGTAGACCCAAGCTCTGTCAAATGTCTGTCCACAAATCTGATAAGCTCTTCGACAGCTTCTTGAGAAAATCAACAAAGTTCTGATAAGCTCTGTGATAAGCTCTGATGTCTCTGAAAAATCAACAGAGCTCTGGACAGCTTCTGTCGACGATCAGAGCTCTGATAAGCTCTATAGACAGCCTTTGAAAAAAAATCAACAGAGGGTAAGCTCTATCAATTACCTCTGGTCTTTTCAGTCTCTGAAAATTCATCAGAGCTCTATGAATTTTCTTAGAGCTATGCCTCTGTTGCGACTTCTGATAATCTTTGTACAGCATAATCTCTGATCACAACATCTTCTGTGATCTGCTTCTCTTTCTGCTCCAATCGTCTTAGACAACAGTTAGGAATTTTCTGCACACGGTCTGACTTCTGGGACCTCTGCAGACTGAACTTTGCACCTAATAAGCCCAAACAACTGCTTAATCAGATTTTTGCTGCACAAAACAGCAGCTTAACATGCTTCTAATAATAAGTTCTGCTGTAGATCTTGAGCGCAACAGCTTCTGGTTAAGTTGGATAACCACAGGGGCTCTATGCAGCAGCTTCTGTGGACACAACAGTAGGTCTGATCTGCACGTAAGAAGCATGAAATCTGGATGGCTCACAATCTGTTGTGCCTATACAAAACAATGCAGAATTTCCAATGGACAGCATGATCACATAATTGAAATTTGGGATGACATTCAAACTCTGTTGTGTCTGTGTTAACATGAACTGTCGTACCAGCACCAAATCTTTTGTACTGTTGTTGCACATTTTTGACATGGACAACAACAAACATCAGCTTGGACTGGAATTCTGCAAGTTCAATCAGCACTGCACAAAACAACAGCTTAATGGCCGCTGTAGCTTAACACCATCACAGCTTAATCAGCAGCAGCAAAACAGAATATAAGAATCCATATCCGAAGCAGCATAATTCTGGATTGTCTTAAGATGTGCAGCTTCTGACAATCTTAACACCGAAACAGCAGCTTAATCAACTTTATATGGCATCTGGACTGCAGCTTTTGGTGTTCTGTCGAATGGTCAGCAAAAAAAATGATTACAACAGCTGCATCAGATTCACAGCAGCTTAATCAGCTGCTTAAGAGTCTTCTGTAAGTTGCTCCTGGACTGCACAACAGCTTAACAGCACAGACATATTGAGTAATCTGTTGCAGACGTGTGCATTTGAACAACAACCTCTGGACAACTAGATCTTAGTTTTTTTTTTTAAACCCAGTTCATAACTCCGAACATATATCACAGATCTGCATGTTTGAGCCTGCTGTCGTTTTGATCTTCTGCACAGCTCTAGATTGCTTCTACATCTGTGCACATCTAGATTAGTATTCACTCTTGATAGATCTGCAGATCCATCTCTGGAGAGGGCTTATTCAGATCTGAATAATCTGAGTGAAGTATGGATCAACAGTTTCTTCTGTTAATATTTTGATTGACAGCTTCTGCAAAAAGCACTGTAGCTTCTGAGGTTCAGTACAGAGCTGGACATCTTCTGATGCTCTGTCCAAAACAACAACAACCTCTGATGTGATCAACAGAGCTATGATGTCTCTTATCATCAACAGAGCTCTGATAAGCAAAATCTTTGATGTTACTGAAAAAAGTAACAGAGCTCTGATAAGTTCTGTTGATGATCAGAGCTCTGATAGACTCTGGATTGTCTCTTCTGTTCTGATAGACTCTGGACTGCTTCTGCGTGTACTCGAACAACGTTCACTGCAGAGAGCATCTACATGTGAACAAAGCTTCTGAGCAGTCTCTGAAAAAAAAATCAACAGAGCTCTATGAATTTTCTCAGAGCTCTGTGATATGTCATATCTTTCTGCTTCTGAACGTGGATAGCAGCCTCTGTTGAACAACAGTAAATTCCGACCCTCTGCTCCCATAACAGCTTATGTGAAGCTCAAACAGCAGCATCTTTCTGAACAATTTAGCAACAACAATGCAGCAAGCTTTTTCGAACATCAGTATCAAACAGTAAACTCACAACAGCTTTCTGTCATAACACCAAACTATGACAGCAACTTTCTATTGGATTTCTTGATTGTGTTGCAAACTGACAGCAATTTCCTTTTCGTTTAGAACCAAACAGCAACAAATTGACAGCTTCTTTGTGTGGACAGCACCATGTAATCAGCTGCACATTTGAAATGGACAACTATTTCAACACATCAGCTTCTGTGACTTCTCTGCATATTGAAATCAAGCTCTGATCTGCTATGTACAATTTCTAGACACAGATCATCTGCACATAATACACAAGTCTGCACGTTTTTAAAAAGAAGCTCTGATTTCTATGGATAGTTCACTTCTCTTCACATGAACAGATAGAGAAGACACGGATCTGGAACATCATTCTATCAACTTTGGATCTGCATAAACTCGAATGGGCAGCTATGAACAACTTTTCTGCTATGTATCAGCAACATATGAAATATGTCTCAAATCAAACAGCAGCACCCTGTTTGGACTTTCTGAGGAACACTACAACCTTATAACTCCCATAGCAAATCATCCTTATCAATCCATAAACCAACTAAGCCTTGTCTATTAAAACATTGAGTACCAACTTCTTAAATTAACAAAAAATTGATACACATGGCTGTTGGTTTCCAAATTTCACAAAACCTTTGGTGTTGAAAATAAGACGATCTCTATAACTTTTAGAACAATGAGTGCAAATGCTCAGATCTCTAATTGATCAGGTCAGAAAACTGATTAAAAGCACTCAAAGTTATAAAAACCTTTCTGATCAGACTTTGAAAAATGTAGCACAACACCAAATCTTTCTCAATCAACTTTTTTTTTTCAAGACCCAAATGATTTTGTTTTCATTTAAATGATTATGAGCAGCGGAATATAAACAAAATCTGGATCAAAGAGAGTCCAATCTTGGATTCAAATAAAGGTCAGATCAAAGATCAACAACCTTACTACCAAGATGCCAAAAAAAATGCTATGGACTCAAGCACACACAAGGATGAGATCATAGATCAACCATCTACTTAGTGCTTATCAAATAAGACCAATGAATGAGAAAGAATCAAAACACACACATGTATTAAATCTGATCAGATTTGATCCAAACAGAACCAAATCTTCACTTAGGCATTTTATCAAACATGTGGTGTGCAGAATCAGATTTTGTGAAGAGAAACACTAATTTTCTGTCAAAACTTATCCAAATCTTATTGAAATCAAAGATTGGATTTCCAATAAGCACAAAACAGAATATAAGTATCAGATATGATATTTGTGTTTAGGCTCATGTGATTGAATCAATCTAAGCACCAAAACAACAAATAAATCATCTAATCTTCTATTGTTGCCATAGATGACCGATTGAAGAATAGTTTCTTCAATCCAGCTCTGATACCAATTGTTAATCCCATTTTAAGACAGACAAACAATAGAAGATAAAATCCATAGAGAAAGTAGAGATAAGATAGAAATTAAGATCAATACTCATAGAAATCTTATCTCATATTCATTGATTCAAGGTATGGAGGGGGAAATTGGAAGAACACCACACTAAACGTGAAATCGACTCTCATAAGAAACTAGTCTGTGTGTGTAAAAAGTGAACTCTCCAGATTTCTCACCTTAACAAAAAAAGCCTATGGACACCTTTATATAGGGCCCATTTACACAAAAGGCTTAAGCCCATAAGGCTAATTACAAAGATAACACAAATCTAATTATAAAGCCCATACAATAATTTCTTTATAAAACATTCATATAAATTAGGGGCTAATTAAAGCTAACATATATATATATATATATATATATATATATATATATATATATATATATATATAATCTTAAAAGCGGAAGAAAGAAACAATGAAAATATGTATTTTTCAAAGTTGCAAATAAAAGGTAATCCCACTTGTTTGAGATCCTTACATTTGATGGTTTGTTTCCATAGTTCCTAAGAAAAGTAATGGTTTTATTTGGGTAAAAAGTTGATTACTGACAACCCAAGGCCGACTCCATGGACACCAATGTGATGGGGCATTTTTTTGGCTCACTCAACAGCTGAGGCTAGCAGGGCCTGAGATAGAATCCCAGACCTGTCTTGTATTTGGGCAAAGTCACCCCGCCCCTTTGCCAACTGAGCTACACGACGAAGGCAGTTAATGGTCTTATATCGCATGTAAATGGTAGATCGATTGTCATTAAACTGAAATACTCCGCCCATCGCTTAAATATTATCTATTTGCCTATGTTAATAACATTACAAGCTATTGATGGGATTGGTTTTTGTCCACAAGATTTTATCGTTTCGTGGTCATTGATAGATATCATTTCGTGTAGGTCAGGTTTTCAAGTCTCACCAACGGTGAAAAGTGTTTGCGAGTTTAATTTGGCGTATATGAATATTATTTACTTAGAAATACAATATGTCTGGAGTCGGTTGTTAACTTTAGACACCAACTAATTGTAGAGTTGGTGGTTGCATTTTGATGGGATGGAAAAATTATAAAGATTGAAATAGTTGTGAATCGACTAATTATACAAGCATACTTTCTCCGTACCAAAATAAGAGTCCACTCTAAAAAGTAAGCCTCTACTTTCCAATTCTACCCTTGATTATAAGACAAAGAAATTCATTACTTCCTCTATTAATAAGGGTAAAAATGCCATGTAGTTAAATAAAAGGTGTAATGATCACAAATTTTTTAATCACTGTGGATATTTATTTCGGGATAGAGTAGTACATTGGTTTATACATCTAAAATGCTTTCAAGAAAGTAGAAATAAGAATCATGATCCGTGAAACTTGTATGATGATTTTCAATTTGATTGACGAATTGACAATCGTGTTTTACAATGAAATAATTTAAAAATATATCAACAATTTTGACATAGTGACCTTTTTTTATGTGATGCAGCGGGATACTAGTGGGTTAACGTCTGAAAACAAGGAGCTCAAACTCCGATTAGAAGCAATGGAACAGCATGCTCAGCTTAGAGATGGTAATTCTTTTATTTCTGCCTATGTTTTCTTGAATCTTTATCGTAATATTCATAATAGCATGAGATAGAGGTGAATCTTTTCCTGAAAAGCTGAATATATTCATTGTGAATATACAGCTTTGAATGAAGCGCTGAGAGAGGAAGTTCAGCGTCTTAAACTAGAGGCTGCTGGTCTTAATGGGATGAACTATAACACATCATTGCCCCCTCAATACTCATCACACGGCCGGCAATCACTTCATAGCTATCCTAACCCAAATGCTCAGCCGCAGCCACAAAAGACTCAAAATTCAAATAACAACCGCCTGAAACCGAGCTTCATGGACTTCAATTAAACAGTAAAACTAAAAAGAAGCAGAAGGTATGATATGATATGATATGATATGATATGATATGATATATATTATTATTATATATGTTGTAGATACATACATACATATGGAATGTATACAAGATTATTATTATTCAAGAATCAGATGTGATTGAAGGTAGTCTTTGTGCATAGCTTCTCTGTTGCATTAACTATGGTTGTTTGTCTCTTTTGTCCGGATCTTATGGCCAAGTTATTGTTATTGTTATAGGGTAGGGATATATATATTACATAATTATTAGAGTAAACTACAAATTTCGTCCCTAGTGTTTACCAAAACCTTTGAAAGTGGTCCCTAAACTTTAAAAACTGCAAGTATAGTCACTGGTGTTTAAAAATCGCTTTGAAAGTGGTCCCTGTTCGCTAATTCCGTTAAAAAACTCAGTTAAGTGAAGGGTAAAATGGTCTTTTTACTTTTTTATTTATTTTACCATTTTTTAATTAATTATATCATTTTTCTTTTACTTTTACTTTTTTTTTGTTTTTTGAATCTTTTTTTTGGGAGGAATAATCCACGCAAATTCAATAAAACGGGAAAAAATAAGGCAAAATGCCAAGAACAAGGAACCAAACAAAACAGAAAAACTTGGTCACAACACCGTACCACGCAACAAGCAACCAAAATAAAGACAAGCTAATCGAAGCATACATCATACTAAAGGAGATAGAAAGGTTAAATGCAAAACGATTCCACTCCAAACGAAGCCAAATCTTCCTCTTCCCCCAAAAGTGCCATTCACGTTCCTGCGTTAGATTTCTTCCTTTTATGTCTGGTCTTCCAAACCATTTGTAGAGCAACAATGGTATCAATCTCTTTAACAATATCAGCAACCGTCCTAATGTCACGGAAAAGTCTCTGATTCGTCTCTTACCACTCATAGTATACTGACGCCGATAAATATAATCGTTGCTTAAAAATCTTCAGACCTTGTATCATCCATCAAGGCCTCCACAATCATATCCCACTTACCCGGAAATGCAGTCAAGCCAGCAAGTACCATAACCTTCCTCCACACATCCTTCGAGAACTCACATTCGAAGAAAAGATGATTATGCGAGTCCATGCAAGTTTTACACAGTGGACAAAACAACGAGGCTGCATCCCGACTCCAAACATCCATACGATCTTGTATTGGCAAACGTTGGTGACAAGCCACCCACATGCAAAAAGCATGTTTTGGGATGTTGCCTTTAAACCACACCTGTTTGCACGACCCAATGTTTGCACGAACACCTTCCAAAGTTTCCTAAGCTGCCTTGACCGAAAACGAAACGAGATTCCCATGCACGTCCAACCACTTTATAGTGTCAAAAGCATCCATATCAAGCGTTGGGAGAGCGTAGTTTGCAAGATCCGGATATCGATCAATCCACATCAATGGCCAAGTACCGGAGAAGGATTCCACCACGTCCCGAACCGTGGTGTGAACATTAAACCCCTGTGCATGGATGAACCGATAGGATATAAATGAGGCCAAGTGCCTATTCGATGACCACTTTTCTTCCCAAACATTAGTGTCCTCACCATTACCAATTTGAACAATAAAGTATGATCGAAGGTGTTCACGAAGATCAAGCAATTTCCGAAACACCCAAGACCACCGTGAGCTTTTCTGCACAACCCAAAAAAGGAGTTCCTTGAGGCAAAATAAATGTACCCACCTCACCCATAAGGAAGGACGTCGGGAAAGAATATCCCAAACATTTTTTGCTAGAAGAGCAAGATTCCACGATGCCAACCTTTTCAACACGATTCCACCATGATCCGTAGGCCTGCATACCATCTCCCACGCAATTTTACACTTCCCTTTTGAATTTTCGCCTTGAGCCCACAAGAAATCACAGAAAAGCGCTTCAATATCATGGATAACTCCAGAAGGAATCATAAAAATCGACATCCAATATAGTTGGAGCGATTGCAAAACCGAACGAATGAGTTGGCGTCTCCCACCAAACGATAAAGATTTAGTTTTCCAATTTCGAATCCGGTTCCTAACTTTCGATACAAGAACTCCAAAATCACACGATCGTAATTTAACTGGAGAAAGCGGAACACCCAAATAGCGAATTGGGAACGTACCGTTTCGAAAAGGAAGACATTCCAAGATCGCCATTTTTGTGTCTTCAGGTACATTTCCAAAGAAAACTTCACTCTTTTGCAAACTGGGAGATAGGCCTGATCGTATTTTAAATAGATCAAGAGCCTTTTAAGAACCCCTACCGACTCCACGTCACCCCTTGTGAAAACAAATAAATCGTCGGTGAAGCAAAGATGAGTCAATTGCAACGGCTGGCAATCCTTATGAAACCCAAACGAAGAAGCCTCTTCAATACACCGATTAAGTAACATCGAAAAACCTTCCATGACTATAGTAAAGAGGTACGGGGAAAGGGGATCCCCTTGGCGAAGCCCACGACGACCATTAAAAAAACCAGATGTGTCGCCATTCAGTGCCACCGAGAAAGATATGGTAGATAGCATTTCATGTATCCACTTCACAATTACCGGGTGAAATCCCATACCCCGAAGCATGTTCAAAAGGTATCTCCAATCAACCATATCATATGCCTTTTGGATATCAATTTTGAAGGCACATCGGGGAGGACCCACCCCCCTTTGATATCCCAAGACATGTTCATGGGCCATCAAAATGTTATCCGATATCCTCCTCCCCGGAATGAATGCAGATTGAGCCGGGCTAATCAACTCATTCAAATAATCCTTCATGCAATCCACTAAAATTTTGCTTATCCCTTTATACAAGACCGAGCAACATGAAATTGGTCGATAATCCGTTACTTTTGTTGCATTCGTAACCTTTGGGATGAGACAAAGTAACGTGTGATTAATCTCCTTAGGCATCCAACCACGATAGAAAAAATTATGTAAAGCGATAGTCACATCACCTCCCACCACCACCATGTCGCCTTAAAGAATTTGGATGAAAAACCATCCGAACCCGGCGCCTTATCACTTCCCACATGGAATATGGCATTTCGAATCTCCTCATTAGTGATTGGCCTAATCATGTGATTAGATTCGGCCAAGGTGAGCCTCTTGGGGAACAAGTCATCCGACATGCTCGGTTAACCTCCATATCTTCCCCTCCAAGAACCGATTGGAAGTGAGTAACGAATACCGATGCTACGTCATCACCATAAAAGAAAGTACCATTCACGTCACACACGGAATGTATATGGTTTGCATGGCATTTTTCCTTAACCACATTGTGGAAATTTTTTGTATTAGCATCACCCTCATTCAACCATTCAGTTTTGGCCCTTTGCCGCTTAGCCGTTTCCTCATCGTTGCATGCATGGAAGTAAGCACTTCCAAGATGGGCTAACTAAATCCTTATCGAAAGGATCTAGATCACATGCAAGTTGTATCACATCCAGTTCGGTCTTTAAAAGCCCCACTCTATTCGTAATATTTCTATAGGTGGATCGAAGGCGCCTTAGTGGAGTTTTGAGACCTTTCAAGCGCACCAGCACTTTGTGCATGAAAGACCCATGCACCGGGACATCCCACCCACTCTTTACCGTTTGCAAAAAAAGAGGGAGATCCACCAAGAAGTTTTCAAACTTGAAACCCCAAACTTTTCGCCGTGTACCCCCGTTGAACGATAACATTGCCGGCGAGTGATCCGAGACCCCACGAGGATGAAACCGAGTCGAGGCATCATGGAACCTTGTAGTGAACTCAACGTTTACAAGAACCCGGTCCAATTTTCGACGAATACCCCCTTCTTCACTAGGTTTTTGGCACCAAGTATATTGGATTCCCCCATATTTAACATCAAAGTGCTCCACATCTTCAACGCAGTTATGGAATTCTACCATGTCATTATTCCTTCGAGAGGAACCTCTAAGACCATCGTACAGAAAAAGCATTGCATTAAAATCCCCCATAACCACCCATGGCTTAGAGCCCAAAAGGACTTTAAACCTTCTAATTGCCGACCAAACCTTTCGCCTTACCACTCCATTGTTAGCACCATAAACAACCGTGAGATAAATAGGAGTAGGCTCACCTCGTATGCGGACTTCACAATGGATACACTGGTTTATGACTTCCAATGCCGTCACATCAAGACTACGAACATCCCAAGCCATGATTAATCTTGAACCACCATCAGAGAAAGCTTGGTTCGAGATCCAAGGCCATATTCCAAAAACATGGGGGCTGATAACTCTATTTTTAGAGTTATTATTTCCTTTTATTTTACATTTTATTTCGTCAATTTTAGCCATTTCACCTCTCAAAACCCCCATTCTTGGTACAATTCTTGAAAATGAGCAAAAAGAGTGAACCATAGTCTTTAATAAATTATTTGGTAGAATTTGGGTGTTTTTCACGTTTTATCCTGCAGTGACCACTGTTGTGCCCACTCCGGCTTCCCACTATTCGAGCAGATCAAGAAGAAGACAAAAGAAACTAGTAGTTGGGATGCAAATATTCTGGAGGTTAGAAGGTTCAAATGGCAGGAAAATATGGGCTGGAGAAGTACAAAGTAGTTTCCTTAAAGATGACAACAAGTACACCTTCTTGTACTTAGAGATTGACTTGGAAAAGGGTCTATTGGGTAAAAGGATTATCCAAAGTGCTGATTTCTGCCATAATACTGCAGTCTTTACCCATTAGATAAACCCACCTCTTTGTGTAATACCCAACTCCTTCTCCTAGTATATAAAGGAGCACTTGGGTGCCATTTATGATATGCTTGCTTAGTCTTAAATTCTCTCAATTACCACATTAGCTTTAGTATTTCATTTACTGCAGTAACTAGCTTTAATATTCTGTATTTTACTTTCTTAGTTCAATTGTAGTTCGAAGTACACAGTCCAGGGACGAATTCTCGTTCCCCACTGTGAGTTCTATTCAAGTCACTTTTAGTTTAATTATGTATAACTTCTACTCTTTTGTTTTCTCTACTTTAGTTATGGGCTAAACATCCCTTGGGATGCAGGAAGGAGAAGTACTTGGATTTTATTAAAAATGCTTGAGTAATCTTTATACTTAGAATAGTTGTTGTTTTGGTCATTCATTCTCGATATTTACCCAAGGATGCGAACAAGCCAATCACTTGCTAGGATCTAAAGTCTAGTTCTTAACTTAGAAATAAGTAGAACGCAGTTACACGAGCTTGAATGATGCAAGGGGATTCGAAAGAATTCTTATGACACTTACGAAAGTGAGGTCGGCACAGTGAGCTAATCTCAACCCACTGGAGTAGTAGGCAAGCTAGTTGGTGTATCTAAAAACACTTAGAGTATTTGTCTCTACACATTCCATCGAGACCTGAAAAGGTCCATTTTTGAGATTACCATTGACAAAACAATAAATACTAAAAGTATGGGATTTTTATCTAAACGGTGTGAGTATTTTGTAACCGGGCTTTTCTAGCGAAAATGCCTACCTCGAATACAAGGATCAATTTTAGGACCGAGTATTTAGTATAAAATCTAGGGAAAATCTAACCTACATTCCTCCTTTTAAAACCTTAGTAAAATCGTTAAAGTAGCTATTTCGCCGAACAAACCAAAATATTGCTTCTTCTGTTATTGAAACCTGTAAAAGGAGCTCATGAGGACCATATTGTCTTGATTGCCTAGTCTATGTGGATTCGATTCTGGTATTTTACCAACTATTACTTGCTGTGACGATCATAGTGGACAGTGTACACTTGCACTTCCCACTGTGGACAGTTTGCAACCCACTGCGATTAAAACACACATTTCGCACGTACCAAGTTTTTGGCGCCGCTGCCGGGGACTGGCGTGATTTTAAATCTCAAGACATTAGTTTTTGTTCGAGCCCGAGTAATTCGTTTTTCTAAGCTGTTCGTGTTGCATGCCACGACAACAATACGAACCTTTGGTACCAATCGATCTTGAAATAGAAAAGACTTTTAGAAGAAGACGTAAAAACAAAAATCGACAACCCCCTGTGATCCCCACTGTTAACATGGCAGCAGTACCACCACCTATAGTGGAGACCACAGTGACGATTGCCGATAGCAAAGATCGAAAAATACGGGACTACGCTACTTCCGGAGTTGGTGATTTGAGCTCCAGAATTTTAAGACCCAACATTGTTGCAACTCATTTCGAACTCAAACCGGTGATGTTTCAAATGATCCAAGCCATGGGTCAGTTTGGAGGATCACCATATGAGGATCCACACTCGCACTTAAAATCTTTCTTAGAAATGACCGATTCCTTTCAGTTGCAAGGTGTGAGTGATGAAGCATTAAGACTAAGACTTTTTCCTTTTTCATTAAGGGATAAAGCGAAGTCATGGCTGAACTCGCATGCACCTTACTCGATAACCACTTGGCAAGAACTTGCCGATAAATTTTTGCAAAAATACTTTCCTCCAACGAGGAATGTAAGGTTTCGAAATGATATAATTTTGTTTAGGCAAGAAGAAGATGAGGCTGTTTCGGATGCATGGGAACGATTTAAAGATTTACTTAGAAAATGCCCACATCATGGCATCCCACATTGCATCCAATTGGAGACCTTTTACAATGGTCTTTCCAATGCAGCCAAAATCATCTTAGATGCAACAGCCGGTGGAATATTCACGAGTAAAACCTACAATGAAGGATATCAAATCTTAGAAAAAGTGTCCAACAACAATACCGAGTGGTCCAATCCTAGAGCAGTAGTACCAAAGACCAACACCATCGATTCCGAAGCACTCAAAACCATGAATGCGCAGTTAGTGGCCTTAACAAAAATCGTTTTGAACCAAAATAGAGGCAAAGTCAGGTCTGCAACTCATCTAGCCGAAAACTGCTCCCTCTGAGGAGAAGAGCATCTTTTTGACTATTGTCCAGCAAATCCCGAAGCAGTTAATGTTATAGGAACCAACCCAAGAAACAAGACATATTCGCAGACTTATAATCCAGGTTGGAGAAATCACCCAATTTTCTCTTGGGCTGGTAATTCAGGACTCCAACCCCACGGGGCAAGTCATACCCAACAAAGACCACACAATCCCCCTGGATTTCAGCAACATCACAGTGGGCAGTCCCCACATCACAGTGGGCAATCCCCACAGAACTTTCACCATGGGCAGTCCTCACAACCATACCAACCACGATCCAATCAACCAGCTGAGGTTCAACAATCGATTGAATCAATTCTCAAGGGTTTTATGAATCAAACTCAAGCAGCCATTAGGAACATAGAGACTCAAGTAGGACAACTAGCCGTTGAAGTTAAGAATAGACCACCAGGAACATTGCCGAGTGACACCGAACACGCTAAGGTGATAGGAAAAGAGCACGTCAAGTCCATCACACTAAGGAGTGGAAAGGATCTGAAAGATATCGTTTTTGAGTCTGATGATTTGCCTCAAATACCCACAGTGATCACCACAGTGGGCACTCCTCAAGTCACTGTGATCCCCACAGTGGGGACCGACATCCCTGACCTTCTCACTCTTGGACCTGTCCCAAAGCCTACTGTTCCAAAGCCAATACCACAACAAGCTCAAATTGACCCACGAAGTATTCCTTTTCCTGAAAGAATGAAGCCGAAAAATGTCGATATTCAATTTAAAAAATTCTTAGACATTTTTAAACAACTTCACATTAACATACCCTTGGTAGAGGCTCTCGAGCAAATGCCAAGCTATGTTAAATTTTTAAAAGATATTTTGAACAAAAAGAGAAAGTTGGGTGAATTTGAGACCGTGGCTTTGACCGAGGAATGTAGTGCCCTCCTTACTAGCAAGATTCCACCTAAGTTGAAAGACCCGGGTAGTTTCACCATTCCATGCACAATAAGAGGACAAGAAGTAGGTCAAGCACTATGTGATTTAGGAGCTAGTGTCAATTTGATGCCATTGTCCATTTTTAACAAATTAGGTATTGGAGAGGCTAGACCCACAACCGTGACATTACAACTAGCCGACCGGTCCATTGCCTACCCAAAAGGAAAAATATAAGACGTCTTGGTCCAAGTGGATAAATTTATCTTCCCCGCCGATTTTCTAGTTTTAGATTATGAGGCCGATAAAGATATCCCAATCATCTTAGGACGTCCGTTTCTTGCAATCGGATGAACTTTGATTGATGTGCACAAAGGAGAACTCACGATGAGAGTTAATGACCAAGAAGTAACATTCAATGTCTTCAGGTCCCTTAAGTATATAGACACCGAAGACTGCTTTGCTTTAAGTTCGATTTATGGATCCTACAGTCTTGATACACTCCCCACAGTGGGAAGTACAGTGCCCACAGTGGGGAGTGAGAGTGAGCACTCCGACCTTGAGAGTGACGACACTTTTGAGGATGAGTGTAACGAAGTAGTGGCAGCCTTCGAACCTCTAGACTTTAAGGATAGAGATGCTCAACCCCCTTTAATAGAACAACCTCCCGAGTTAGAGCTTAAACCATTACCTCCCCACCTAAAATATGCTTATCTCGCTAAAGATAATAAACTTCCCGTTATTATCTCTTCCAAACTTAGTGAGAAACAAGAACAACTTCTGATTGATTTGTTGATAAAGCATAAGAAGGCAATTGGTTGGACAATAGCGGACATTAGAGGTATTAGCCCCTCCCTATGTCAACATAAGATTAACTTGGAGAGTGACCACTCTGGAAAAGTCCAACCTCAAAGAAGGTTGAACCCCATCATGAAGGAGGTAGTTAAGAAAGAAGTTTTGAAGTGGTTAGACGCCGGTATCATCTATCCCATTGCTAGTAGTAGTTGGGTGAGCCCCGTCCAATGTGTCCCTAAAAAGGGAGGGACGACCGTAGTGAAGAACGAAAAGAACGAGCTCATTCCCACTAGGACTGTCACGGGGTGGAAAATATGCATGGACTATAGACAACTCAACTTGGCCACTAAGAAAGACCATTTCCCCTACCTTTCATCGATCAAATGCTTGATCGGTTAGCGGGAAAAGAATTTTATTGTTTTCTAGATGGATACTCCGGATACAACCAAATCCACATCGCCCCCGAGGACCAAGAAAAGGCCACCTTTACTTGTCCCTATGGTACCTTTGCATTCCGGAGGATGCCATTTGGATTATGTAAGGCCCCCGCCACTTTCCAACGTTGTATGATGGCCATTTTCACCGACATGATTGAGGACACGATAGAAGTTTTTATGGATGACTTTTCTGTGATAGAGACATCATTCGATAACTGCCTAGGAAATTTAGAGAAAAGCCTAGTGAGATGTAAGACCCACGACCTTATTTTGAATTGGGAAAAATGCCATTTTATGGTAGAAGAAGGTATTGTCCTAGGTCATCTTGTCTCAAGAAGAGGATTGGAAGTTGACAAAGCCAAGCTTGAGGTAGTGGCACAACTTCCCGAACCCACAACTGTAAAAGGCATTCGAAGTTTTTTGGGTCACGCAGGTTTTTATAGGAGGTTCATCAAAGATTTTTCAAAAATAACAAAACCCCTATGCAACCTGTTACAACACGAAAAATATTTCATTTTTACGAAAGAATGCCAAAATGCTTTTGAAACAATCAAGGAAGCCTTAGTCACAGCACCCATAGTGACCACTCCTGACTGGTCACTCCCCTTTGAAGTGATGTGTGATGCCAGCGAGTGGGCTGTGGGGGCTGTTCTCGGACAGAAAAAGAACAAAGTTTTTCACCCCATTTATTATGCAAGTAAAACACTGATTGAAGCTCATAATAATTACACAGTAACTGAAAAAGAATTACTTGCGGTGGTGTTTGCTTTTGATCGTTTCAGGTCATACTTGATAGGGACGAAGGTCATAGTGCACACGGATCATGCAGCGATAAAATACTTGATCAACAAAGCTGATTCCAAGCCACGCTTGATTAGGTGGGTTTTATTGCTGCAAGAATTTGACCTTGAAATCGTTGATAGAAAAGGAACAAGCAATCAGGTAGCTGACCATTTGTCCAAGCTCGAGAAGATAGTGGGCACTGTTGATCCCACTCCGGTCAGAGAAAATTTTCCCGATGAACAATTGTTATCAGCCCAACATCTCGAAAATAATATTCTTTGGTATGCTGACATTGCCAACTTTTTAGCAAGTGGACTAAAACCCCATGGGATAAGTGGACAACCATTTAAAAAGTTTTTACATGATACACGACAATATGTTTGGGATGACCCTTTCTTGTATAAGATAGGGACAGACCAAATATTAAGGCGTTGTATCCACGGGAGTGAGCAACATCAAGTACTCCATGGTTGTCACACATCCCACTACGGTGGCCACTTTGGTGGAAACCGCACTGCTGCAAAAATCTTGCAAAGTGGGTACTTTTGGCCCACTATGTTTAAAGACTCTTATGAATTTGTGAAAAGTTGTGAGCAATGTCAATGCACCGGGAACATTTCGCAAAGGAACGAAATGCCTCTTAACAACATTTTAGAGGTAGAAAATTTTGATGTTTGGGGGATCGATTTCATGGGTCCTTTTCCAAATTCAAACAATAATTTTTATATCTTGGTAGCGGTAGACTATGTTTCGAAATAGGTGGAAGCCGTTGCTTGTCATTCTAATGATGCCAACACCGTGGTGAAATTTTTGCATAAAAATATTTTCACCCGATTTGGAACACCACGGGCATTAATTAGTGATGAAGGCACCCATTTTGTAAACAAAGTCATGGCCTCGGTCCTTGCTAAATATGATATACATCATAGAGTGGCCACCGCGTACCATCCGCAAACCAACGGTTTGGCCGAGCTTTCAAACCGTGAGATCAAAGGAATTTTGGAAAAAGTTGTTAAACCGCACCGCAAAGATTGGTCGACCAAACTTGATGATGCTCTTTGGGCCTATCGAACGGCCTATAAAACTCCTTTGGGAATGTCTCCATTTAAATTAGTTTTTGGCAAAGCTTGCCATTTACCGATTGAATTGGAGCACAAGGCATTTTGGGCCCTTAAAGAGCTTAACATGAGCGAGGGTGCTGCGGGAATTAAAAGGAGTTTACAATTGCATGAGTTAGAAGAGTTGTGTTACCACTCTTATGAAAATGCAAAGTTGTACAAGGAAAAGACCAAGATGTGGCATGATCGAAGAATCAACCATAGGGAGTTCGTGGAGGGACAACAGGTATTATTGTTCAATTCCCGTCTTAAACTCTTTCCAGGAAAGCTAAAATCGCGTTGGACGGGACCATACACCATTGTCAAGGTAAGTCCCTTTGGAACAGTGGAGTTGAAGTCCCCACAGTCTGGTCAAATCTTTAAAGTCAATGGGCAGAGGGTGAAACATTTTCTGAATGAGAGTGCCCACATTCCATCCCACTCTCCCCACCCCACTATGGTTAAGAAACATCGGGACCACTGGTAAATATTTTATTTCAATTGTTTGCTGTCTTTTTATTATTTTTGGTCTTTTTAATTCTGCATGGTAGTTTGTTTTAATGTGTGTAGGAGAAATTGTCACTTTTTGAAGAAAAAGGTTCGCAGTGGGCAGGAGCAAGTCCCTGCGCTCCCCACTCCCAGTCTGACATAAGAAGGGACGGTTTTTGGGGGGCCCAAGGCTGACATCTATCAAACTTTTACTTACACAAAGGTCAACTTTTCCTGCCACTTGTCCTAGTCTCGCCATTTTCCAAGAAAAGCCATCATTTCAAATCTCTCTCTCTCCAAAAACAACCGTTCCCTCCCATACTAACCAAAAGAAAACCTTTTTCCTTTTCAAAACAAAACCGCTCTTTCTACAAAATACTTACACTCTTCATCTTTCTCTCTCACGAGCCAAACCGAAAAACCCTTCCTAAAACCCTAAACAATGGCTAGAAGCAAAAGACTCAATACCACCCTGAGGCATCCACACGACCGACGGTCCGCCGCAGAACCGCCGATGACCATCCACCGGAAACCGTCACCAGCGACCTAAACGAACCGCCGCCAATCTTCGGCGAACCTCCGATCATATCCAACATTCCTGATACGGGTTCATCCAAGCAAGAAAGTCCAAGGGCTGTGTCTTCATCAAGGGTTTCGGACTCTGGTCCAACCCTTTTTGATGATGAAGATTTACAAGATGATGAGGAAATGCGAAGGCTACAAGAAGAATACCAACAAAGGGTATCTGCAATCAAGAAGAGAAAGGAAGAACTCGAGAAGAAGCGACGAGAAGAAGAAGAGAGACTAAAATGAGAAGAAGAAGAGAGACTGAAACGAGAAGAAGAAGAAGAAAGGATAAGAAAAGAAGAGGATGAACGGAAGAGAAAGGAAGAAGCCGAGAGGTTGGCGAAAGAGGAAGAAAAGAAAAAGGCTGAGGAGGCAAGGCTTCTTGAGGAAGCGAAGAAAAAGGCTGAAGATGAGCGATTGGCAAGAGAAGAGCAAGAAAAAATCCGACAAGAGGAGGAGATTCAAAGAAAAGCCAAGGAGCAAGTTCAAACTGAAGAAATCCCTCAAGTCGCAAGCACTGATGACTTGGAGGTAATGCGTGCAACTGCCCACAGTGAGGAGAATCCGATAAGAAGAGCCTTGAGAAACAAAGGAATGGTTACCCGGTCCGAGGTGACCTTGTCAAAGAAAACGCCCACCAAAAAGTCGAGAATGTCCTCTGGAAAAGGTAAGGGTCTCGAACCCTCTTTAAGTTCCACTTCTTTAGAAACTGATGCTGGAGATGCCCAATGCCAATTTGAAAACCCACACCATTCCACTGTGGGGACCGAACATGCCCCCAGTGGGATAGCTAGGCAGTTTACCACTCCAGCAGCAGCAGCCCACTTTGAGTGTATTTCTACACAAAAGTTGAACTTAGAAAGAGGATTTGACCCCGACTTTATTTCAGCTAACCAGTTTGTTAAGGTTAGAATTTTAGAACAGGATTGGTCGACGTTGGCATCTGCCAATCGTCGAGCAAATGCCTCATTGGTGCGGGAGTTTTACGCTGAGGCTTCCCAAAAGAAGGACCCCATTGTAAAAGTCCGGGGTCGAACAGTAAATTATACAGCAAATGCAATCAATCGGGTTCTAGGAAGAATCCCGGAAGCTTGTGAATTTTCGCAGTTTTTGAAGAAAATGACCCCGGCAGATGAGGATCTGATTCTAAAGCAAATAGCAGTTGAAGGGAGGCCATGGGATAAAAATGGCCAGAGAAAGTGTCTGCACGCTAGCTCCCTCACTACAGAGGCCGCTGTGTGGTTCCAATTTCTCCGTGCCTCTGTGTCCCCAACATCGCATGATACAACTCTTTCAATGCACAAGTGTGCCTTGTTATATTGCATCCTCACTGGGAAAAAAATCAATCTGGGGATTATCATGCACGCTGCCATTCATCAAGCCCGCACTCGTAGAAAGGTAATCTTGCCACTCCCTTGTTTAATCATTTCCTTGCTAATAGAAGCTGGAGTCCCCTCAGCTGCAGATGATCAGTGGCTCGTTTCAGCGAGCAACATAAGTGTGTTAACCATCAAGAGGATGGGCCGAGCAATCACTACCCCAACCGATGATCCCGTTGACAATCCCACTGTGGGGATCGCTGATGAACACACTGTGAGAAGCACTGGTACCCCACTCCACAACACCACTGCAGGAACTGCAAGTACAAGCAACCCTCTGAAAGCCGTTATGCAAGCATTGACATCTCTCACTTATCGTTTTGAACTAATGGAGGCTCAGCAGAAGCATGCCAACCGAGCCAATGAGATGTTCTGGATGTATACTCGGGACCGTGATGCAGTTCTCAATCAGATCTACCAGGGTGCTGATCCCCTGCTAGCTGCACAACTCCCCAAGTTTCCAGAAGGTATTTGCCCCTCATATGAAAGTGAAGATGATTTCGAGGAGGAGAATTCTGGCGACATGTCACCGCAACAAACCCCGACCCACTAATGGTTTGTTAAAACTTTGGTTTCCACTCATGATGCTCCCAAAAACAATTTTAATTTCTGTTTGGTTTGATTTTATGCCTATGGCTAGGCTTTTGACACTTTGTTGAATTCTTATTTTGGTTCGTAATGCATGAAATCCTACCGCTCGGTAGGTACTTTTGGGTACTAACGTTGTTTCAAGGTACAACTTTCAGCTTCCGACTTAAAAGGTCACTTTTGTAAGTCAAAATCTCAACTTGTCACCATGAAATGATATAGGCCGTTTTTCGCATCCAAACACGACCCTTTTTGCATCCCCAAAACACCTCGTTCATCCCTATTTCCATGTCACAGTGGGGACACTGTGCAGTTTTAAGTTTGAGGTGGGAACTTCCAGAGTGACTTCCAGTCTTCTCACAGTGGGGACACTGCGAGGTCGTAAGTTTGAGGTGGGTAAACCATACCCACCTCCAAAAAAAAGAGAAAAACACAAATACAAAAAAAAACAGAAGAAAAACGGAGTATCACTAACAAAATTGATGGTGTGCCTTGTCTGGACCATCAAAGTGCTCACTCCCAGAAAAAGATGGTGTGCCTATTCTGGACCATCAGAATGCCCACTTTCAAGAAAAAAATGGCCATACCCAAATAAAGCCTGAAAGTGTACGTACTTACCCATACAAAATACAAACCACTCACTTTCGGAAATAAAAAATCTCAAAGCGAGATCGTCGGTCCATGTTTGGAATTTCGTGCCAAAACCCTTGGAAATATATTCAAAGACACAAACCTTTTGAACCTAAGAAAAGTCCTATTAATCAATTGTGAACAAGGGAAAGATTTCGTCAAATACAAAAGTGAAGCTTTGATTTTGGAACCGAAAGAAGTACCTGTGGAGAGAGATCAACATCCAGTCAGAGGGAGAAATCAGTAAGTCCCTGAAAGCTTTTGTGCATTATTTTATTATTTTATTTTCTTTCTTTTTATTACTTGGGGACAAGTAATGGTTTAAGTTTGAGGTTGTGACAACTCTAATTTTAGAGTTATTATTTCCTTTTACTTTACATTTTATTTCGTCAATTTTAGCCATTTCACTTCTCAAAACCCCCATTCTTGGTACAATTCTTGAAAATGAGCAAAAAGAGTGAACCATAGTCTTTAATAAATTATTTGGTAGAATTTGGGTATTTTTCACCTTTTATCCTGCAGTGACCACTGTTGTGCCCACTCCGGCTTCCCACTATTCGAGCAGATGAAGAAGAAGACAAAAGAAACTAGTAGTTGGGATGCAAATATTCTGGAGTTTAGAAGATTCAAATGGCAGGAAAATATGGGCTGGAGAAGTACAAAATAGTTTCCTTAAAGATGACAACAAGTACACCTTCATGTACTTAGAGATTGACTTGGAAAAGGGTCTATTGGGTAAAAGGATTATCCAAAGTGCTGATTTCTGCCATAATACTGCAGTCTTTACCCATTAGATAAACCCACCTCTTTGTGTAATACCCAACTCCTTCTCCTAGTATATAAAGGAGCACCTGGGTGCCATTTATGATATGCTTGCTTAGTCTTAAATTCTCTCAACTACCACATTAGCTTTAGTATTTCATTTACTGCAGTAACTAGCTTTAATATTCTGTATTTTTGTAACATCCCAGGCCAACCGTACCAGATATTGTCCGCTTTGTCCGCACACCTGGACTCACGGTTTTAAAACGCGTCTAATAGAGGAGGTATCAAGTCCCTTATAAGGCAACCTTTGTTCCCCTCCCCAACCAATGTGGGATCTTACAATCCACCCCCCTTGGGAGCCCAGTGTCCTCGCTGGCACACCAGTCCGGTTCCCGGCTCTGATACCATCTGTAACATCCCAGACCAACCGTACCAGATATTGTCCGCTTTGTCCACACACCTGGACTCACGGTTTTAAAACGCGTCTGATAGGGGAGGTATCAAGTCCCTCTTATAAGGCAACCTTAGTTCTCCTCCCCAACCAATGTGGGATCTTACAATCCACCCCCCTCGGGAGCCCAACGTCCTCGCTGGCACACCAGTCCGGTTCCCGGCTCTGATACCATTTGTAACACCCCGCTTACCACGACACAATATTGTCCGCTCTGCCCCACCGGCTCACGGATTTGTTCTTGGCGACCTGGCAAGGACTTCGCAAGGACTTCCCAGGAGGTCACCCATCCTGGTACTACTCCCACTCAAGCACGCTTAACCACAGAGTTCCCAAGGAACCCGCATGCTTGTGGCCCCAAAACGCGTTGTGTCTGGTAAGGCCAAGGTTTACTAATATACCCAGCACGTTTATTCCGCTGGTTTTATTTTATAAAGATATTAATTATGAGTTTGCAAACGAAACGTTGGGATCATTTAATGAGTTGTTATAAATGAGTTGTTTATTTAAAAATTTAAATTTGCTTGTAATTTTTGGGACGTTACAAATGGTATCAGAGCCACTCCTGTGCCGTTCGAGATGTGGGGCAAACCTCATCGAGGATGATGAGTCCCTGAGGGGGGTGTGTGTAACACCTTAGGCATATCCCACATCGGCCGTGGACAGGAGAGATGCTGGGTATATTAGTAAACCTTGGCCTTACCAGACACAACGCGTTTTGGGGCCACAAGCATGCGGGTTCCTTGGGAACTCTGTGGTTAAGCGTGCTTGGGTGGGAGTAGTACCAGGATGGGTGACCTCCTGGGAAGTCCTTGCGAAGTCCTTGCCAGCTCGCCAAGAACAAAGCCGTGAGCCAGTGGGGCAAAGCGGACAATATTGTGTCGTGGTAAGCGGGGTGTTACAATTTTACTTTCTTAGTTCAATTGTAGTTCGAAGTACACAGTCCAGGGACGAATTCTCGTTCCCCACTGTGAGTTCTATTCAAGTCACTTTCAGTTTGATTATGTATAACTTCTACTCTTTTGTTTTCTCTACTTTAGTTATGGGCTAAACATCCCTTGGGATGCAGGAAGGAGAAGTACCTGGATTTTATTAAAAATGCTTGAGTAATCTTTATACTTAGAATATTTGTTGTTTTGGTCATTCATTCTCGATATTTACCCAAGGATGCGAACAAGCCGATCACTTGCTAGGATCTAAAGTCTAGTTCTTAACTTAGAAATAAGTAGAACGCAGTGACACGAGCTTGAATGATGCTAGGGGATTCGAAAGAATTCTTATGACACTTACGAAAGTGAGGTCGGCACAGTGAGCTAATCTCAACCCACTGGAGTAGTAGGCAAGCTAGTTGGTGTATCTAAAAACACTTAGAGTATTTGTCTCTACACATTCCATCGAGACCTGAAAAGGTCAATTTTTTAGATTACCATTGACAAAACAATAAATACTAAAAGTATGATATTTTTATCTAAACGGTGTGAGTATTTTGTAACCGGGCTTTTCTAGCGAAAATGCCTACCTCGAATACAAGGATCACTTTTAGGACCGAGTATTTAGTATAAAATCTAGGGAAAATCTAACCTACATTCCTCCTTTTAAAACCTTAGTAAAATCGTTAAAGTAGCTATTTCGCCGAACAAACCAAAATATTGCTTCTTCTGTTATTGAAACCTGTAAAAGGAGCTCATGAGGACCATATTGTCTTGATTGCCCAGTCTCTGTGGATTCGATTCTGGTATTTTACCAACTATTACTTGCTGTGATGATCATAGTGGATAGTGTACACTTGCACTTCCCACTGTGGACAGTTTGCAACCCACTGCGATTAAAACACACATTTCGCACGTACCAGGGGCATACCTCCTTCAAATCGTCTCCTTTGAGATGGGACTCCAAAATGGCACAAAGATTAATCGAATTGGAATGAATAAACGACTTTACCTCTTTTTGTTTCAACGTGGCTTTGAGGCCACGAGTGTTCTAGTATGCGACATTAATCATTATTAACCAACGGTTTTGGTACCACGTGTTCCAAGTCATGAAGACCACCCCCTTCGTTAACATTTAGTTCACCACTCTTGAGCTCCCCACCCGCATTTGTACAAGAATCAATTTTCTCCGGGTCATTATTTCTCCAAGATATAGCCACCTCGTCACCTTCATCTTCGTTGAGTTCACTAGCATTATTGTAACATCCTAAATTTTCAATATAAATATTTTAATGAGAATTGGGATGTATTTGTATTTTGTGTAAACTTTGGAGTATTTGGAAGTTTTATATTTCAAATAGGGTTATAATACAAGATAATAAAGTTTGGTGTAACTTTTAGAAATAATGAAACTTGGAGGTGTAAATGGGTTATTTTGGAAAGTATGTATGTTAACTTAGCTGAAAAATCAGATATTCCTCATTTGTGTGTTTTGGGTCGGTCAAGAAATAGAGAGAAAGAGAGAAAAGAGAAAAAGAAGGAAAAACAAGGGTTTGTTCATCAAATTGGTAAGGAATTGAACTCAACTTCTGATAATTCTTGTTGTGAATGAATGATAATAAACGAATCTGTGTATTGGGTTGATTTACAGAATCAATTACAACAGATTGAGGGAATCAGATTTGTGCAGAAAGTGGGTTTTGTAAACTTAAGGTGAGTTCATTTGTTCCTTGCTTAAATAAGTGTTTTCATGTTAAATTAAACCTTGAAATAGCTGTATAAATTGGTTATGAACTGTATGGTATGGTTTGGAATGAGCTGAATCGAACAGACATGAAAATGGATCGAATTTTAGGCTGCAGAACCGAGTTTTCCGGATAAATCGTCATATCCGGATACCTCTGACGATGAATGTTTCCGGACGCAGAAAGTATCCGGGTAAGTTTTATTTTATTGTAAGAATCCGGATGAATATAGTATCCGGATGGTTTTAGTATCCGGATGTCGTCCGTATTAGAATAGTATCCGGTAAAGTATTGTTATCCGGAAAAGTCCTTTTATCCGGATAGTTAGAAGTATCCGGAAAACCCCTGTTGTCCGGACACTTTTGTGAAATTGGAAATGTTAGGTTTTAATGTTTGGAAGCAGATTCTAGATGAATTGTCTAGTTAAGTTTCTAAAATTTTTCTAGGGGCGCTGCCCCTTGACCCCATCCGCTAACCGGGTAGCGGAACCCCCGTGCTAAGTTGCCGAAGGGGGAGTATGGGAGGATGAGGATACGATAGGTTATCTAGTATTCTTAGATTTGAGAATATGATATGAGCTGTAATATGTTGTTATGCATATACGTTAGTAAAGTGTAATGGATCCATAGGCACTAGTGGTTATGTACACGTAGAATAGATGAAGATTAATCATTATTCTGATGTGTGTGAGAAATCGTGGAATAAACGTAATTCCTGATTCCTAAGGAAAAGAAGAGATTGGCATGTGTATATTGTAATCACTATTTCCTTCTCTAAGAAATAGGCATGTGTATATTGTTATTTCTTAGATGTGTACAGAAATGGGCATGTGTATATTGCGGTTTCTGGAATAGATGGGTACGGAACTGGGCATGTGTATATTGCGATTTCCGGAATATAAACATTACTCTAGAATCAGTACAGATTCGTAGGGTAGCTCTGAAACATGATATGATGATGGAATGAGTGTCAGTCATATTCATGGGATTAAATGGAAGTCATGTTAACGGAATAGAGTTACACGTTTGGTAAGAAAAAAATAAAGGTAACCAGGTTTGTTATAACTTGCTTACATTGATTTTGCAAATGTTATTATGGAAACGAATGTTCTCACTAGGCGTTGGCCTAATCGTTTCATATGATGTTTTCTTACCAGGTACCAGCTTGGGAAAGTAAAGGGTTGTGGGACGAGCGTTTTTGGAATTAGCAGAGGTGTCAATTAACCAGAAGTGATTTTGTTGGATTGCTTAGATAACTTAGTTAATCTGATTGTAGTGATGTGATTAGATTAATAGGTTATTTGAAGAATCCTGTATTGTAAATGTACTCTGGATGGTTAATTACCTTGCTATATATTTATAAGTTGAAGTTTCTTGTATCATAACTTGTGAAATTTGAGGTTCAAATTAGCCCTGATTTTAGGGTGTTACAATTATTACCATAATCCCTTACAATTTCTCCCACGAAGGAAGCGAACCTGTTAGACAATAAAGGAGCACCAGGTCTTGGAATAAACGATTTTACTCCAGGATCGACACGCGACATTGCTCCTCTAAGCACTCCCCCACCATTGCAAAGGTGCTCTTGGCTAACCGATCCCTCTGTGGAATCCTCATTCGATACCTTGGAAGCAGCATCAACCCGTATTAAAGAATCCCCCTCCTTAGCAACGCTAGGGTGCTTTTGAGAATTGACGTGAGATTTCTGCATGGGTTCCGGTTCATTAAACGAGTCCGAGCGCACCTGCTTCGGCTCGTTCATTGTACGAGCATTTCCACTCGAAAGTGAATATCCACCCTTTGGTTTCCAAGTCCTCCTCACAACCTTAGTGAAACCATCCAAATCAACAGTAGGTCCCTTTGAAAGTGGCTTCCGGGCCACCTCCGCTTTTACACACAAACTTCTTTTATGTCCAAAAACAAGACAAAGCGAACATTGTATCGGCTCCCAAATATATTCTACATAGATTGTTACTTTGGTATCCTCTCCACCATTCAAGCTTGGTATTTCGACTTCCAACTCTCACTTTAACTCCCCCACCGCCCATATGTCAACTAGCACCTTAGCAAAACCCAGTCCCCACACTTTATCACACATGGCTGAAGTGCAGGAGTCCATTTGTTTGGGGACCCCAAGAGCGCTTGCAATTCGACTAATTCCCTCCCGGTTAAAGGCCACCAACAGGACGTTATGCAGTTTCACCCATAAGGGGCACGTGGTATGCACCGGCTTATTTATACCCTTCGTGGGATCCCATGGGAACACAAACAGTGGTACTCCCCTAATCATAAGTGGTCCATCTTCAACTACTTGGGCACAACCCCCTTCATCATTAAACTTAAAAAAGTAAACTCCATTTTTGCATACCTTTGAACCACTGGAAAGTGAAGACGAGGGCCAAGAAAATACCCATATAAAGTCGTGTGATACGACTTCGCAGCCTCTTTAGCTAATTCAATCGGGATCTTTATACGAGATTTGGCCTTATCCTCCAATGGGAAGAATTGCAACAAGGAAGAAGACGAGTCCTTCCCACCAACTACCACAACAAATTGGAGTTTGCTTTTCTCCCCAACCGCAAACTATAGTCGCTAAAGAAGCAGAACCTCACCTCCATAGGCATAGATGGTGGGTTTCAAATCTAGGTTTGGTTTACATCTATTTTCGTTTACATCTCTTTCAAATCTAGGTGTTGTTTATGGGTTTCACTTATTTAGTTCTTAGATATTTGGGTTAACAATATGTTATTGGTGTTCATGTAATGTAATGATGAAGAAGATGAAGAAGATTCTAAAAAGAAAAAAATAAAAAGTAAAAGAAAAATGATACAATTAATTAAAAAATGGTAAAATAAATAAAAAAAGTAAAAAGACCATTTTACCCTTCACTTAACTGAGTTTTTTAACGGAGTTAGTGAGCAGGGACCACTTTCATAGCGATTTTTAAACACTAGTAACTATACTTGCAGTTTTTGAAGTTTATGGACCACTTTCAAAAGTTTTGGTAAACACCAGGGACGAAATTTGTAGTTTACTCTAATTATTAAGAGATTCAGAATGTAAATTTCATGTACTCTACTCTTATCAATCATATACTCTATTATTAGAGTAAATAACGGTTTTTGTCCCTATGGTTTCTTGAAAGTTTCAATTTTCGTTCGTTGTACTTTTTTTTTAAAGGAAAATAGAGACAATATATTAAAACGAGAAAAAAGAGATACAAACAAAGTCAAGGCAAAGCCCCTCCAAAAAGAAAAAAACAATCCAAGCTCATAGCAAACAACCGCTACAAGCAACCAAACAAAACAAAGGCTAACGGAGGCAAAAGCCATACAAAAAGGAATACCCCTTCGGCACCAAAGAGCCCAACAGTAACACCAAAAGCAAAGAACAGCCATCTATCCAACAATCTTCACAAACTTTTAAAATTATGATTTTTCATTTCTATGGTTTACTATTCATTGTTGCTTTCGTCCTTCTGATTTGTAATTCATTGTTGTTTTTGTCCCTCGTACGAAAGTAACAATAAATAATTCCTTAATGAATCTTCACCCCAACCTCAATATCCTCAAGGAACCTGGTGTTCTGTAACACCCTAAAATTTAAACAACCAAATAGGGAAATTCTAAAACGAATAACAAAAAACTTTCGATGTTATAAACAACTGTAACCCTCAGAAGGAGAAGTTTGTACATTGTTGGTCCCGAAGGGTTATACAAGTTTGTAAAAGGGGGGGGGGGTTGAATACAAACACACGATTTTTACTTTCTAAATTGTTTATTGATATAATCAAACAATTTACAACTTGTTGCGGAACAAGATTAAGGACTAAGCCTAATCTAAACAAGTTATGAGAACACTAAGTTTCTTGCACTAGAATTAAGCTAGAAAGGAGATAAGGAAATTACGAATAATATCCTAACACAAAGATAGAGAGAAGAAGATGGCCGAGCACTTCATTTTGATGTAGGGTTTCTCCTTATATACTGCATATATTTAATGCATAGCAGTACAACTTTACACGTGGCAGCAGCTGATTGGTTGCATGTTTTGACCTTGGTAGACAACATGGTAGCCGCATGATGAACATTGTAGAATCAGAGTTGGTTGTACGATTCTGGACAGAAAGGATGTCCGTTCTGACAGTTCGTACGGAGACGTGCAAGGGGATAAGACAAAAGTAACTTGTAGAGTAAACCTCATGATCAGCGTTCGTTGAACAATACTTTATCAGCGAGTGATAAAGCTCAACGATCGCTGAAGTCTTCTACTTGAAATTTCACGTTTGAGTGGACAGGTCTTGTCTTCGTTGATATCCGCATCAGTTCATTAGTAGACTTGTCGCTGGTTCTTGGGCTTGATCTTCGACTTCAGCGTAGAACCTTTGTTGACTTGAAACTTGTCTTCAGGGATCATAAGTAAACAACTAAAACTTATCAGCGATCATCAACAAGACTGAACATGCTCAGCGCTTTATTGATGAATAGTTTCGCTGAAAGTCTAATCTAAAGAGCATGAGTTTCCTATCAGCGGTACTGTAAAGACATAGTACTTATCAGCGATAGTGAAACTCTAATACATATTGTTTACTTACAATTTTCACTAAGTGTTTCTAAAAGAGTCATTATCAAATTACTGAGGGTTTGGATCAACAATCTCCTCCTATTTGATTATGACATAGCAACAAAAAGAAAATTGCTAACTATGAAAACATAAGGATAAAAAGAACTCATAAAATATTTGTCCCTTTTACTGTTTTCTGGGATCTTTTGAGTACTGATGGAGTAAAGTACATTCGTTTAAATTTTTATTTAAACTTCGTATAAGGTTACAAGGGGAAGTAGAAAAATTACAAGTACAACAAATAAATTTTACAAGTACAAAAGATGTGAGCTGATACAGATAGAAGAATTACAAGGAAATCCTATCAGCTAGAAAGGTTCTTCCTTAATGAGAAGTTCAGCAAGGGTTCTTGTAGAGGGAATCATCCAGTCAGGGACCGTTTCACCAAGATTTCGTCTATTTTGAGCTTCAGTAAAGATCAGGGGCTTCATGTATTGTCCGAGAAGATCTCTTCTGAATCCACACCAATAGATGAGATCCCTAAGTTGTTCGATGGGAGTTATAGGAAGCTCAGAGATGCGTTGAAAGTGTTCTCGTCCATCGTAGTCTTGAAAGAAGATTCCATAAGGTTCGCTTAGGACTTTACTAGGGACGAAACATTCACCATGAGGCAGAGAGGTGTCGAGAACTGAGAGTTCAGGTTCAGGACCAAGTACCTCAGCGCGAGAAAAGCCGATTCCTGTTTCATTTCTGATAGGAGGACCTGAGTCTGAAGGTACTATCGTTTTCTTTGCGGAGGCCCTTCTTCTTTTTGGAACAGGAGTTGGAGGAGGAGGAATATCCACATCAGATGAAACCTAGTCGATCTGTTGATTTAGAAGTTTTCGACATGATTTTTGTGTTGAGAGCGTGATTGCTGAATGGCTATTCTGATCTCCAACCATTCAGAGAAACCATACTTCTTGATTGTAGCAGCATAGATGGTTTCCTTGTTACCGTTTTCTCTGAATAAATCGACCTCAACAACTGGAACACCTATGGTCGTTCTTCCCCTGATGTTCACCTTGTGAATTCTGGCAGCCCGATATCGATAAGTCAGTCTTTCTTTGCACCATTCCAAGGTAGAGTCAGATACCTTGGTCTTTTCTTCGACTATCTTCTGGGCGTCTTCCCATAGTTGGCGTTGAACCTCGATGGGAGTTCTCTTCAGTTCAAGGTCTTTCACCGATTGTTGGACAAGCTGGTTGGCGTAGGCTTTATCTTTTTCTTCAGCTTCCCTTCGTTCGACGAGTAGTCTTTCAGCTCTGAGGTGATCAACAAACTCTTTCTTTGATAGTCTGAACTTTGTAGGAACATGAGTGACTTTGGAGCGAGAGAGGATGATTCACTGATCTTCAAGCTTCTTGATCATTTCTTCTCTCTTTTTTTGATCCTCTTCACTTGGCTCTTGAGGAGCCAAAGAAGGTCTGTTTTGTGAGAGAGCAACTCTTCTTCTTGTTATTCAGTCTCAGGGAACTCTAAGACTGGGATTATTTCATCAGCTCTTGTGGCTGAGATTATTGTTGAATCAGCAGTAGGAACTTCAGCTGGATCCTCAAGTAGGGGAGAGGACTAGCTGAAACACAGCGATCGTTTAAGTAAGAAGAGTTGGGGAAGGAAGAGATAGATAAAATAATATGGTTAAGTGTATAGAGGTTTTATGGAGAGGAGAACTGATATAGAGAAGGGGTAGAGGAGGGATGTAGTATAGGGAAATAGAATGTATGTTACCTGACAAACAGGCTTCCTGAAGAGAATAGCCAAGTTATCTTCAGAGGAAACACTTTTGTTCTTGCCTTTGTCAGCTTCAGACACTTCAGGCCTTTTGGTGGTCCCCTCCCCTGATTGGTCTGTGATAACAATCCCTTTTTGAGCTGGGGCTTTCTTGATAGGCTGGACGAAGAAGAAATCAGCATCATCATCATCATCGTTTTTAGGGGATGATGATGGTTCATCATCAGCGATGTCGATGGGTTCATCGTCTTCAACTTCTTCTTCAGATTCATCCTCGTCAGCATAGGGTGTAGTAACATCAGCAACAGCTTCATCGTGTTGCTCTTTGAGTTGCTCCCCCTCAGATACAGAGGGAGGTTTCTCGGTTCCCTCAGGGTTTTCAACTCCTTGAGGTTGTTCATTTGTAGCAGCAGCAACAACAATATCAGTTGTCTCCCCCTCAACATTATGGGGAAGACCTTCGTCATTCTTCTCCCCCTCTAACACATCATAAGTGGGGGAGGTAACTGGAATATCAGCAGCAACATCATCAACGTGCATTGGGTCCTTGTCTTCCAGGCCAGGGATCCCAACACAAGTTTCAATCCTACTTAATCTGTCTTCCAGGCCAGATATAGCAGGAGTGATTCTTTGGAGGTCCTCTCGATCCACCTGAGTAAAGTGCGAAGGAGCACAAGTAGCAGCATTCAGGCGGTCAAGGATTTGCTGCAAGAGATCTTTGACAGTGCCAACCTCCGTCTTGACCGTGGAGACCTCACCCTTCAGAGTTCCAACCTCTGTCTTCAATGATGCGACTTCATTGGACAGAGTGGAGAAGTTTGTAGCAAGGGTGGTGTTGGTGAAGTTGAGATTGTTGATGGCGGTGGAGTTGTCAGCAAGAGTAGTAGCAAAAGTTCCAATGCTACCTGACACTTTCTCCAGATCATCACTGAGGCTCTCTTCTCGACCTCGATGGTCAATGACTTGAGATTCTCTCCAGCGTCTGTAATCGCTGAAGAGTTAGTGGTGTTGTAAGAGTCCACCTTTGTCACTAGATATTTCAGGGAGTTGTGAATATCTCCCAAATTAGGACCTGCAACAGATAATAACTTATGAACAAAAGGAAAGCTCATAAGTTGGGGATTTTGAGAGATGAGTGTTTTGGATTTTGTGTATAGCTGCAGGGTGGTTGACGAAATCATCGAAGTCTCGATGGCCTGTAAATGTTTCCATATCGTCCGCTAGAGAGCCAATTCGCTGAGAGGCGCCTGCAGGTCCTATATTTTGATGCATCATCCCATGTAAAGTTGCAGCTGATGTATCGTGGGGAATGATGGTTGTTGCAGAGAATGGGGGGAATACTGGTGGAGTGTCCAAAGAAATGGTGGGAGGAATGAAGGTTGAGAAGATTGGTTGGGTGCGAGGTTCAGCGTTGGATCCACTAAGAAATACTTCTTCAGTCTGTAGAGAGTCTGAAGGATGAGGGTTCAGTTCCAAGTTAATAACCTCAGCGTTTAGAGACGCTGAAGTTGGGATGGAAGGGGTGGCTTTATCAGCTGTGGCAGAGCGTACCACAGAACTATCCAACGACTCTTGTACTGAAAGATTCGTGGAGTCTTCAGCCTGTGAGGGCTTGGGGGGTTGCTCCTTGGTTTTCTTGATCCTTTCGGAATCAAGTTGGGTAGTTGAGTGTTTTCTTTTTCGAGAAGGAGTGGAGGTTGCAGCGTGGGTATCAGCGGTGTGGATTTCCGCTGAGGTAGCCGCAGAAGTAGAAGAAGGAGGATTAAGAATAGATAAGATAGTAGAAAGACGTACCTCGTTTGGCATGGGGCTGAAGTCGAGCACCTTAGGGCCAACCTGAGAGAGTTAGCACTAATAAACCGGGGATATGGAACACATGTTGGTCGCACCAAATCGTCGTAGATGATTGATGCCCAGTCAATGTGAAGACCTTTCAGCAGTGCATATCCCATTGCCTGCTGAGGTTGAGAAGCTTGGTCAGAAGAACCAACTTTAGTTGTCATGCAGCTTATCAGGTGAGTGAAGATGAAGTTCATTTCGCTTGGCATCTTGGACTTCTTGATCAGGGTTCGCTTATTGTCAGGGAGTTCATCTCTCCCAGTTTCCCAGACGTACTTCATTGCATCAAAGAATGCAATGAGTGTTTCCCTGTCGGCTAGATATTTGGGGTTTGGCATAGGGACAAAGCGTTTCTCTTTTGTGGCAGCTGAGAAGTTTAGTGCACGCCTTATAGTAGCAGGGGTGATCTTGGAAGTGCCATATATGGTGTCACAAAGAATGACATCAAGCAGTTTCTTTGGGTATTTGTGAGAGGATACCTGAGCTCTTCTGGCGGTATACCAGAACTGAGCTAGAAGAGATCGATGAGCAGGGGGTGCAATAGTCAGAGCTGTCGATATGGGACAGGTTTTGAGAAAGTTCACAGCATCATCAAGATGTGTGACTTGCTTCTTCTGAGGGGAATCGAAATGAGCATATGGGTTGTTGTGTTGGAAGGTAACTTTCTCAAGTTTGAACTTAACCTGAGGAGCTTTAGTGAGAGTCACTTTCTCAGCGGTAGTAGGAGACTTGGAGGTAGGAGCGTCAGTAGTAGATGCCATTTCTGTTTATAATATAATAATGTGAACAGAAGATCCTAAAATGAATAAAATATCCAAAATAAGGGTTTTAGTGTTTTTGCACATTCCATTCAGACAAAATATATCTTAATGGAGATTAGGGTTTTTCTTGTTTCGTAAAAGAAATACAAAACATAGTGAACATTTGTTTTCCAGTTTCTTTTTAAAAAAGAGAGTTTGGAAAAACATATGAAGAACAAGTTTAAGATTTTTGTTTTAAAACTTGAAGAACAACGATGAAGATTGTGTTCATAAAATCATGAAAAGAAAATGATTTCATTTTAAGAATGTTCTTTTGCTTGATCTTTTAAAAACAAAGATAAGATCAGAAACAAGTTAATAACGGTAAATAATAAGAATATTAACCTTGGTTGTTGAAGATTGAAGATGAACGATTTCTGGAAATGAAAAGTTCAATATGCAACAGTGTTCTTTCTTGGAAGGGAAGTTGTTCGCGTAAAGGTAAAAATATAAACTCAAAGGGTTTATATAGTGAGAGTAGAGAGAGAAAAACTATGAGCGGGAAACGTTTTTCATGATGACACGGACACGTGTTTGAATATGATTGGTCGAGGAAAACGAAACGTGCAAACGTGTGTCAGAAAAAGAACGTGCCAAGGTTTATCCGTTTGATGACGTCACAAACGTCCTTTCATATTTTAGGATGTCTCTGAGGATTTTGAAAACTCAGAGAAATTTTGCAAATATGAAGCACTGAATCAGAAATACTAGTGTTAGATTTTTAGAAATTTCAAAAGTATCACTGAAAGGAAGAGATATTCAGCGATGCAATTTGTTTTGAAATCTTTCAGTTCTAGGCGAACGTCAGCGAGCAAGAGAGAACATACCTTGATATCATCGAATCAAATTTGTTCAGAGAGAAGGTGATGGATATGGGTTATACAAGTTTGTTTTATCCCTGATCAAATGTGAACCGCTGAAGATTTTACTCTTCTAAGTTCAGCATTCCAAGCTCGCTGATGAGAAAGTTAAATCTTGTCTCATCAAGAGGTTTGGTGAACAGATCAGCTAACTGAAAGTCAGTTGGGATAAAATAAATTTCTATATCACCATTCATCACATGATCTCTGATAAAAGGATACCTGATTTCGATGTATTTGGTCTTTGAGTGTAGCACTGGATTATTGGCTTTAGCGATGGCACTTGTGCTGTCGCAATAGATTGGAAATTTTGAGAGCTGAAGGTCATAGTCCAGTAGTTGATTTCTCATCCACAAAACCTGAGAACAACAGCTTCCAGCGGCTACGTACTCAGCTTCAGCGGTTGAGGTGGACACTGAGTTTTGCTTTCTACTTGTCCAACTCACCAGCTTTCCACCCAGGAGCTGACAGCCTCCTGTGGTGCTTTTCCTATCCAATTTGCAACCTGCAAAATCACTATCTGAATAGGCAATTAGATCAAACCCTGAATCTTTGGGATACCAAAGACCTAGGTTAGGAGTACCCTTAAGGTAACGAAAGATTCGCTTTACAACGATCAAATGAGATTCCTTAGGTTCAGCTTGATATCGTGCACACAAACAGGTTGCATACATAATATCAGGTCGGCTAGCTGTAAGATACAGGAGAGAGCCGATCATCCCACGGTACGCCGTGACATTAACCGGTTTTTCAGAAGGATCCTTGTTTAGTGTCAGCAACGGTGCCATAGGGGTTTTCATAGCTGAACTCTGAGTTAAATCAAATTTCTTCAGCATATCTTTAACATACTTTCCCTGATTAATGAAAGTTCCTTTTTCATTCTGTTTTATCTGAAGACCAAGGAAATATGTTAGCTCACTTATCATACTCATTTTATACTCGGCTTTCACCCTTTCAGATAAACGAGTACAAAGTTCAGGGTTAGTGGAACCAAATATAATATCATCGACATATATTTGTACAAGAATGATATGACCTTTCACTTTCCTAAAAAATAGAGTTTTGTCGATTTTACCTCGCTCAAATTTTTCGATAAAGAGATAAGAGGATAGAGTGTCATACCATGCACGAGGAGCTTGCTTTAAGCCGTAAAGTGCCTTATCCAGTTTATAAACATAACCTGGATGCTTAGGATCTGAGAATCCTGGAGGTTGTTCCACGTAGACTTCTTCATTCAGGTTTCCATTTGATAAACTTTGAAGTCTTTGTGTACAACGTAAGCTAAGAATAGACGAATAGCTTCGAGTCTTGCCACTGGGGCGAATGTTTCATCGTAATCTATACCTTCCTCTTGTATGTATCCCTGAGAATTAAGTCGAGCCTTGTTGCGGGTTACAGTTCCATGTTCATCCAACTTGTTTTGATAGACCCAATTTAGTGCATATCACTGACTTGTCGGATGGTCGAGGAACAAGCTTCTAAACTTTGTTTCTTTCAAATTTAGTCAGCTCTTCTTGCATAGCGTTGACCCAGTTTGGATCTTGGAGGGCATCATCTGTTTTCTTTGGTTTAATCAGAGAAATAAAGTTAACAAATAAGCAAATATTACCTGCACTTCGTCGAGTCTGAACACCAGCGTTTGGATCACCAAGAATTTGTTCAATAGGGTGATTTATAGTCCATCGCTGAGCCAGAGCAAAAGTTGATGGCTCAATCTGAACTTCAGGAGGAGCTGAAGATGAGGCTTCAGCAACTTCTGGTATATCAGCCACGAGAGGAATAGGTGCAGATGTCATTTCATTCACTGATTGCTGAGAAGTAGATGGTATGTCTGATACAGAAGGTTCAGAGGCATGCATATTGTTAATAGGAACAGCTGAGACCCATGATGTTTCAGCTTCACTATTCTGCATGCTTGGGATGATAGTAGGATCATCATCTTCAGCGGGATGAGTATGAGGAGTGGGAATGTCTTCTGAATCACCAAGGTGAGAAAACATCCATTGATTCAGTTCTTCAGTGTCAGCAGAAGGTCTAGAGTTTGTTGAACGGGATTCGTCAAAGGTGACGTGAATAGTTTCTTCAACAGTCTGTCTTCTTCGATTGAAGACTCTGAAGGCTTTAGAGACAGAAAAATATCCAAGAAAGATTCCATCATCAGCCTTAGGATCAAACTTTCCAAGGGCATCTCTGTTGTTCAGTATGAAACACTGACATCCAACGATGTGAAGAAAGCTAATTGAAGGCTTTCTCCCATGAAAGAGTTCATAGACTGTCTTCTTGAATCTTTTGACAATCCGCGACCTGTTTTGAGTAAAACAAGCAGTGTTGACAGCTTCTACCCAAAACTGAGTAGGCAGGTGAGAATCACTGAGCATTGAACGTGCAACTTCGATGATAGTTCGATTTCTTCTTTCAGCGACTCCATTTTGTTGCGGTGTTCTCACTGAAAAAAAGTTGTGAGAAATACCCTTACTTTCAAAGAAGGAATCAAGAGAACTGTTTTTGAATTTAGTTCCATGATCACTCCTTATTGAGCGAACGGTCATGTTGTTCAGGACTTCCATTTTCCTGACAAAAGTGACGAGTTCTTCAGGTGTGTCACTCTTAGAACGGAGAAACATTACCCAGGTATAGCGAGAGAATTCATCGACTATGACCAATGTATATTTCTTTCCATCGATGGATTGTTTGTTAACAGGGCCAAACAGATCCATATGGAGAAGTTGTAGAGGTGATGACACTGAGGAAACTTGCTTAGACTTGAAGCTTGCTTTGGTCTATTTCCCTTTCTCACACGCTGAACATAAAGACTCCTTGGCGTATGAGTGTTGAGGTAGACCAGTGACTAACTCTTTAGAAGAAAGAGTATTCAGTGTCTTGAAGTTGAGATGAGAGAGCCTCTTATGACATAACCAGTTGGCATCAGATCAGGCTTTTGAGAAGAAACAGGAGTTCTCAGTGGTTGTGGAGTCCATGTTTATAACGTAAACATTTTCAAGACAATAACCGCTTAGAGTTATCTTCTCCTTTTTGTCAGTGATAAAGCAGGATTCCTTAGTGAAAATCACTTTGTTATCCTTGTCACATAGCTGACTTATGATTAGAAGATTATGCTTCAGTCCTTCAACATATGAAACTCTTCCAAAGGTTGTTGTACCATTTGAGAGTACACCAAAACCTCGGGTATAGCCTTTTCCATTTCCACCGAAAGTCACAGAGGGACCCTTCTCTTCCTTGTACTCAGTGAGCAGGTTTTTCTTTCCAGTCATATGTCTAGAGCATCCACTATCAATATACCAGATACCCTTCCGAACCTGTAAATAAAGGAAGATTAATTTGACTTGGGTACCCATTTAACCATGGGCCCATACTTGTCAGTGGTGGTAGAGGAAGTGGAAGGTTCAGCAATCTTCGCAGCATTTGAAGATTTAGCTTCAGAACTTGTCTTCACTTTGGTTAATTTATTAACCTCAATGGTCTTCTTTGCCTTGGGGGCATTAATCTTTACCTTAGCTATTTTTCAGCTTTGGTGGCTGTGGTGCACTTACTAGAAATGTGATCGGTAAGTCCACAGTGATAACATTTCCTATAGCTAAAAGTAGCTTTAGGACCATTTGCATGCTTACCCTTTAATTTTAAATGAGCAGGGCCAGCACCAAGTATACCTTTGGCATTGGAAATGGGAGGAACAATCAGTTCTTCGGATTTCTTACCAATAATATCCACTCTGATTCTAGGAGTAGATCGCTGAATAAATCCAGGGATCTTATTCTTAGAATTAGAGGGATAAGTCACTGAAGCTTTAGAAGCATTCAGCTTAGGTACAAAGGTA
Source organism: Saussurea involucrata (assembly GCA_033807775.1). Taxonomy (NCBI): domain Eukaryota; kingdom Viridiplantae; phylum Streptophyta; class Magnoliopsida; order Asterales; family Asteraceae; genus Saussurea; species Saussurea involucrata. Next base: position 89,966,445 of record CM066317.1, read on the forward strand.
CCATTCTAAGGTTTTTGATTTAAAACTTTTTCTTTACCTTTATATTTAGTGATTAAGGTAGGTTTTTCCTCAGGGATGGGAGATTTTGAAGAGGAACACTGAGAAGATAAAGTGTCATGGATAGAGGACACGAAAGTTCCAAATTTGAGCATGGAACGATCAGTGGTTGGTTCTAGAGTACCAACTTTGTAACCAAAACCACGTTTGTCACTCAGGGGAATCTGAGACTTAATAATCTCAGTGATCGTTGTTGAGGATTTACACCATCCTTCAACAGTAGTTTTTTCAGCTTTCAATGCATCGATAGCTTCTTCTCGTTCGATTTTGACTAGCTGATTTATATGAACTTGATCTTTTAAATCTTCTTCAATTTTAGAAAGCTTTTCTATTTGAAGGTGACAATTTTTAAGTTGTTCAGCGAGATCAAGGTTTTGATTTTCAACAACAGTTTTGCCATTCATGGCATCATATAAGCTCATAGTCAGGAGATCGATCTTTCGAAGACTATCAACTTCATCAAGGTCTGAAATATGTGTGAATAAAGAAGTTGATACCTTAGTAGCAGAGGTTGAAGTAGAGGGAATGTCAGAATTTTCTTCCTCATCTTCAATTTTGGCCATGAGACAGAGATTGGCCTCATCATCATCTTCAGAATCAGATGATTCTTCTTCATCAGAAGCAACCCAATCATAGTCAGCCATCATGCCTTTGCCTTTCTTCTTAAAGCCTTTCAGCTTTGCATACCTTTCTTTCAGCGTTTGATACTTGTCATCTCTAGCGCTGGGGTTAGAGGATTTCTTGGAGAAAGCTGAGGTTCTAGAAACTTTCTTTGACCTGCACTCGCTAGCAAAATGTCCTATCTTTTCACAGTTATAGCAAGTAGCAGTAGCCTTATCAACAGGAGTTGATGACCGAGGCTTGTCAGTGAGAGCAAGAGGTTTGTTCTTTCTGAAATTTTTCTTTTTGGCGAATCTCCTGAATTTATTAGATAGGACAGCCATAGATTCATCAAGATCTAAAGAGTCAGGATCTGATGAGCATTCAGAGTTAGTCTCCAACTCAGTGCTAGTAATAGTGGATCGCTGAGTAGAAGGTGACTCTGAGATTAAAGCAACATGGGTGCTTTTGGAATCTTTTACAAGATTGTTCTTAACATGACTCGACTGCTCATGATTGAGCATAGTGCCATATAAGGTAGAAAGAGTCATAGATTTTAAATCCTTTGATAGCTTGAGACACATTGAATAATTGTCCCACCTTTCAGGTAAACATTCTAAGAACTTTGTCAGAATCTCAAAGTTAGAATATTCCTTACCAACGGTTTTTAGATCAACTATTAAGCAGTTAAAGCGTTGGTGAACTTCAGAGAGAGTTTCATTCTTACCACAAATGAAGCTTTCGTACTGTCTTACCAGGTTGATCTTTCTTTCGTCCTGGACTTTAGACGTACCTTCATATTGAACACAGATTGTGTCCCACATGGCTTTGGAGGTTTTCAGATTCATGACGGAATGGTAGACTTCGTCAGAAAGAGCCATAGAGTGGATGGATCTGGATTTTGTGTCGATAGCCACTTTCTTCTTGTCTTCATCAGTCCACATATGAATTTCCTTGGGAACCAATCTTTCAGGAATGGCAGCTCTATTAGCAGTGCCTGGAACTTCAGGATCAATTCTAACAGGAATATATGGGTCATTTTCGATGTAATAAGGCATAGTAGGGTCTACACCTTCTAAGAAGAGTATCATCCTATTTTTCCATAGATTGAAGTTATCTCTGGAAAATCTAGGGGGTTTTGCAAGAGAAGCATTGTCGATATAGTTTGTGTTTGTGTTGGTAGCAATTATAAGAAATAGCAAGGAAGAGAAAAGATTAGTATAAGAAAGATCTTGTTTATGAGATTAAACAATCCGCTCTGATACCACTTGTTGGTCCCGAAGGGTTATACAAGTTTGTAGAGGGGGGGGGGGGGGTTGAATACAAACACATGATTTTTACTTTCTAAATTGTTTATTGATATAATCAAACAATTTACAACTTGTTGCGGAACAAGATTAAGGACTAAGCCTAATCTTAACAAGTTATGAGAACACTAAGTTTCTTGCACTAGAATTAAGCTAGAAAGGAGATAAGGAAATTACGAATAATATCCTAACACAAAGATAGAGAGAAGAAGATGGTCGAGCACTTCATTTTGAAGTAGGGTTTCTCCTTATATACTGCATGCATTTAATGCATAGCAGTACACCTTTACACGTGGCAACAGCTGATTGGTTGCATGTTTTGACCTTGGTAGACAACCTAGTAGCCGCATGATGAACAATGTAGAATCAGAGTTGGTTGTACGATTCTGGACAGAAAGGATGTCCGTTCTGATAGTTCGTACGGAGACGTTCAAGGGGATAAGACAAAAGTAACTTGTAGAGTAAACCTCATGATCAGCGTTCGTTGAACAGTACTTTATCAGCGAGCGATAAAGCTCAGCGATCGCTGAAGTCTTCTACTTGAAACTTCACGTTTGAGTGGACATGTCTTATCTTCGCTGATATCCGCATCAGTTAGTAGACTTGTCACTGGTTCTTGGGCTTGATCTTCGACTTCAGTGTAGAACTTTTGTTGACCTGAAACTTGTCTTCAAGGATCATAAGTAAACAACTAAAACTTATCAGCGATCATCAACAAGACTGAACAGGCTCAACGCTTTATTAATGAACAGTTTCGCTGAAAGTCTAATCTAAAGAGCATGAGTTTCCTATCAGCGGTACTGTAAAGACATAGTACTTATCAGCGATAGTGAAACTCTAATACATATTGTTTACTTACAATTTTCACTAAGTGTTTCTAAAAGAGTCATTATCAAATCACTGAGGGTTTGGATCAACATACATCATTCGTCAAACAAATGAATAAGACATAACAACCTAATTAATCTTAGTTAAGGGCGACTAGATTATAAGGGGTTTCACTATGTCTTCAAAAATCCCTTTCTCAAATTATCTCAACAACCCATGCCTTAGACGCTCCCAACGACACCGGTCGACATCTCACAAAGTCTTAGATCCGCCACTAGAAGGACCTGTCAATCATATACACAACCACAAGTGTTAGGCTAGAAGCCTAGTGAGCTCATACAAAATTATATAATTGGAAAGACATAAATACTCAATTTAATGTTACCTGATCCCCAATGATAACACGTTACCTTGAATCACAATATCACACGATGTTTCATACTTGAAAATATACACAATATAAAAGGGTCTGGCCACACGCGATGACAGTGACACGTGAGAGTGCCTCTGGCATTCTCGACAGGCACTCTCGCTGAGATTACCAAATACGTGCTTCACTTCGTGAGAATGACACGCAAGAGTGACCCTGACATAATCGTCAGGAACTCTCGTCGAACCTATACTGAGAGTGGAGCTCTCCCTGCGATTGTGACATTGCGAGAATGCCCCCAAAGTGTCCAGAACCTCAACCTTCATATTTCAACCTAATTCGATCCTAAACACTTTTGTCCAACGATGTTACCCTTAACAATGTTTTGCTGTGAAATTTCAAGTGTAAAAATGTGGTCTCACGGGTCTCACGAAAACAGGTTGGTCTTACTGAACCCAACCCTATATACATATACATATGAAATTAAGGGTCACCAAAAATTTAACGATTCATGAACTATAATTTAAAATAAAAATAGTCACCTAACCAAAATTCAAGGTGTTACAATCCTCCCCTCCTTAGAATAGATTTCGTCCTTGAAATCTCACATTAACCAAAAATATGAGGATACCGTATCTTCATGTTTTCCTCTGCTCGTACGTCATGTTTGCACCTCGATGATGCTTCAATTGCACTTTAACCATGATCACTTCTTAGTGACAGAGTCTCTTAAACTTTGTTTCTAAAATGGCTTCAGATTCTTCCACACATCGGTTGTTGTCCACTCAGATTTCTGATAACGAAATAACACGTTCTTCCTCCGCTGGACACTTACATAAATAACATACATGGAAGGTGTTGTGTATTCCGTTCATCTCCGATGGTAAATCTAATTTATATGCTTGAAGCCCACTATGGTCTATAATAGTGAAGGGTCCAAAAAATCGAGGACTAAGTTTCCCACGTTTTCCAAGTCTAATGATCTCTTTCTAAGGTGATACTTTTAACATCAATCGATCACCCACTTGGAACTCTATATGTCTCATCTTCTTATCCGCATAGCTCTTTTGACGGTCTTGAGCCGCCTTCAAATGCTCTCGAATACTTTCACTTTGTCGGTCGTCTCTTGCAAAACCTATGGGCTGGCAAACTGTTTCTCTCCCTCTTCCAACCAACAAACGAGAGTCTCACACTACAAGACCTCAAAAGGTGTCATGCCAATACTCAAATGGTAACTGTTGTTGTAGGCAAACTCTACTAACGGATGATGGGAGTCCTAATTTTCACCAAAGTCGATAACACATGACCTCAACATATCCTCTAAGGTTCAGATGGTCCTTTTAATTTGACCATCCGTCTGGGGATGATATGCGGTACTCAACTTTATTTTCGTGCCCAACTCCTTTTGTAACCTGTCCCAAAAAATGGGAAGTAAAACGACAACCACAGTCTGACACAATAGACGACGACATTCCGTGTCTTGAGACCACTTCATCAATGTACAATTTTGCCAACTTATCCATTGGTAAGGTTTCCCGCATTGCTAAGAAATGCGAAATTTTGGTCAATCGATCCATCACTACCCATATGGTGTCGTGACCCTTCAATGTCTTCAGTAGCTTTGTCACAAAGTCCATATTGTTATGCTCCCATTTCCACTCTGGGATTGCGAGAGACTTCAAGTTGTTGTAAGGTCGTTGATCTTCGGCCTTTACTTGCAAGCAAGCAATACATATATGTACATAACCAGCCACGTCCAACTTCATCAATGCCTACCAATAGTTCAACTTCAAGTCCTGATACATCTTCGTGCTCCCATCATGAATAGAGTACTTTAACTTATATGCGTCCTCTAAAAGTAACTCTCGACACCCTCCGATCTTGGGTACCCAAATTCGTCGTTGGAAGAGTTTCAAACCCCTACCATCTTTCGTCAATTAAAGGTGTTGCCTTGACATAATTTCATCTTTGAGATTTGCTTCAAGCAATACCTCGGCTTGCGATGTCTTTATCTTCTCAAGTAGACTTGAGACCACTTCAACCCTCGCGATTTATGCCCGAACGCTCCCACTATACTTCTTCCGACTTAAGGTGTCCGCCATGACATTAGCCTTGTTGGGATGATAAAGTAATTCACAGCCATAATCCTTAAGCAACTCTAGCCACCTCGGTTGTCTTATATTCAACTCCTTTTGGCCGATTACATACTTTAAGCTTTTATGATCGGTGTAAAGCGTGCACATCGTACTGTACAAATAGTGTCGCCACAATTTCAATGCGAACGCTACCGCTGCCAATTCGAGATCATGAGTTGGGTAGTTCTTTTATCAGTAAGAGAAAACTCCAGGCAATATATTAAAAAAACAAATAAAACAAGATACAAGAGTCAAGGAAAACGCCACAACCAAACAACAAAACAACAAAACTTGTTCACCACACCATACCAAGCAACAAGTAACCAAAAGAGACATAGCTACACTTTGCGTTGTTGCATCAATACACAACCCAATCCCATTTTAGAGGCATTGATGTAAACTACAAAGTCCTCCATTCCCTCGGGTAGGGATAGGACTGGAGCCTCGCACAACTTCTTTTGCAAAACCTTAAAGGCTTGATCCTGAGCATCGGTCCATAGAAACTTCACGTTCTTCCTTGTCAATGACATTAAAGAAGAGGCGATCTTGGAAAATTCTTGGATAAACCATCGGTAATAAGTGGACAGGACAAACCCAAGAAACTCTGAATCTTCGTTGGGCTTTTACGCAATTCCCAATTAGCCGTCGCCTCAATTTTCGACTGGTCTACTTATACGCGGAACCAAAATTCACACTTACAGAACTTGGCGTATAGTTTCTCTTTTCTTAGTACTTCCAATTCTTCCACTCGGGTGTTGCTCGTGTTCCTTCTCGTTCTTGAAAAATACCAAAATATCTCTAATGATAACTGTAACAAACTTATCTAGGAAAGGTCGACAAACTCAGTTTATTAAGTCCATGAACACAGACGAAGCGTTGGTTAAACCAAACGGCATAACCAGAAACTTATAATGTCCATATCGAGTCCTAAAGGTCATCTTCAAGACATCTTCTTCTTTTACATTCACTTGGTGGTATCCTGAACGAAGATCGATTTTGGAGAAACATCCTGCTCCTTGTAATTGATCAAACAAATCGTCAATCCGGGGAAGTGAGTAGTTGTTCTTCACGGTCACCTTATTCAACTCATGATAGTCGACACACATGCGCATTGTGCCATTCTTTTTCTTGATGAATAGCACCGGGGCTCCCCAAGGTGAAGAGTTAGGTCTCACAAAGCCTTTCTCTAGCAATTCTTGTAATTCTTTCACCATTTCTTGCATTTCCATCGGAGTGAGACGATACGGTGTGCGGGGCTATCGGTGTCGCTCCCGGAACTAAGTCGATTGGAACTCTACTTGACGATCGGGTGTTATACCTGTTAGGTTATCGGGAAAGACGTCCAAAAATTCGTTAAGAATTTTCATGACTCCCACTTTCTTTTTCTCTGCTTTGGCATCAACCACATATGTGTAACACCCTAAATATTTTATAAGGATAATAACAAGTCTTTTGGCCATGATGTATCTATCTTATGCTTCTTAATTTCGGTGAGAATCTATCCATTTAATTTAGCCGATGCATCATGAGGTGGCTGAGTCGGATATTGGATGAATTTGGGGCTCGGTACAAGTCATGCGAGAATGACAAGCGATTGTGACCAAGTGTCACTTTCGTTGGACACTATCGCCGGGGGTGGGAGACTTTCGATACATTTGCAGCGATAGTGACAGCGAGAATGACACGCGTCACTCTCGCACTCGGGGACTTTGGTGGTCGTGGTATATTTTGGGCGATTAAGCCCTGTAATAGTGACAATGTCACTATCGCGTGTCACTCTCGCCTTCGTGGTGTTGGGAGTATAAAAAGGGGCAGAATTGGTCTTTTAGCAAAAATATCTTTTTGGAACTTTTTGGGGCCGAGTTTGTTTGTGATTTTTGGTAAGTTCTCTCCCCAAAATTTCTCTCAACATTTACTACTCCATCTAGATCATTAATGGAGGTTCACCTATTATTTTGGTAGTGTTGGTAGGAAGCTCTCTCAAGCAATCTAGGCTCCAAGCTTTCATTTCTTCTCTTCTAGGGTTTTGGTTTTCTTTGAAAACTACCAAGGTGAGTCCATCTATACTATTTTACTCTTTATGTGCTTAATCTTAAAGACTCACATATTATCTCATATTTGTTTGGTATCTTTTGGATTTATAATGAATAACCTAAAAACTCCTCTATGGGAAGTTTTAGGGTTTTGGTTCATGTTAAAGAGGCTTGTATGAGATGAATAAATGTCATTTGGTGTTGTAAATGTGGTTCTTGAGTATGAGATATACATCACTCCATTTTATGAATTTTAGGAAGTTAGGTCAAAATCTAGGGTTTTGATGTACATGGTATTTTTGGGAAGAAATGATGCTTAATAGCTTCCTTTGTGGAAGAAACATCTGAAAATGATTTTTGATGAATTTTGTGGACTTTCATCTCTATGGTAATATATGGATAAGTCTAATTCTTGGAAATTATTTTGTTATTATGATGGTATTGAACTCCCCTCTTTGGGTGAACTAGACTAAATGGATTGATGTCTCTGTTGACTAAAGATCCGGTTTGGATTAATGTCACTAGACTAAAGATCCGATTTGGATTGATGTCTCCATTTACTAAAGATCCGATTTGGATTGATGTCACCAGACTAAAGACCCGGTTTGGGTTGATGTCTCGATTAGCTAAAGATCCGGTTTGGGTTGATGCCTCAATGAACTAAAGATCCGATTTGGGTTCATATCCAAGGTTGACTAAAGATCCGGTTTGGGTTGATGTCATGAGTGAAATTGTTATTATTGAAGAATTGCTAATTGGTAATGGATGGAAAGTCATATTTAATGCTTTGCTTTATTTATTCCACTTATCAACTACTTATTCCACTTATCAACTACTCTTTATTTATTCACTATAACGGATGGAAGTTTAGCATGTCTTTCTAGCGGCGGGGCTTCTCGGGGTTGAGAGAAGTTTGGGGAAGAGGAGGTTGCTTTTGTAAAGAGGAATAACGGCGTGCTTTTTGGTTGAGTTGTGAGTTTTGGGTAGAACTCCTAAGATAAGATGGTCTTAGAGTCGATGGAATTACACTAGTTGAGAATTGTGACCGTGGTAACGAGGATTCTTATGTGTAACATGTTCATAATTTCAATTAGCTACTGCTATTATGAATATGTTGTTACGCGAGCGTGCTTAGATTACTATTGTTATGATGATTAATGAATGTGATGGTACGTTTCCTTATGTTGATTCTTTTAGCTTATTTATCATCTTCATTCTCGAATGTGTGATATACTGCTAATGGTTAATACTCGTAGTAGGTCGGATGGCCATGAAGCTACAACATCCATGACCGATCAACCAAGGGTAACGACGACAACAATGCCCCCACCCGGAATCAATTTGTTAGGTGGAGGGGTTGAGCATATACCTCAACATGATCTGGAAACATCCGACCTTGTTTTGGAAGAGGTAACGACTAAGACAAGAATGATGGATAGAATGATGAAGGCCATGAACAAGCAAATGGCACAACATCAAGAGCAAATTCTGAAACTGTTGGAAGATAGGGATACGAACAACCGTAGGCACGAAACGGTTGCTGAAAATGTCATAGCGGCGGGATCCGGGGTGTAACATCCTCGAATTGGGAAAGAGCAACTAAATAAAATTTTCGATAATGCATCCAAATAATAGGATTCTTCCTATAAACTAATACAGGGAATATCTCAATTAAAAGTCTATGATTAACCTCAACAAGTTATGATCCAAATTTCATTACAAAGACTACAACCACATCGGGTGTTACTTAACCTAAGTACAAGTTGCTAATCCCAAAGATGAATGCGGAAGACTTCACTTAACCAATTCATCTCTCGAGCACACTACTAGCACTCGAACTTTCAGAGTGTCACTATAACTACTCCCAACCTGAACCTGTTGCACATGCCGACAAATAAAAAGGGTTAGGCTAACGCCTAGTGAGTTCAAAAGTTTATAACATGATTTAAATAATTCTTGAATGAAAGTTTACGACATAGATCATGATTTCCAAAAGAGTTTACGAGAAGGATGTAAATGACTCATTTTCCAACGCACCCAAAATCTATGAGAAAAGTTCCTAGCATGTATAAAGCGTTTTCCAAAATGAATTCCAATCCTAACTCACTCAAAACGTGAATAAATCCATATTAAACGAAACCTTCAAACACGGTTCATGACATAACACTCAACCCATAAATCATGGAAGAATAGTCCATATAAATAAAATACTTCACCAAAAACATGATACGAAGCAATACTCACGCGAACGTAAAATGTAATGAAGTCCAAATACCATAAATATGGAAATGACCTGCTTCATTCAAACTTTAATATACATGGAGGGAAATCCAATATTAAAGTCATCAATTGCAGTCAATCGCACAAGACCAACGATAATAAAACAAAGGCATTATAATATCCCAATTAATGTTGGTCGACGACGGGGGAGACCCGTATCCCTTGAGAGTGGAGGAACACAAAAGTATGTCACTCATACAATGTTAATCGTACGACACTTCGCGACATAAAAGCCCAAGTGTCCCATACGACTCCTTTCAAGACACACACAAAGAGACAGCTGACCTTAGCGGAATATTAACATGAATACCACCAAAGGCTCGACACAAGCAGGGATACAACTATGGCATTACCCCGACATGGCGAAGGTCATAAACGCCCGTCAATCATACCTGACAGCTCAATCGGACTCAGCCCTCCTAGTGTACCCTTGAAAAGTAAAGGTCATAAACATGGGGCCCGGTACAATCCCGCAACACCCAGTAGACCATGAAATAAAGACTGACTTACGTGCCTATGGATCCAATTCAACACAGCCTACAATAACACGCCCATCCCAGAATGACTAAAGCACCCGAGCATGTAAATATCAATAATGTGCAATAATATGCAATATGTTGCAATAAATGCAAACCATAAATAAGACTCCATATTGAGCCATCAAAATCGGACAAAATGTCCCCAAGACTTCTTTAAAGTCAAAACCGAGAAAAATGCTCAAAACCCATTAGACCCATAAATAACGGTCCTCATAATACAAAATGCATTTAGCCATCGTTCAGGTAAACATATACCACAAAATCATCATTAACCCAAAACTCGACGCAGGTTAAAACAAAGGGTTTCCCCAAATGGACTCATACCCTTATAATTCTCAAAATGACTCATGATACTAAAAATGCATTTTCCCAAATGGTTTGTAAAAACAATTATACCCACATGATTAAACTATTGAATATGCTCCATTTGAGTAATTGCCTTTATTGCCTACTCTGTCGAGTTACACCTCAACGACTTACGGGGACCATATTACCTATCCGTCCTAGACGAGTTACACCTCAAGGACGAATGTCCCTTATTGCCTACTCGCTAGTAGCCACCAATGGCTTAACCAACATAGACATAAATTCCATACGGGTCTAAATCCTCGTGCACAAGGAGATAGACCACCACAATTTCCAAACATCATAATAAATTTATCAAAATATAGATTTCCATATAAGTATAATGAATGAGTAATACCATGTACCGATTAGCATGTGAGTTACATAATATACCTTAACTCGAAGCACAAAATCTCTATATACAATTCTAGTAATTAATGATGGTAAACCTTTATCCATTCTCAAATATGCCCATTGGCTTGTCATATAGGAGAGCCTATACCCATACACAATAAGATGTGTGATCCATGAGTATGACTAATATACACATGATTCATGACAATATATATATATATAATAAATACATGTTTGTACATTTATATATATATATGTAGGAGTGTAAGTATAAACACTTGTATACATATAAAGTCTCAAATAAACAACTTCCCTAGATGTTAGCAACTTCCACATATGAGCAAATTCACCAACTTAACATAAAAGATTAAGTAAAGTACATAGAGGCTAAGTACACTTACCAACTTGGGTTTGTAGAGTGAAAACCCTAATTTGAAGAAATCCAAGATTAACAAAAGATTTCAAGTTAGCTTCTCATTAAGAGTAGACATACCCTAAAATAGAGTTGGTGGGTCAAAATAACTCACCTAAGGGTTTGCAAGTAAAACCCTAGAAAATATGGAAACCCTAGATCTTTTGGAGTTGACTTGGTTCTTAAACTTGGGACTTGGAGATCATCTTAAATGCTTGAAGGAAGAAATTAGGAAACCCTAGCTACAACCAAAATGGTCATAACTATAATTAATGAGGAGGAGAAATTGAGAAAGTGGGATGAGATAAGTGGGTGTCGGCCAAAAAGTGGAGGAACCGACCAAAGCAAAACAAGAAATAAATGCATCCCAAAAGTGTGTGGCGCTGCTGTCGCTTTATACCCAAAACCCACCGGCAAGAATGCCTCATGCGAGAGTGACCTCGGCATACTCGTCGGTCACTCTCGCTGCATTTGTACCGCAACTCTCCAATTCCAGCAGCTGAAGTGCAGCGAATATGACAGCGGCGAGAGTGACAGCGGCATACTCGCCGGTCACTCTCGCGGTGGGTGTACCGTAGCCCAAAAACGTCCGATTTGACCCCGATGTGATTCCTTTGAGTGCTCCCAACGTGCGATACGTAAGTTCGGTCGAGAATGCATACGTACCCGCATGGGACTCCCTCTACGCCTACGCAAGCATACATGAAATCGTCGTCTCTAGCTTCCAAAAAGGTCAACAATTTAGATGGTCCCGACGCTCCAAAATGTTAGCATGCGCGTTGCGAAAACCTTATATACATCTATATATATACATTACTTTATGATCGAGTCAAAGAAGATGAGGTGAGAGCGTAATACCGAAATCTTGGGGTGTTACAATCCTCCCCTCCTTGATGAAGATTTCGTCCTCGAAATCGCGTGCTAGCTAAAGAGATGAGGGTAACGCTGCCTCATGTCCACTTCAGACTCCCACGTCACGTTGGCACCCCGATGGTGCTTCCATTGCACCTTTACCATTATCACTTCCTTATGGCGGAGATTTTTCGTTTCCCTTTCCAAAATCATTTCCGGTTCCTCAATGCATCGGTCGTTATCCACGCGGATTTCCGATAGAGGAATAGCGTCCTTTTCTTCCGCTAAACACTTCCATAAATAGCAAACATGAAATGTAGGGTAGATTTCACTCATCTCGGGAGGTAGTTCTAACTTGTATGCTTGAAGTCCCACACATTCTACAATTGGGAAAGGTCCAATAAAACGGGGACTAAGCTTCCCACGCTTTCCAAACCTAATGATTCATTTCAAAGGAGAAACCTTCAAAAATACACGATCCCCCACTTGGAATTCGATCGGTCGTCTATTCTTATCGGCGTAACTCTTTTGGCAGTCTTGAGCGGCTTTCAACCGCTCCCGGATGCCTTTTACCTTGTCGGTCGTTTCTTGCACAAGCTCGGGTCCGACAAACTGCTTTTCACCCGCCTCAAGCCAGCAAACGGGTGTTCTACATTTTTGCCCATACAAAACCTCAAATGGCTCCACACCGAGACTCAAATGGTAACTGTTATTGTAAGCAAACTCTACTAATGGGAGGTGAGAGTCCCAATTTCCCCCAAAGTCGATGACACACGACCTCAACATGTCTTCCAAAGTTTGGATTGTCCGCTCGCTTTGTCCGTCAGTTTGAGGGTGATAAGTCGTGCTCAATTTCACCTTCGTTCCCAATTCTCTTTGGAAGGCATTCCAAAAGTGAGAAGTAAAATGGCTATTCTGGTCAGATACGATAGACAATGGCACCCCGTGCCTTAAGACCACTTCATTGATATACAACCTTGCCAATTTGTCCAATGGTAACGTTTCCGGCATAGCCAAGAAGTGAGCACTCTTGGTCATTTGATCCATGATTACCCAAATGGTGTCGTGACCTTTCAAAGTCTTTGGTAGTTTCGTCACAAAGTCCATCGTAATGTGATCCCACTTCCATTCTGGTATTTCAAGTGATTGCAAACTTCCATAGGGTCGTTAATGCTCGGCTTTCACTAGCGAACATGTGGTGTACTTCTCCACAATACCGGCCACGTCAAGTTTCATGACCGGTCACCAATAATTCAACTTCAAATCTCGATACATCTTGGTACTCCCGGTATGTATAGAGTACTTTGACTTCTGGGCTTCTTCCATAAGTAGCTTCCGACACCCCCCAATTTTAGGCACCCAAATCCGTCCTTGGAAAAGATTCAATCCTCTACCATCTTCTGTCAATGAAAGGTAGTGTTTCACCATAGATTCATTCTTGAGGTTCGCCTCAAGTAGCGCTTCGGCTTGAGCGGTCTTGATCATACCCACAAGGCTCGAGATGATTTCAATCCTTGCCAACGAAGTTTGCACTTTCCCACTATACTCCTTCCGACTCAAGGCGTCCACTACCACATTCGCCTTGCCCGGATGGTACAATAGTTCGCAATCATAGTCCTTAAGCAACTCTAGCCAACGTCGTTGGTGCATATTCAAGTCCTTTTGGTCGAAAACATATTTCAAGCCTTTGTGATCGGTGTAGACCGTAAATTTCGTACCATATAAGTAGTGTCACCATAACTTCCAGGCAAAAATGACTGCCGCCAACTCGAGGTCATGAGTTGGGTAATTCTTTTCGTGTTCTTTCAACTGTCTCGATACGTACGCTATTACCTTCCCTCTTTGCATCAAAACACAACCCAAACCTATCTTGGATGCATCACTATACACGACGGAATCTTCCGTTCCTTCGGGTAAGGACAAGATTGGAGCTTCACAAAGTTTTCGTTGCAAGGTCCGAAATGCATCCTCTTGCGCGCTAGTCCACACGAAATTCGCATTCTTTCGAGTCAATGCCGTCAGCGACGAAGCAATCTTGGAGAAGTCTTGGATGAATCTTCGGTAGTACCCGGCTAACCCCAAAAAGCATCTAATTTCCGTAGAACTCTTTGGAGGCTCCCAATTCATCATCGCCTCAACCTTTGTGGGGTCCACTTTCACACCTTCTCAGGTCACCACATGTCCGAGGAATTGCACTTCTCGCAACCAAAACTCACACTTAGAGGATTTAGCATACAACTTATCCTTTCTTAACACCTCTAATACTTCCCGTAGGTGTCGTTCATGCTCTACTTCATCTTTAGAATACACCAAGATATCATCGATGAACACGATTACGGATTTATTCAAGAATGGCCGACAAACTCGATTCATCAAATCCATGAAATTTGCTGGAGCGTTCGTTAAACCGAATTGCATGACTAGAAACTCGTAGTGCCCATACTGAGTCCTAAATGCCGTCTTCGAGACGTCTTCTTCCTTAACTTTCACTTGGTGGTAACCGGATCGGAGATCAATCTTGGAGAAACATCCGGCTCTTTGAAGTTGATCAAAAAGGTCGGCTATTCGGGGATGCGGATACTTATTCTTCACGGTCACCTTGTTTAACTCCCGATAGTCGATACACAACCGCATCGACCCATCTTTCTTCTTGACAAAAAGCAAGGGAGCTCCCTAAGGCTATGACCTCGGTCTCACAAAACCTTTCTCTAGTAGTTCTTGCAGTTGTGTCATCATTTCTTGCATTTCTGTTGGAGCAAGACGGTAAGGTGCGCGTGCTATCGGTGCGGCTCCCGGAATCAAATCGATCTTGAACTCCACTTGGCGGTCAGGCGGCAAACCCGGCAAATCGTCGAGTAAAACGTCCGGATACTCTTTGACAACTTTTACATCTCACTTTCTTTTTCTCTAGTTTGGTGTCCACCACATAGGCCAAAAACGTTGGGTACTTCTTCATTAAGCACTTCCTTGCCTTGATGAAGAGATAATGGCCACTTCGCCCTTACGCTTTTCTCCATACACTAGGACAAAGTCCCCACTTAGGAGAGGTATGCTTATAAGCTTCTTTGAGCACAAAATCTCCGCTTTGTGTTTAGCCAACCAATCCATCCTGATCACCACGTCAAAGCTCCCAATAGACATAGGAAGTAGGTCCACTTCAAATATTTCACCACTAATCTCTAGACGACACTTTTCCAAGATTTCCCGCAAGAATACCTTTTCCTCATTTGCTACCTCAATGACTAAAGCATCGCGTAGAGCACTAATAGGCACATTCAAAGACTTGCAAAACACATCCGACACAAAAGAGCAATTTGCACCCGAATCAAACAATACTCTAGCAGGTAAAGAGTTGAGTAAGAACGTACCCGACACCACGTCGGTAGTTTCCTTCGCTTCTTCCTTCGTCATTTGGAAAGCCCTCCCTTGAGGCATGGGGATGGTCTCCCGTCTTGGTTGACTTCCCGAACCGGTCCCTCTAGAGTCTCCTTTCAACTTAGGACAATCCCGCTTCACGTGCCCGATCTCCTTGCACTGAAAACAAACTGTCCCCCTAATGTGACACTCCGGACTAGTGTACCCCATCATCCTGCACTTGTAACAAGTAACTTGACCCAGATTGCAAGACCCAAAGTGCTTGATCTTGCACTTAGGGAACCACCCCGCCTCACGGCGGTTGTCTCCTCCTCTACCACTTGGTTGAAACCTCGGTTTTTTGAACAAATTTTGTAGGCTCTCCCACTTCCTCTTCTCCCCAACCTTAGGTTTCTCCTTTTTGTCTCTAGCGTAGACCCTTTCCATAACCTTGGCCTCTTCAATAGTATCTCGAAGGTTAGTCACTTTAGAGTTCTGATGGGTGTCGAGACCGTCAGGTAATAAGTTCGTAATACCTCAAATTACAACATAGATTGTAATAGCGATAAGTAGGGTCGAATCCACAGGGATTGGTGGGATAATTATTTTACTTCAACACTTTACGTACAAAGGGGGGGGGGGGGGGGTTGGATTTGATTATCTAAACTAAACATACGATTAAAATAAATTATAAACAATTGAAATAAAATCCGACATTAGTTTGACTTCGATTTTGATGATGGCACTTATCATTGATTCCAAGAACGTAAACATAAGGAACGAACCTAAGTTGTCTATAGTCGTTAACAAGCTCTAACGACCTCGTTTTTCTCTTAATTGACATTAACTAAAATAAGCTCTTTAGTTAAATCTTAATTACAATTGGATTATTGAATAAGCTCTCAAACCTCCTAACTATAGTTAGCTTTATGAATTAAGAAAAACACCAACTCAAAGCCATAAGCTCGCAAGCTCTGCTTATATAACTTTGATTGCAAGATTTCAAGAACTCAAGTTGAAAACTTCTTGGATCCAAAGAATTCTATTGTCACTTCGTCAAACCATAAAACAATTACACGTATTTTATGTTTTGACTAACAATCATTCATAAGAGATTCAAGTAATTGATCAGACTAATTGAAAACCCAAACGAAATTGATATTTAACATAGAAATCAATGCAAATAGATTTGTACCAAATGGTTACAATGGAACCTCAAAGTGTTGCCATCAAAATCTAATTCAAACTAATGTGGAATAAAGAAAACTAAAACTACAACAACAAAAGAAATTACCTAAAAGGATGGATGAGAAGTAGGCTACAAACCAAGTGTAGTTGTATGTAGTTTTATGTAAGTATATGTATGAAAAATGGAAGATGATCTAAAACTACAACAAATGGGTTCTTTATATAGTAAGGAGGCACCAACATCATATCCATTAGCACATGCATCAGATTTAAACAGCCAGAAAGCAGATCCAACAGCCAAAAAGCAGATCAAAACACGTTCCGCATGTCTGGGTGTTTGGCGCCGATGTCGGCGCCGATGCATCGGCGCGGCAATCGGCGCCGGCCACTGCTCGTTTTCGCAACTTTCTCGTTTTTGCTCGTTTTTCAGTTCTGCGAACCCGAATCTGATGCGTTGCAATTTCCTCACATAGAAAACACCTGGAAAGCATTAAAACCAACTTAAATAAATCACAAACAATAAAATACTAAACTAAACAAATCGGGTATTTTAAGCATCTAACAAATAGTAAGATTAGGGAAATTTGATATAAAAATGTATATAAAATATGCACTCATCAAATACCCCCACACTTAGATCATTGTCCGTCTCGGCAATGACATAAGTTTGCACGTGGTGATAAAAATGAATCAGATGAGAATGTTAACAAATATAGCACGTCATGAACTCGAGATTCGCAACTTAGCATCATTTATAGAGCATACCAATTAAAATAGACGTAAGCTAATCTCGAGAATTCTCACGAATTGGAAGAATTAAAACAACACTCAATTCACTCTTGGGTTAAAGTGTATCACTCAAAAAATGTCACAACGCTAGTATGTACCTACCATAAGTTTGAAAAATCTCTCACTCTCCACTACTCGGATAAAATACATGCAAATAAATCAAAAGGACTTTTGGGTTGTAACTTGGCTTTGGTTAAGGTAGGGATTTATTTGGGAAAAGTGGCTAATGACCGTACAAAAGGAAGAAATCGATTCTTTAAACATGAAACTTTATTTCTTCAAAGGGCTTCACATTTTTATCTTTGAAGCACAATTCCCTTTTTTTGATGATAGGAAAAGAAAAACCATATCATCATTTCCGTCGTCAAACTTTATTTCTTTCATTGACGACATGTATTTTTTTCTTTTCTTTTTCTTTTGATTTTTCTCATTTTTTTCTTTCTTTTTCTTTCCCGACATATAATTTTTAAACTTGACGGGTGTCGAGACCGTCAGGTAATAAGTTCCTAATACCTCAAAGTACAATATAAATTGTAATAGCGATAAGTAGGGTCGAATCCACAGGGATTGGTGGGACAATTGTTTTGCTTCTACACTTTACATACAAAGGGGGAGTTTTGGTTTTGATTTATAAAAAATAAACATACAACTAAAACTATAAACAATGAAATAAAATCCGACATTAGTTTGACTTTGATTTTGATGATGGCACTTATCATTGATTCCAAGAACGTAAACATAAGGAACGAACCTAAGTTGGCTATAGTCGTCAACAAGCTCTAACGACCTCGTTTTTCTCTTAATTGACATTAACTAAAATAAGCTCTTTAGTTAAATCTTAATTACAATTGGATTATTGAATAAGCTCTCAAACCTCCTAACTATAGTTAGCTTTATGAATTAAGAAAAACACCAACTCAAAGCCATAAGCTCGCAAGCTCGGCTTATATAACTTTGATTGCAAGATTTCAAGAACTCAAGTTGAAAACTTCTTGGATCCAAAGAATTCTATTGTCACTTCGTCAAACCATAAAACAATTACACGTATTTTATGTTTTGACTAACAATCATTCATAAGAGATTCAAGTAATTGATCAGACTAATTGAAAACCCAAACGAAATTGATATTTAACATAGAAATCAATGCAAATAGATTTGTACCAAATGGTTACAATGGAACCTCAAAGTGTTGCCATCAAAATCTAATTCAAACTAATGTGGAATAAAGAAAACTAAAACTACAACAACAAAAGAAATTACCTAAAAGGATGGATGAGAAATAGGCTACAAACCAAGTGTAGTTGTATGTAGTTTTATGTAAGTATATGTTAGCCCCAAGTATATGTTATGTAAAAGTATTGAAAATATTATCAAGTCAGAAGACCAACAGAGATCGAGCAGAAGACTTAGAAGAAACTCAACAAGAAGACCAACAGAACTCAACAGAGTTCTGGTGGAACCAACAGAGCTCAACAGAGCTCTGGCAGAAGATCAACAGAAGAACTGTTCATTCCCGAAGACCAACAGAGCTCTGGTCTATGAGCTCTGGTGAAGTGAAGACCGCTGTGATGCCTAAGTCTCGTAAGAAATCCTAAGTGTCAGACACGTGTCCATACTTTCCACGTATGCCCTAAAGAAAGGAGACACACTTTCCACGTGTCATTCCAGGGTACGATAGTACACTGTCTACACTTTATCAGGGCTATAAATAGTGAGGTAGTGGAACAAACGATTGTAAGCTTTTGGAAGAATAGTTTTCCACAATTGTTAAAGCACACACTGTAGTAATCCCGAGAACTACCTCCGTACGATATTGTTCCCTGTGAGATTTCAGGATACACACTTGAACTTGTTCTTAGTGTTATCTATTATCAATATACGAGCAGCGTTTTATACTTGATCTTGTTATCATTGTTCCTGTTCTATATTTGATTCTCACAGTTACATTATCTTTGCACAATCACTCACGTTAATGGCTTTATTTAATATGCTTCCGTTGTCTATTTTCTTACCATTATTGTGATACAATGTGAATCTGGGAACCTACAGTTGGTATCAGAGCTCTGAGGATTGGCACCAGGGCTCTGTGGCATACAACTCTGAAGAGTGGCCTCATTGCTCTGTGAATTGCCAACAGGGCTCTGTGAACGTGAGCTTTCAAATAGGGAATCTCTCCCAATGTTGGTTAACAGAGGTGATGATGGCTCTTGCTCAGGTTCTCTTTGTGCTTCCTCATTTCTCTGAATGATACCTGTAGACAGAGAAGTAGATGGTGAAGTATTGGAGGGACCAGTAAGAGTTGTACCTGTCAGATTCTGTTCTGTTGAATTTTGAGCTTGATTGTCTCTGTTGATGTTGACAAAGGAATCATCATCATCGAAGAAATCATCGAACACGAGATTGATATCTTCTTCCCTTGTTTTTGAAGAACTTGGCTTCTTCTGCTCTGTCTGTGTCCCCTCTGTTGATTTTCGATCAGAGGAACTTGATGTACTTTCATCAAAGGACACATTTACACTCTCTTGAATGACACGGGTTCTGGTGTTGTAGACTCTGTAGGCTTTAGAGGTTAAGGAATAACCAATAAAGATTCCTTCGTCCGCCTTCTTATCGAATTTACCCAGCTGTTCTCTGCCATTCAAGATATAACACTTACAGCCGAAAACATGAAAATATTTCACGTTTGGCCTTCTATTGTTGATGAGTTCATAGGGAGTCTTCTTAAATCTCTTCACTATTACAGCTCTGTTTTGGGTAAAACAGGCTGTTGAGACTGCCTTTGCCCAGAAGTTGATAGGAAAGACAGAGCTGGCCAACATGGTTCTGGCGGCTTCTACCAGAGTTCTGTTCTTTCCCTCCACTACCCCATTCTGTTGTGGAGTTCTGGAGTTCTGGCAGCTGAGAAGTTCTGGGAAATTCCTTCTTCAGAAAGATAAGCATCTATTCTGGCGTTCTTGAACTCTGTCCCATTATCACTTCTCAACTTTTGAACTTTAAGTCCTAACAGAACATGTATCCTTCTCAACAAACTTATCAAAATTTCTAGGACATCAGATTTTACTCTAATGAACTCAATCCAAGTATATCTAGAATATTCATCAATTAGCACAAGAATATACTTCTTGCCCGACAGACTTTGCACAGAGATTGGACCACAGAGATCCACATGAAGCATATGCAAAGGTCTGGGACAATTGTGATCGCTCTTAGTTCTGTGTGAAGATCTTTTCATCTTACCCAATTCACAGGCAGAACAGAGATGGTCTTTGTCAAATCCAATGAAAACTCCTATTGCCACTGGAGTCAAACTTGACTCTGACCTTAATGGTGAACTTGTAGATGTCAAGAACTACAGAGGCATGATAGGGTCACTTCTGTACTTAACTGCTAGCATACCTGATATAATGTTTGCAACCTGTCTCTGTGCTAGATTTCAAGCAGATCCTAAAGTATCGCACTTTTTTGCTGTCAAGCGCATATTTAAATATCTGAAAGGGACTCAATTCTTGGGTCTCTGGTATCCTCTTAATTCTGGTTTCGAGCTTGTAGTATACACAGATTAAGATTATGGAGGATGCAAGAATGACAGAAAGAGTACTTCTGGTAGCTGCCAATTACTTGAGGAAAAATTGGTGAGTTGGACATCCAAGAAACAGAATTGCGTATCAACTTCTACAGCAGAAGCAGAGTATGTTGCTGCTGCTAGTTGTTGCTCTCAAGTGCTCTGGATGAAAACTCAACTCAAAGATTATGGCATGGAGTACAACAAAATTCCAATTCTGTGCGACTCCAAGAGTGCCATAGCAATCACAGCTAATCCAGTTCAGCACTCAAAGACTAAGCACATCGACATAAGGTACCACTTCATAAAAGACCATGTTGAAAAAGGGACGATTGAAATGTACTTTGTTTCAACCGACTTCCAATTGGCTGATCTTTTTACAAAAGCTCTTGATGAAAGGAGATTCAATTTCTTAATCAGCAAATTGGGTATGCTGAACATGTCCTCCTAACTCTGTTTTAAACTCAACTGAGTCTCTGATGATCCTACCAGAGCTCTGTCAATTAGTTAAGTAGGATAGTTCAACAGAGCTTCTGATATTCACCAGAACTCTGTCGCGCATACTTTTTCAACAACCTCAGTGAATTTGTTTGTATATACTCTTCAATTTTTTTTAATATATTTTTTAATATATTTTTTTGTATAAAGTTTTTTTAATCTTTTAAAAGCTGAATAGAAAAATCTTTCATATAAGCTCATATTTCAAGGGGAGCTTATAAAGGAAATTGTGCATGGTTTTAGGGGGAGAAAGTCAAAATCTGATTTTCAAATCCAAATGACTTTGCTCCTTGAACTTCAAAGAAAAATCTTTTTAGAGGGAAAACCTGTTCTGATGAAAATCATTTGATAAAATCAAGAACGTACCAGAACTCTGATATTTCACCAGAGCCTCTGTTGATTCTCACCAGACCTCTGTAAAATTTCTGAGTCAGTTCTGTTCTCGTTCTTTGATCACTTTCACATCAAATACAGAATTTTAAATGATTTTGGGTAAAAGGTGAAACATCTTGGAACACTTGGAAAGAAATGGAGAAGTCATTTCAACAGAGGCAAAACTGTGCTGAGTTCCACCAGAGCTTTGTCGGTTTTCTGCCACATCATTAGAAGCACGTCATCAGAGATGCGGGTCTTTCTTTAAGCGTCAACCACTTGTCACCTGCACATCTCTAACCGTGACGGTTTTCTTGCCCAAAAGATGTCAGAACCAAATCCTACGTGGCATTCTCTGATTGAAAGACATACCACTAGTTGTCTCCACGTTCTACTGTAGAGGCCGTTCCACTTTCTGAAACTCGAGTGCCTACAGTACCTACAACGTTAATCCAGCCACATGATTCAAGCATAAATACCCACTACCTTGACCCATTTCATGTTTACGCTTACGAATCATTCTAAACCCTTCATCTTTTCCTCTCAAAGTTCAAAACCCTTGAGTTCTTCAAGAAACCCCAACCTGCAACAATGGCCGAACCACAACATTCTGCTGAATCAAGCAGAATAGGCCCTGTTGATGCCATTGTTATCCAACCCTACGAGTTTGCCGAAAACAACTACCGATTTGATGCAAACCCTGGTCTCTATTTACCCCTGTACCACATCTTTGTAGAGTTTTTCAGAAACTCTGAAGTTTTCCGAGCCCTAACCATGTATGACGACAACTTACCCGAGCTTTACGTCCAACAATGGTGGACCACTTGTCAATACATCCCTGGACAGAAAGGGGTTGTCGGAAACGTTGATGCTGGAAGAAACGCAGGAGCAGGATCCATACGCATTCGTGGCAGAACCTTCAGAAGAATATTTGAAATGAAGACAAAAAGAGAATTAGGGATTAAAGCATATGAGAAACCCCCAAAAGTAGAGATTCTTCTTGATTTTGCAAAGTTCTTAGGTTACAACAAAGAACTAAATAGGATAGGAGAGTTCGGAAGACAAAACTTACCTACAGTGTGGAACTTCATGTTCTCCACACTGAACAGAACCCTTACCTGCAAGTCTGGTAGCCAAGATCAAACTAGCTCAGAGATCCTACAAATCATGTATGGGTTGTTCTTCAACAGAAACTTCGATTATGCCAAAATCCTTTACAAGGACCTTCTTGCTGCTGTGAATACCAAAACAAATGCCCTAGCCAGAGGTGGAGAAGTTGGAGTCCACAAGTTTTTGAAATCAATAAGGTTTCCTCGTTTTATAAGTCTGGTAATCCGAGAAGCCTTCCTTTCATTACAGTTAACTCAACAAGGAAATCCAACACCTGTTTGGACTATGTCAAAATTCCAACCCACGACATCCGGTGATTATCCCTTCATCAGAAGAGTTCCAGGTACAATGCTTGCCCTTATTCATCCAGAACACCTCTCTATCCAAAACTATAATAGTGCTGCTCAACCTCAAGAACCTGAGGTGAGAACCCCAGCATACTTAGGATCTGAGCCATCATTGGAGAGTCTAAATGAGGAAATAGGAGAGGAAGTTAACAGACCAGAGGTAAGAGTACCGGAAGTGGGGTCTTCCTCTAGAGTAATGGAGGAGGAAGTAGAGAACAGAGCATCCCCTATGGAGGTTGTTCATGAGGAAGAAAGGGAAGCTACAGAAGAGGTGGCAGAGAGATCGCCCTCTTCTGGTAGACGTGAGGTACATGAGATAGAGAGTGACCAAGAGGAAAATGCTATACCCCTAGGAACCGAGGGAAATGCGAGCTTAGAAGAAGATGTTCAAATTTTGAACACATATGTGAGATTCCAAAACCCAATTCCCAGTGCTGCCACATTAACTATTCCTGGTGATCAAGACCAAAGGAATATTGAAACAGAGGTGCACACCTCGAACCCTAACCAGCAAGAACCGCCAGAGGCAACTCTTCACGCCTCTGGTATGCACGAAACCGGGGAATCCATATTTGGTAATGATGTTCAATTGCCCCAGAACATCAATAGGTCACCTCCACACGATGATGCCTCTGTGGCTCATATAGACTTGTCACAAAATAGACCTGAGATCTTTCACATCTCACGTAGTCTCTGTCCGACTCAGGGACAATGGGAAGACCTAGTAGAACAAGGGAAGACTTTGCTTGATCCAAGCTCTTCTCATCACATCCGATTCCCTTCACCAGAAACTGAGCTGGAGGAGGAAATCGAGATCAGAATACCTGTAGATGCTTCTGTTCAAACGGTTCATCGAGGATCGGGTATAAGTCCTCCAAGAGCCAACATAAACGCAACTCTTCAGAGATGCACCTCTGAACTCGAGGTTGAACTGAATCCATTTGTTAGAGTCAGGGTTACCCCCATTGAGACTGTCACAAAAGCAGAGTTGACAAGCTTCTGTGATAGTATCAACAACTCCTTAAATGAGTATAAACTTATAAATGCACAGAAGGAGGAGCTGATTCAAAAGGAGAATGCTTCTCTTAAGGAAGAACTGCAAAGATTAACAGATAAATATGCAGAGTTACAACAGAAGTATGTTGATGTCGAAAGAGCCAGAACAGAAGCTGAAAGGGTCAGAATAGAGGAAACAACAAAGACTTCGACAGAGCTAGCAGAGCTGAAGAGACTTATGATAGAGAATCATACAGCTACAATGAACAGAACCTTGCCCATCCCTACAGTTGTTCTATCAGAATCAAACATCAAAACCTTGACAGAGCTCATCAATAACTCTGTTAAGGAATCCATCAAAGAAGCCATGACATCATCTGCTACTCCACTCAACATCTCCAGCCCAAACCCCAATACCTTACCCATGACAGTTGGCCAAATGGGAGAATTTCTCAAATCTGTTCTTAGCCGGATGATGACGATCCCAGGCGACAGAACGACATGTGCAAGCATCTCTTGACACTCACAAGGTTAACTTTGAGAGTCAAGTAGATGAGATCAGAACTGCCGCAACAGAAGTCGAAGATACATTGAGAAAGGCTGTCACCATCTTCACAGATGCAATCCTACAGACTGCCGCACATAAACGACCTGCAGAAGGAGCACCAGAAGGCGAACCATCGAGTAAACGACCTAAGTTTGTTGTTCCTGCCTCACCAAATACTGGAATTGCACTCTCTGATGACGAAGATGATGATGACTTCCACGATGCACGAGAGGGTACTTCAGACAAACAGATGGGTGAGTCCGCAGAACAACAAAAGGGGGAGAAGGAGACAGAGAAGGAGAAGGAGACAGAGAAAGAGAAGAAGAAAGAGAAAGAGGTTGAGAAAGAGAAAGAAAAGGAGAGAGAGAAGGATAAAGGGAAAGAGAAAGTGATAGAGGAAGAAGCTGAAAAAGGAGAAAAGGGGATAATAGAAGAAGAAATGCCAGAGATGACTATGGTGGCATTCGACTACATGTTCAAAGATAGGGTTATCAAAACACCAGAACCCTCAACTCAACTACCACCATAAATCGTCATCTTAGATACCCCTCCTCAATCACCAAGAACAGAACCAGAGAGAACAAACCCATTATCTGCTAAAGAACAAATAAGCCAAACACAACCCCAAGTCCAAACCCAAGCTGCTCAAGAGTCTGTTCAACACATTGATATACTTATGGCAGAAACCCATGATGACCCAAACCCAATGTTACCAGAACAGAACCCTGAATCTTCAAACCAACACACCAAGAAACCGGCCTTAGAAGAAGTTTTTGGCTTTCTCTATGCTGACAGAGACATCATTCCTGTCAATGTCGTACCCATTAACCCATACCTCAATCCCATCAGAATAAATACCATTTCTGAATCCAGACTGAAGTTCATACAAACCAAGTCAAATCTGAACAGAGCCATAAACATAAACTTCGGTATCCGCAGAATCTTGGACATCAAGCATAAAAAGTTTCAACATGACAGAGTTGTGTACCATGAGTATACTGTTGAATCAACAGAAGGCAAGAAAGAATACTTCAATGACAACGATCTTGTGCTTCTAAATCCATACGATATGATCATGCTCCATGCCTATTGCTTGAACTTCTCAGAAAGATACAAACCAGCAAGAACTGCTCTACCAGAAGTTCGATTTGCTATGCAAGAGCACATTAATCTCAGAATTCAGACAGATTTTCAGCTAGGCATAGAGTTTGAAGTTGAGAAACTAGCGGTTGAACCACCAAACGAAAACCTTGAGGGTTATGGCCACTACAGGACTTGAACCGTAGTTGAAAATCCTCCAGTCTTCATCTGCCGACAGAAGAAGATCAAGAAGGCCATCAGAATATCTGAAGCCCACAAGTATTCGAGTGAGTCGCTGGTATATCTTAAAAACATAATTCAGAATCTCCCAAGAGAGAAGTGTCCAGAAGAGCAACTGAGGCTCTGCATTGAACAGATAGATCTTATGCTGGACTTCCGTGAGCTGATCAGAAGATTCGACATAATCCTAAGGGGAGATAATTATGCCTAAATGTACTTATTCTTTCATTCTGTATTGTAATATCTCAGAAGAATAGTGCAAGGATCACAGAGGTCAATTCTCTGTCTTTTTGTTTATATCTCTGCAAGTTTGTAATTTTTTATTTTCAATACTTAGGGGGGGATTGTTAGCCCCAAGTATATGTTATGTAAAAGTATTGAAAATATTATCAAGTCAGAAGACCAACAGAGATCGAGCAGAAGACTTAGAAGAAACTCAACAAGAAGACCAATAGAACTCAACAAAGTTCTGGTGGAACCAACAGAGCTCAACAGAGCTCTGACAGAAGATCAACAGAAGAACAGTTCATTCCCGAAGACCAACAGAGCTCTGGTCTATGAGCTCTGGTGAAGTGAAGACCGCTGTGATGCCTAAGTCTCGTAAGAAATCCTAAGTGTCAGACACGTGTCCATACTTTCCACGTATGCCCTAAAGAAAGGAGACACACTTTCCACGTGTCATTCCAGGGTACGATAGTACACTGTCTACACTTTATCAGGGCTATAAATAGTGAGGTAGTGGAACAAACGATTGTAAGCTTTTGGAAGAATGGTTTTCCACAATTGTTAAAGCACACACTTCAGTAATCCCGAGCACTACCTCCGTACGATATTGTTCCCTGTGAGATTTCAAGATACACACTTGAACTTGTTCTTAGTGTTATCTATTATCAATATACGACCAACGTTTTATACTTGATCCTGTTATCATTGTTCCTGTTCTATATTTGATTCTCACAGTTACATTATCTTTGCACAATCACTCACATTAATGGCTTTATTTAATATGCTTCCGCTGTCTATTTTCTTACCATTATTGTGATACAACGTGAATCTGGGAACCTACAGTATATGTATGAAAAATGGAAGATGATCTAAAACTACAACAAATGGGTTCTTTATATAGTAAGGAGGCACCAACATCAGATCCATTAGCACATGCATCAGATTCAAACAGCCAGAAAGCAGATCCAACAGCCAAAAAGCAGATCAAAACATGTTCTGCATGTCTGGGTGTTTGGCGCCGATGCATCGGCGCGGCAATCGGCGTCGGCCACTGCTCGTTTTCGCAACTTTCTCGTTTTTGCTCGTTTTTCAGTTCCGCGAACCCGAATCTAATGCGTTGCAATTTCCTCACATAGAAAATACCTGGAAAGCATTAAAACAAACTTAAATCAATCACAAACAATAAAATACTAAACTAAACAAACCAGGTATTTTAAGCATCTAACAAATAGTAAGATTAGGGAAATTTGATATAAAAATGTATATAAAATATGCACTTATCAAATACCCCCACACTTAGATCATTGTCCGTCTCGGCAATGACTTAAGTTAGCACGTGGTGATAAAAATGAATCAGATGAGAATGTTAACAAACATAGCACGTCATGAACTCGAGATTCGCAACTTAGCATCATTTATAGAGCATACCAATAAAAATAGACGTAAGCTAATCTCGAGAATTCTCACGAATTGGAAGAATTAAAACAACACTCAATTCACTCTTGGGTTAAAGTGTATGACTCAAAAAATGTCACAACGCTAGTATGTACCTACCATGAGCTTGAAAAATCTCTCACTATCCACTACTCGGATAAAATACATCCAAATAAATCAAAAGGACTTTTCGGGTTGTAACTTGGCTTTGGTTAAGGTAGGGATTTATTTGGGAAAAGTGGCTAATGACCGTACACAATGGAAGAAATCGAATCTTTAAACATGAAACTTTATTTCTTCAAAGGGCTTCACATTTTTATCTTTGAAGCACAATTCCCTTTTTTTGATGATATGAAAAATAAAAACCATATCATCATTTCCGTCGTCAAACTTTATTTCTTTCATTGACGACATATATTTTTTTCTTTTCTTTTTCTTTTGATTTTTCTCATTTTTTTCTTTCTTTTTCTTTCCCGACATATAATTTGTACATTTCAAGCATACGGGATATCGGAATCTCCATTGGTGGTTGGTCGGGTGGGTTGTGTTTGGTTTGGTTTATAATGTGGGTGACAAAGAAATAGGCTAAGGCTCAAAGTGGTGTGCAAAGGGAAATTATAACATAAAAGGGTAGGCTTAAGGCTAATTGGCTAAAATAAAATTTATCAAATGATGACCTTTATCATATTTATTAGCATGTAAATATCATGTAATCTTAAGGAGAGACAAATCAAGTTCTAGAGATACACAACTAGGCATGACGTAATCACACAAGAAATGAGTTCGAGACTAATTTAAATGTTTAGTCTAATAGGCTCAAAGTCTCACGGTGTTTAAGCTAGTTCTCAAGATTAGCAAAAGTCTAATTCAACCGACATACTACCACAAATCGACGCTAAACGCTATCAATCAAATTCAATCATGCTATATATGTATCCAAACTCATCGTCATCAATTAAGATCATAAAAACATGCTAACACATAACCCAAAACGAACAAAAATCCACATTTAAGCACAAAAGATAAAAAAATTGCAAAAAATTTTACAAAAAATTTACCCTTAAAATACCCCCTAAAACAAACACAAATACAATAAAAACACACTCGAAATACACCCCCACACTTAGATCATACATTGTCCTCAATGTGTTTAATTGAAGCAAATGACATTCAAAACACCTAAAGAACGAGGGGAAACAGTAAACTCCCCTTATATGGTGAATAGTCCTCGAATGTATGGATCCAGGGTGGAACCTGAAAATAAACAAGAGAAACACAAGAGTGAAAATAAAGAATCTCACAAAACCAAGATAAAAATTAAATAAAAGATAATTAAACGAAAATCCATGGGTTGCCTCCCATGCAGCGCCTTTCTTTAACGTCTTTGACTATACGCCTTCGTTGTCCGGGGTCTAATAAATCAATACCCCAAACATGCGTTTTCACGCGATGTTGGGGGGCCTTGAAATCCGCCCGGATTTCAAATATGGTTCCTTTGCATTCTAATGATACTTCTTTTTGTGGGTCGGCAAAGGCACCATCGCTTGGGAACACCTTCTTATCTTTAACCATCGGTTCTTCAAGCTCCGTGAAGGTTTCCCAAGTATCTACACATTCCTCCTCCTTTATTAGATTAAACAATGGTGTAGCAAAAGGAGGAGGTACCACCAACGGTTCCAACAAATTCATATCAACTCCCTTGATATCGTCATCTCGTGAAACAGATCGGTTTGTGCCATCTTCTTCATTCTCCTCCTCTAAAGAGATTTTCAGCCTCTTCTTGTTCATCAATCCCAACTTTTCTTCAACTTGAACCTCCAACCGACGTATTGCAGATTCGGCTCGGCTAATTTGGTCTTCCAAGTTCTGAAAGCATGACTTTGTTTCCTGTTGAAATGTTAAAGTACTAGTAGCTAGTGACTTAACAATATCTTCAAGAGACATACCCGAGTCCTTGGAATAGATTTGCGTCGGCGATGGTGTTGATTCAAAGTTAGGGTAAGAAGAGTCATACCGGTCATAGTCATACTTGTTTAAGTATGGATGGGATTGCCATCCTTAAGTGTAAGTGTTGGAGTATGGCTCGTACGGACCTTGGTATTGGCATGAAAATCCACCATAAGAGTGGGCTTCTTCGGTGTGAAATTGTGAAGTGGGGGACCGGTTGGTCAGATAAGCATTGTTAGTGTACGCCCCACTTCTTCTCACATTTTGTGGCTCTTTACAAACCAATTGTATCACAAGAGATGTTAGTTCTGAAAGTTTTGTTTCAAGGGAAGAGATATTTACCTCGTTTGAGTCTCGTGTGTTGGTGGTATATCGTGACCCATATTCATTAGAATAAAACGCCATAAAAAAATACTTAAAAACTATAGGCGTTAGGTACGCGATAAGAATAAATAGAAAAAAAATATACATATAAACAAAATTAAATAAAAGAAAACAAAGTGCAAAAGCAAAATAACGATCAACGAAACCAATCCCCGGCAACGGCGCCAAAAACTTGACGGGTGTCGAGACCGTCAGGTAATAAGTTCCTAATACCTCAAATTACAACATAGATTGTAATAGCGATAAGTAGGGTCGAATCCACAGGGATTGGTGGGATAATTATTTTACTTCAACACTTTACGTACAAAGGGGGGGGGGGGGTTGGATTTGATTATCTAAACTAAACATACGATTAAAATAAATTATAAACAATTGAAATAAAATCCGACATTAGTTTGACTTCGATTTTGATGATGGAACTTATGATTGATTCCAAGAACTTACATAAGGAACTAACCTAAGTTGGCTATAGTCGTTAACAAGCTCTAACGACCTCGTTTTTCTCTTAATTGACATTAACTAAAATAAGCTCTTTAGTTAAATCTTAACTACAATTGGATTATTGAATAAGCTCTCAAACCTCCTAACTGTAGTTAGCTTTATGAATTAAGAAAAACACCAACTCAAAGCCATAAGCTCGCAAGCTCGGCTTATATAACTTTGATTGCAAGATTTCAAGAACTCAAGTTGAAAACTTCTTGGATCCAAAGAATTCTATTGTCACTTCGTCAAACCATAAAACAATTACACGTATTTTATGTTTTGACTAACAATCATTCATAAGAGATTCAAGTAATTGATCAGACTAATTGAAAACCCAAACGAAATTGATATTTAACATAGAAATCAATGCAAATAGATTTGTACCAAATGGTTACAATGGAACCTCAAAGTGTTGAAATCAAAATCTAATTCAAACTAATGTGGAATAAAGAAAACTAAAACTACAACAACAAAAGAAATTACCTAAAAGGATGGATGAGAAGTAGGCTACAAACCAAGTGTAGTTGTATGTAGTTTTATGTAAGTATATGTATGAAAAATGGAAGATGATCTAAAACTACAACAAATGGGTTCTTTATATAGCAAGGAGGCACCAACATCAGATATATTAGCACATGTATCAGATTCAAACAGCCAGAAAGCAGATCCAACAGCAAAAAAGCAGATCAAAACACGTTCTGCATGTTTGGGTGTTTGGCGCCGATGCCGGCGCCGATGCATCGGCGCGGCAATCGGCGCCGGCCACTGCTCGTTTTCGCAACTTTCTCGTTTTTGCTCGTTTTTCAGTTCCGCGAACCCGAATCTGATGGTTGCAATTTCCTCACATAGAAAATACCTGGAAAGCATTAAAACCAACTTAAATCAATCAATAACAATAAAATACTAAACTAAACAAATCGAGTATTTTAAGCATCTAACAAATAGTAAGATTAGGGAAATTTGATATAAAAATGTATATAAAATATGCACTTATCAAGTTCCGAACCATTGCCATCATATCCGCGGGCAATCCCTTAAAGTACGCCTTCATCTTTTCCTTCTCAGTTGGGGCCACATACCCCACAAGGTTCAGCTTCTCCATGAAGAGTCGAGTGTATTCTTTGACTGACAAATTTCCCTTCTTGATTGATCGGAACTCTTCCTCGATCAAGTCCATCTCTTGTTCATTGCAATACTCTTCTAAAATCTTCTTCTTAAAAGTGGCCCAAGTCATCTTGGTCAAAACAGAAGTTTCTATGGTGGAAGTGTAGACATTCCACCATGTCAAATCCGAGCTCCGAAGCATCTGAGAACCAAACTTTACTTTCTGGTTCTCCTCACAGTCACAAGCCCTGAAGGCCTGTTCGATCTCCCGAATCCAGTTCATGCAGGTGACTGAATTGTCAGAACCGGCAAACTCTGGTGGTTTGCAACATAGGAAAGTCTTGTAGGAACATGCCCTTCTCATCGGCCTCGTCTCCAAGGTAACTAACCCATCAGTCCTGTTTTCATCACCTGTTCCCCCGGATCCCACAACGCCCACATTTTCTTCAATCGTCTTGTGACGGCGCGGTTGAGCATCTTTATCTTCAAAAAGTTTCATGAACAATTCTTACTGCTTAGCCATAGTATCATGCATGGCCCGTATCATGTCCATCATTTGAGTTTGGAGGGTCACTTCCGTTATGACCGGGTTGGTAGAGGCAATATTTCTTCTTGGAATTTGTTCCACTCTCCCACCCAACAAAGGCGGAAGTGGAGGAGGTAAGGCTGATGCATCGATGTTCGGTTGATCGGTCGTGGATTCGGTCACGGCGTTATCCTCTTGAGTCATGCCCCGAGTATTTACCATTTCTGTCTGTCACAACAGGATTAAAGATAAGAACATGGACACTAGATATACATAAAGAAACGTACTATAACAATAATTGATCCTCATAATTATAGCAATCAAGCATGCTCACGTAACAATATATTCATAATAGCAGTAGCTAGTTGAAATTATAAACATACTACACATAAGGATTCTCGTCACCACTTTCATAATTCACAACAATGTAATTTCTATCGACTCCGTAACGTCCCAACCTAATGTTTCTACCCAAATTTCTCACATTTCATCACCTAATGGTCTCAGCTTAAGTCTAGGCATCACATCAGCACACCTAGTTCACTTAAACTGGAGCCCTGATACCAACTTGTAACAGTCTAAATATTTAAACATTTTATATACAAAATTCCGAAAAATGGGTAAACTAAAATTTCATAAAATAACCAACCCAAAACCCTTAATCACAACGCGGTAGTTTGGTAGAAGTGTAACTAATAGAGTAATCGAGACATAATACACAACAACCTATTTAATCTAGATTTAAAGTAAACTAGATTAATCTGGGTGTCACTATATCTCCAAAAAGTCTCTCATCTCGATCCCAAAAGCCAGACCTTCCCAAGCTCCTAAGCATGGTTGGCAACACGACGATCTAGACGCCGCTAGGTGGAACCTGTAATCCACAACATACACTCAAGTGTTAGACCAAAAGTCTAATAAGATTTAAATTATTGATGTAATATTAAGGAATTATAACAATGACATCAAAAGTAAAGATACCGGCTCCACTTGATTCCCACATTACCAACTTTCCACAAGTTAAAGTGATCCACACCTGATCATAAAATAAAAGAGATAATTCTCTAAAACGGGGGAGACCCGTTACCATCTAGGTGACGAGAACACGTGAGTGGAGTCACCTTGATGTTGATGGATTACAACTCAAGTCCCGGTCTTAGTTCCCATGCCATATTGACATCACAACCTCAAACCATATAAAGAAATTGCCTTTATTGCCTACTCCGTCGAGTTACACCTCAAGGACTTACGGGGACCATATTGCCTATCCATCCTAGACGAGTTACACCTCAAGGACGAATGTCCCTTATTGCCTACTCGCTAGTAGCCACCAATGGCTTAACCAACATAGACATAAATTCTATACGGGTCTAAATCCTCGTGCACAAGGAGATAGACCACCACAATTCCCAAACATCATATTTCATTTATCAAAATACAGATTTCCATATAAGTATAATGAATGAGTAATACAATGTACCGATTAGCATGTGAGTTACATAATATACCTCGAAGCACAAAATCTCTATATACAATTCTAGCAATTAACGATGGTAAACCTTTATCCATTCTCAAATATTCCCATTGGCTTGTCATATAGGAGAGCCTATACCCATACACAATAAGATGTGTGATCCATAAGTATGACTAATATACACATGATTCATAACAATATATATGTATAATAAATACATGTTTGTACATTTATATATATATATATATATATGTAGGAGTGTAAGTATAAACACTTGTATACATATAAAGTCTCAAATAAACAACTTGGGTAGAACCCTAGATGTTAGCAACTTACACATATGAGCAAAATTCACCAACTTAACATAAAAGATTAAGTAAAGTACATAGAGGATAAGTACATGTTTGGGCAAAAAATCACGTCGTACGACCGCGACCAAAACAGGTAAGACGCACGTTATAATCCAAATCTTGTATTAAGATAAGGTCTCGACAAGAACCCAGAAAACGTCCGTCGTCTCCCGTAAAAGGTAAGTCGTACGTCCCTCATGACGCTCGACCATAGCGTCGCCCATCCCGCACGACCATCGCGTAAGATCATTGTACCTTCGAGCCAAGATAACGTTAACCTTGACTGTTACGTGTGTTCAATATTTAATGCAGGAGTCAAAGCCATTAACAGTGAGCAACCGTAACGGACGAAGAACATTATGGATAATCACTTCGGCGACCGTTTCCAGCCGTTGTAGCCGTTGATCAAAACATTAATGGAGCTAATTAATGGCGCGAAGACTATAAATACCAAGCTAAGTCTTCACCTCAAGGGGATGAGCTACCATCCGATACACATCAGCAATCATCAGCGAACATCACCAAACAGCAGAGGAAAACATTCAAGCTCACAGCTAAGAACCCTCAAACTCTGGAAGTCAAGTACTGAAAGCCAGAACCCTACAGCAAACTCAAGAACACTCGAAGAAAAGCTCAAGTCATCGCTCTCGACGCACACCAACAGCTTTCGACCAACAGTTGTTTACACTTTGTATTCACACGACAAACACCTGTTTTTACGTTCAAACACTTGTACTTTACATTTCGAAGCATTTCCTTCATTTGTATTGTAATCATCGTACGACCGACGCCAGTACCAAGGACATCGCCCCTGATTGGCGACCATAGTGCAGCGACGACACCCACTGTCGTCCACAGGTTTTTTACTCGTTTGAGGTTTTTCCTGTGTCATCAAATCCCTTGTCTTATTTACTTTTCCCTCGTCGCACGTCTCGTCGAAAGATCCTTTCTTTAGTTGTTTAAGTCCACATCGACCTTAAGTTGTCCCTTTCGTGCGATTTTTGGCATTAACAGTTTGGCGCCATCCGTGGGACTACATCTAGTGAAAATCCTCGACGAACGTGCATTCTACTAATAGTTTCTTGGAGTTTTTTCTATTTTCTGTTGCAGGAAAATGGCAGCCCCTGGAAATCCGCAGCAAGCCGTCGCTCAGATGTATCGGGAGCTCGAGGTTGCCAGGAATCAACTCAATGCAATGGCAGAGCAGAATCGCAGAGCAGCTGAAGAGATCGCGCGGCTAAGGAATCCTTTTGGACCCCAGAATGGTCCTAGACCATTCGTCCAGAATCCAGGTCCGGGATCAGGCCCGTCCGCGCAGAATCAACATTCAGGTCCATTCGTCCAGAATCCAGGTCCTGGACCAGGCCCGTCCGTGCAAAGTCAGCAGCCGGGTCCATTCATTCCGAATCCCCAGTCTGGGCAGATTCCCCCTCAGCACATCCGACCACCATCCTTGAACAATGGATCCCAACCATTGCAAGGTGGCGCCCAGCCATTTCAGAATGGATCCCAGCCATTTTCTCAGTCGTTCTAAAGTGGTCCGCAACCTTTCCAACAAGGATCGCAATCTTTCCAGAAGAGATCACAGCCATTTCAGCATGGACCACAATCGTTTCAGAATGGACCGCAACAATTCCACTATGGGTCGCAGCCATATTTTGTTCCGTTCAACGGGGACACCAATGGTTCATCGCATGGTAATGGCACTAGTCCAGGGACCAATCCCTCGACAGGGGGAAATCCTGATCTTAACGATCCCGTTGCCCAACATTTGAAGATGTTAGAAGACCAAAATGAGCGCGTCCTGTCCTTGCTCGCCAAGTTGCCTGGGGCAGCCGTGCCCGTCGACGTCGAGCCTCGCTCGGGATATCAGGCGTCTCCCTTCATCGACGAGATCGCCATCGTCGAGGTCCCAAAGAAGTATAACATTCCTGCCTTCACTCCCAAGTATTCGGGTGTGACCGATCCAACCGAGCATGTCGCGCAGTACAAGCAGCTCATGTGGACGATCTCGATTCCTCACATGTACTAGTAAGTATGCATGTGCAAGAGTTTTGGGGCGACTCTCACTGGTCCAGCTCTCCAGTGGTTGATCAATCTCCAACCCAAATCTATCGGGTCGTTCGCCGAATTGGTCAACCAATTCTCCCGGCAATTCGCCAGCAGTCGTAAGATGGAAAAGCAGACTAGTGATCTGTACTATGTCGTGCAGAAGACCAATGAGTCTATTCGAAGTTATTTCAATAGATTCAATGCCGAAATGATCAGTATCCGCAATTGTGACATCAAAACTGCGATCGAAGCTTATAAGCGTGGTCTAGATGATAGTTCAGGTTTGTATATCGACCTGACCAAGTATCCCCCAGAGACTTTCGAAGACGTCCGAGCTCGAACCTTAGCATATATGAGGGTCGAAGACGATGCAGCCTTTCGTCGCAAACACACTAACGACAAGAAGACGTTAGGTGTCAAGAAGCCAGAATTCAAGCCGAAAGCCACATCCAGAATAGAGCCAGCGCGTCAAATTTCAAACGTTCGTTTCAAGACGAAGGCAGAAGCTAAAACCGCGACTAAATTCCCCACGTACCCCAAGATCTCCTCTTATGGGTTCAAAGGATCAGCTAAAGACTTAGTCGAAGCTCTGAAGACCACCCAAGCAACCATCTGATGGCCGAAGAAGTCTGACTCAGACGATGCTAAGAAGGATAAATCAAAGTGGTGCGACTTCCACGTCGACCATGGTCATGCGACAGATGACTGTATCGCACTCAAGAAGGAATTGGCATATCATGTTCCACAAGGTAATCTGAAAGATATCATTGATGATGTCGTTCTTCCAGCTAATAGCCACCGATCGTCAGTGCCCAAGCTTGCAAAGATCATCAATTGCATCACTGGTGGTTCGGACATGTGTGGTCTGACGTACTCCGCAGCTAAGCGTCATGCCAGTCAAGCACCCGACGACCGGCCTATCCCTCGTTCATCCAGACCCAAAGGAGATTTGGAACTAGAAGCCATGAAGATCGTGTTTGACCAAGTCGACCTCGGCGACTCGTACCAAAAGCATCACGACGGGTTGATCATTCAACTCATGATCGGTAATTGTTTAACTCGTCGAGTCTTAGTCGACGGGGGCAGTTCAGCAAATGTCATTTTTCTCAACACCATCAAAGCCATGGGAATCGATCTCTCGGAAATCATCCGACGTTCGTCGACCTTGGTCGGCTTCAAAGGAGATGCGACAAGCACCTTCGGAGAGATAATTTTACCCGTCTATGCCGGAGGAGTCAACAAGCAAACCAAGTTCAGCGTCATCGACTGTGCGTCGGCCTATAACATCATCTTAGGTCGACCATGAATCCATGACATGAAAGCTGTTCCTTCGACATATCATCAAATGTTGAAATTCCCGACGCCATGGGGAATCCAGGAGATCAAGAGTGAGCCAAGAGTCGCTCGTGAATGCTATAAGTCTACCTTGAAGCCGAGAAAATAAACTAAAGTCGCAAGACCAAGCTCTCGACAGGTTCGTTCTCCTATCCCCAAATTAATATCTTTTCCACAGGGATAAATCTACTATGGTGCCTTGTCGCACAACAACATAGTCAACGCAAGACAGTATTTCACAGGATCGCTGTGTCGTTCTGTCATTTAAAACCTATTTTTCCCGAAAAGAATAGGATGATAAATGACAGGGGGCAAATAGAGAGAGTCTGAGGAGGTACGTTCCCTAACTCTTTTTCATATGATTTTTTCTCACAAACGACTACTGACTTAAGCATCGGAGGGTCGTTGGCTAGCCAACGACCAATCCTCGACATTGTTTTATCGCAGGATCGCACGACAATAATCACTAAGTCTACTATATGACTCTAAATTCGCAAGGTCGTACGACGGTCAGGTCTTTGACTTGATCATCTCTCCATAGGGGCACATGATACAAACTCATTCTACGATCCAGTCGTACGATCGCGGGATTTAAACGACTTTTCCCCCAAGTTTCTTAACTTTTGTACCCTGAATGGGTGCATTAATCGCATGTTCTTATAGTTGTTTTACGTCATCATATTACAATGAATGCCTTAGTCGCATGATTTCATATGTATTTTATGTTCGACTTCATAATCAATACTATTTGAATAAAGCATAAGATTCAAAACAAAAGATGTATTCATTGTGTGAAACGATACATACATACTCGACCATCGATAGGTCGAGCGGCAAAAACAAAGAGAGTGAAAATTCTAGATTGCAGGGGGAACATCGGTCGTATCCCTGCTTGAAGTCCCGACCTGAGGGCTTTCATCTGCCACTCCTCTCGCACGAATCTCCTGCAGTTCATACTGAGCATCGAAATGTTGGATGGCCAGTTCATCCGCGTGTGCCAAAGCCAACCTCTCCCTCTCCAACGCCGCTTCCTCTCTTTTCAAAGCTGACGCCACCAACTCCTCAACTTTCGACATCTCAGCGTGTAAAGCCAAAGATGACTGGAACGTCTGAAAATACACAAGAAAACGTTAGACAACGAACAACGGACAACGACTAAAACAACGAAACAAGTCATGAAAGATTGACGCTCACCGTGAATGCCAGACTGGCAACTTGAGATCCTATCTCTCTGGCCGGAACTCCATGAAAACGCTCCCCGAAAGATGGGAGCAAATACTTCTCCACGTGAGGAAACAACGTCGTCCCGTCTAGGACCCTATCCGCCATAAAGTCAGACGGCAACGTAAAGTTAACCGTCATAACTTTGGCCGATGACCCCTCGCCCCTGTCGGCAGACGTGGGGATCGACACTTGAGACACCGGCTTCGTCACCGTCGCCGGAGGCGCAGAACTTGCTGGTGTCGCGTCCATCACGCCAGGACGGCTAGATGACGCCATCGCCTTCTTAGGCAGAACAACTCTCGATGAGTTATCAACCCTCGACGACGGTTCTGTCCTCTCGATTCTTTTTCGGCTCGACCCAGCTGTCGAGACGTTTTTACCCCGAAGGGCTCGCATGACCTGCTTCCTTCTCGCCCGAGAAACTGATTTCCTCTCGGTCGGCACTGATCAGGAGATACATGAAGCGTCAGACAGGCAGAATCAACAAGATAAAATAAAGATTACGGTACGCTTACCAGTCGCCTCTTCCTACATGTCCTCATCTCCCTCATCTCCTTCTTCAGAATCTTCTATCACATCCTCGTCCTCGGCCGCCGATTGCCACGTCACGAAAGATCGGTCGTCAACGCTAAGACTCAAGAACTTGTTAATCTTAGTCTGGGAATCCACAGTCGGCTTCACTTCGTCGAATCGGATCTCTGAAGGCAACAGGAGGAGAATGATAAGTAAAAGTCTTAAAAATAAATGAAACTTAGAAGCGACGAAGTATACATGTCTTATTCCAGTCTGATCGCATCCAATCGCTGCTGGAATCCAGTGAATCGGTACGAACAAATACATACCTTGACTTCCACCCACGATCGTTGGCACCAGTTCCTGAAACCAATGTACGATCACCCCTGCCCTGGCGACACATCGAAATCCTGCATGAATGACTTTGATAAACCCAAAAACGGCCATTCAAATCCTATTTTGAAAGGATACTCGTACAATACAAGATATCCCTCGGGAGAATCCTTAGAACGCACGATCCTCGGACACCACAACTCTATATTTGCAGGGATTTTTGCTAAACTCCTAAAAGCGTCTAAGGCTACATGATTCGTGATAAGACTAGCAGGCTCTGTCGACATTGTGTATCAGAGAACAGAACAGGGTCCTATATAAATCAGCAGAATCTCCTACAAACTATGGAAAGGATTCAGAGAGAATTGGCAAGAAGATCGCAAGAATCGCGGAATAGAAACTCTTGCAGAAAAGAGAAGGAGTCGCCAAAGAAGAATCAGAAAATATCCTCCGATCTCTACAAAAGTGTAAAAAAGAATGGGTTCGCCAAAATCTCTACTTATGGAAAATATCGTGTCAAATCGGGTTCTTTGATAACTCAACACGCGTCCACGTTCTTCCGCATACCCATACAGATCTTCGACACCTGTCTTCGACAACTGGTAAGCATCATCGCGCGTCAGTATGACGTCACAACTTTTCAACTCCTCGTTTAGTTAAAGGCGAACCGGTCTAGTTCCACGACAACCAGGTAAGTTCCTTAATGCAGGTCACGAGACTAAGCGTTCGACAAGCAAAATTTAAAACTTAAATTTGACATTCAATTTTCAAATTTTGGGGGCAAACTGTTTGGGCAAAAAATCACGTCGTACGATCGCGACCAAAACAGGTAAGACACACGTTATAATCCAAATTTTTTATTAAGATAAGGTCTCGACAAGAACCCAGAAAACGTCCGTCGTCTCCCGTAAAAGGTAAGTCGTACGTCCCTCATGACGCTCGACCATAGCGTCGCCCGTCCCGCACGACCATCGCGTAAGATCATTTTACCTTCGAGCCAAGATAACGTTAACCTTGACTTTTACGTGTGTTCAATATTTAATGCAGGAGTCAAAGCCATTAACAGTGAGCAGCCGTAACGGACGAAGAACATTATGGATAATCACTCCGGCGACCGTTTCCAGCTGTTGTAGCCGTTGATCAAAGCATTAATGGAGCTAATTAATGGCGCGAAAACTATAAATACCAAGCTAAGTCTTCACCTCAAGGGGATGAGCTAACATCCGATACACATCAGCAATCATCAGCGAACATCACCAAACAGCAGAGGAAAACATTCAAGCTCACAGCTAAGAACCCTCAAACTCTGGAAGTCAAGTACTGAAAGCCAGAACCCTACAGCGAACTCAAGAACACTCGAAGAAAAGCTCAAGTCATCGCTCTCGACGCACACCAACAGCTTTCGACCAACAGTTGTTTACACTTTGTATTCACACGACAAACACCTGTTTTTACGTTCAAACACTTGTACTTTACATTTCGAAGCATTTCCTTCATTTGTATTGTAATCATCGTACGACCGACGCCAGTACCAAGGATGTAACATCCCGAAAAATGAAACATACATATAACATATATTCCATAACATATTTACAATAAAGTACTTCATGTTTCACATTTGGTCCCATCTAAAGTCTGAACATAAAAAAAATTCATTACAACTTGATCCACTTTAAATTACATAGTAATAACAAAAGTATAACTACAAAAGCATCCATAGTATCATGATGAAAATCTTCTCCAAAGCTAGCCGACAAGTACTCTATTTACTTGTTCTTACGGGAATCATCACCTGGAATACATAATTTTTAAAATAGAAAATGAGGGTTAGACCTAAGGGTCTAGTGAGTAAATCCCTGACATTTGTAATTCATTAAAAACTCATTTATATAAAACACTATTTATATAAATACACATACCACACACGTAAGTTAATACCAACTAACAATTATTCACCATACCTGTCTCATTCCACCTTATCCCTCCACCAATGGCCAATATCAATTGGTTGCGAGCCAATTTATCACACCGGTCCAAAGCCCGGCCACGTATTATATTATCATATAATACTCACGTAATTATAATATCTCAATATATTATAATCACCCACGTATGACATATTCATACCACATATCAAATATTTGTTATTCACATAATGCATTCCAGTAAAATACTTTTTAAAGTAAAACTCACCTGATCTTTTAAGCAAAGGTCCTTCAAACTTTCCTTAATTTAGATTATCTTTTAACCCAGATCCTTAGTATCTGAAACAAATTAAAGTATACATACTCTTTAACACATAAACAGGAAAACCCAACTTTTCGCAACCCACTATTACGAAAAGTTTACTTTTCGCAACCAGCAGTTGCGAGTTCCACACTTTTCGCAACCAACAGATGCGAAATCCTCACTTCTCGCAAACCACAGTTGCGAGTTCCCTACTTTTCGTGACCAACAGATACGAAAACCTCACTATGCGTTTTAGCTGCTTGCGAAAAGTGGACTTTTCGCAACCAAGGCTTGCGAATTCCTACTTTTCGCAAAAACACTGTTCATCGTCTTTATCAGATAAGTTCAGTTCAGTTGCAGGAATTTCATCTTATACCCAGATTCTACAGAAGTGTTCTAAACCCCTTTTAACACCCTAAATTGTAACTAAAAGATCACAATTTCATCTAAAATTACCTAAACCCACCTCAAAATCAAAAAGAAACCTAATTCTTAAAAAGAGTGTTTGAATAAGAACATTACCTCTTTGATTTACTGCACCAATTAAAATCCCAACTGATTATCTTTCAATTCTTCTTCTTCTTCGAACTTCTTCTTCTCTCTCTCTGCCGTATTCACTCACACACACAAACACTTTGGGATATTCTTTTTGTTTACAAATTGAAGACTTCATCTGGTAATTGATATACTAGAGTCGGTCAAGTGGAGAAGTTTGGCATAAAGACCAAATAGACCCTAGGCTTTACTCATTTGGCAAAACTTATCCCCAACCTTCCAATTAAAAATTAAAACTTATCCCTTAACTCTTAACTCCATAAAATACTAAAATAAATACTTACAAAATTCCAATTTAAAATTAGATAAAATACCTGGTTATTACAACATCTCCCCCTTAAAAGAATTTCGTCCCGGAATTCACTCAAGCAACGAACTAGGGTAACTACTGTTGAAAAGATATCAAATTCTACGAAGGTTTAAATTAACTCGAAAATTCACTTATCTCTTAGAAAGAAATAACTTATACTCATATGAATCTAATCCAAATAACAGAACATTATAGGCTTACTCGGGACATTTACCACGCTAATACTATTTTTAACCTCACCGACCTTTTACTACAAACGTCGTGTTCTACACTTTTACAATACTAACTCTAAAACGTAAACATATACTTTCAATATAAAATTTTCTTAGTAAATACTACTTATTTCTTATATTCTTTCATGGAATAGAATATACTCAACACGAATCACTTTATATCACGGAAAAATTTATTAATTTTATCAAACCCGCAAACTTCATCCTACCATTTCCATTTCCCATGAAAGCATAGCATAATTACTAAAATCACACAACCATACTTAATTGCACTTGACACCAATTCATCCATCAAATTAAAACAAAGCCTAAATAGCAACTTAATTTCTCGAATATCAGCAAAATACAATTTCAAACATTCCAATTATCTCAATAACCTCACCACCATAACTCATACTGACTTCCATCCAAATATCAATACCAATTCATTCCTTAATAAAATAATAAAC
Organism: Saussurea involucrata; assembly: GCA_033807775.1. Classification (NCBI taxonomy): domain Eukaryota; kingdom Viridiplantae; phylum Streptophyta; class Magnoliopsida; order Asterales; family Asteraceae; genus Saussurea; species Saussurea involucrata. The sequence goes on from CM066317.1 coordinate 90,009,800, forward strand.
TCGTTATCACATCAATTCCTTACATCTCCAACTTAGCACAAAATTACTAACACAAATCTTTAGACATTTGTTTCACTTAAACCACTCCGCAATTTGAAATTTATTAACACCGGTCTCACCTTACCCAACTAAAATAATTACCAAATCATCATGTAATAATTTCACTACAAAACTAAGCCGAAAAGAATTCATCACAACTCCGTTAAAAATTTCATGTCACTAATCATATAACTCATTAACGACTTAACATGCAAAATCCAGCACCAAGTTTAAAACAACTCTTTATCTTAAACAACTCCATAAAGAAGGTTCATCACACGACCATCAAAATATTTATTGATCATTGCTTTCTTCCCACTAATCATAACACTTAATATAAATCCCTTTTTCAACTTAAATTCTCCAATCTATGGGAAGTATTAGGTAAACATCCAACCCATTGAATCATTTTTCTATATCCCGCAGACTCTCAAGCATCAATTTCTTATACTTTATTATCATAGTATGCATATTCTCTTTCAGTCAAGTCCAGGTTATCAGCAACCTAGTTTTCTAACCTTGCGACCCACTATCGCCAACGCTTCCCCCACATCATTCCATCTTTGATCCAGTCCGGTGTTTTCTAACGGTACAACCTTACTTGCTTAGGCTAAGCCCTTCCGCAGAATCGACACGGGAAAGGCTGAATGAACTCTCACTATGCGTAACCCTTCAATACCCAGGCGTATACCAACAATTTAGTACCCTCCTAACTGCAACAACTCTTACTCCAAGAGAAAAACCCGCGTGATACAAACAAGGTATAACATCCCAGATCAATCATACCAATATCATTCACAAATCCTGACTCCAGGTTCACCTCATCCTACTACCCTTGCTATGACGGAATCTCCACTAGTCATGATGAGTCGCCTCGCGAATGCACAGTCGCATACAGTGTGAAATCAGATAGACATTCGAAATAAAGATTCTGTCCCACAACGGTTAGACTCAAACAAGAGCTGCGCAATAGAACTAAATCAAATATTCTAAGCCTATTTAGTTCCTACTGTATACCACTTATAAGGTAGTCACTTAACAACCTATCAGGACTAGCATAAATTTCTACTGGCAAGTAGTAGTCATGCAGCAAAGTGTAATAAGCACCAGGCAATCTAGCATACATACTCCTATGTTCTAGAAAGCAATAAATTACACTAAGTACTCTACCTTTTCCCTTGGTCTCGGCTGACTGTACACACTGCGCCTTCGATCACCGTCTCTAAAATGTCCCAACAATCCAACACTCAAAAAAAATAACGACATTCTACTCCCCAATAGATTACAAAATCAACTTGGAGTATCACCTTAACCCGTAGTTAAATTTTCTCCATAGGTCATCCCCAACTCTACCGTCACTTCTCTAATCCAAAATATATCTAAGACAGACAACACTTTCTTGCATTAATTACACCGACCCCGAACCTTAGATTACAATTGATTTCCACACTTGCCACCACATCACTCTCATACTACTACCACGTCCTATCCCATGGTCCTTCACCCCGATCATTACATTCGATTATTTTCTTCTACTCTTTCCTCAACATAAAATATGTTTCCCCAAGGATAGCTCACTAGGAGGTGCTTACTCTAGACCGACCCTATGAGCTAGCTTTCTTTCACCTCCAAACCAATCGTACACACCCAATTCCCACAATTACTATACTTAAACAATAATTTCACCACACCTCATAACAGGAATTTAACCGAGTTAATCCGAAATCACATCCATTGCCCGAAACAACCACACACTTTTTCATTTTTCAAATATCGTTAACATATTCTTTCAAAACGATAATAAACAAATTGGATCTACACTATACACCCATCCTCAAAATATAACAACCATAAAAACATCTTTATAACAAAATCAGTACATCTTTATTTCACCTCGTGCCTCTTTCAGCACAAAATTATATATATATATATATATATACATATATATTTTTATATATCACAAATCATTTAACACGTTTAAAATTTTAGTCATAACATAAACTTTAACATTTGGAGGCATAACCTAGCGTTTGAAATACTGAATTATACATAACGCCACATTCTACACTTTCGCAATAACTTTCCAAAATTCTAATCATGCACCTTCAATTTGAAAAATTGCAAACAATTGCAAGTGTTAGATCATTCATTCCAATTTAAACTACCATCCACTTTCGTTCTCATACAATAAATTTTACTACCACCTTGATAAATCTTTCGAATCCAAACACATATGATAACGGGTTATCACCTTGATCACTAATAGCTTTTCCTCACTAATCACTCCCAAAAACAATTTTCACTTTCTAGTTCAATTATCCTTGATTTCTCACTTAAATTTATCCCAAGCAATATCATAATGAATAAGCATACTAAATTAGATATCATCCAAAATATTTGTTACACTCTTACTAAATTAGAACCAACCTCTTTTCACATCAAATGCTTCCAAACCTACACTCTTACTAAGCCTTATCGAAATTAATTCATATATCCTTGATATAAAACTTGTTAACAAACGGAAACTTTAAATCAATCACTCGACAATCTCTTCTTTCATCATAACTACTTATTCCAATATATACCGAATTACCAAGGATCACTTATCATTACCTAATCGACAATTTTAACAAAAATCAAGTTCCAACACCATCCTATACTTACTACTACCTCAAATTCCGACAACATTATCAAAATAACTTAATAGGCACTCCACTCTTATCTATATTACCAATACAATTATCAAATTCTTTTCTAACGCATATAAGCAACAAAAGATTGAAAACACAATTAATCAGTTTGTACCGAAGTCAAATAACACTTTAGCACGTGTAGAGTTTATATAAATATACCTGTCTTCGTCTCTATCCATACGTCGAGACCGACTTGCCACTCCGTAGATTTCAACAAAGTTAATATACACATAGGCACATACCCCATATAATAAGGTATTCCAGTCCAATCATGTAACTGTAAGTTCACAATTACACTGGCCAGGTGTAACTCGAATTTACCTTACATGATGTTCCTTCTACCTTTTTATACTTAACATCCCCAGGTTCTAAAAATAATAGGGACATCCTACTTCACATGCAGTTTAAGTCTAGGTACAGATACTAATACCTAAATCCCTTAAACTATGGCTCTGATACCATCTGTAACATCCCGCAAAATGAAACATACATATAACATATATTCCATAACATATTTACAATAAAGTACTTCATGTTTCACATTTGGTCCCATCTAAAGTCTGAACATAAAAAAATTCATTACAACTTGATCCACTTTAAATTACATAGTAATAACAAAAGTATAACTACAAAAGCATCCATAGTATCATGATGAAAATCTTCTCCAAAGCTAGCCGACAAGTACTCTATTTACTTGTTCTTACGGGAATCATCACCTGGAATACATAATTTTTAAAATAGAAAATGAGGGTTAGACCTAAGGGTCTAGTGAGTAAATCCCTGACATTTGTAATTCATTAAAAACTCATTTATATAAAACACTATTTATATAAATACACATACCACAAACGTAAGTTAATACCAACTAACAATTATTCACCATACCTGTCTCATTCCACCTTATCCCTCCACCAATGGCCAATATCAATTGGTTGCGAGCCAATTTATCACACCGGTCCAAAGCCCGGCCACGTATTATATTATCATATAATACTCACGTAATTATAATATCTCAATATATTATAATCACCCACGTATGACATATTCATACCACATATCAAATATTTGTTATTCACATAATGCATTCCAGTAAAATACTTTTTAAAGTAAAACTCACCTGATCTTTTAAGCAAAGATCCTTCAAACTTTCCTCAATTTAGATTATCTTTTAACCCAAATCCTTAGTATCTGAAACAAATTAAAGTATACATACTCTTTAACACATAAACAGGAAAACCCAACTTTTCGCAACCCACTATTACGAAAAGTTTACTTTTCGCAACCAGCAGTTGCGAGTTCCACACTTTTCGCAACCAACAGATGCGAAATCCTCACTTCTCGCAAACCACAGTTGCGAGTTCCCTACTTTTCGTGACCAACAGATACGAAAACCTCACTATGCGTTTTAGCTGCTTGCGAAAAGTGGACTTTTCGCAACCAAGGCTTGCGAATTCCTACTTTTCGCAAAAACACTGTTCATCGTCTTTATCAGATAAGTTCAGTTCAGTTGCAGGAATTTCATCTTATACCCAGATTCTACAGAAGTGTTCTAAACCCCTTTTAACACCCTAAATTGTAACTAAAAGATCACAATTTCATCTAAAATTACCTAAACCCACCTCAAAATAAAAAAGAAACCTAATTCTTAAAAAGAGTGTTTGAATAAGAACATTACCTCTTTGATTTACTGCACCAATTAAAATCCCAGCTGATTATCTTTCAATTCTTCTTCTTCTTCGAACTTCTTCTTCTCTCTCTCTCTCTCTCTCTCTCTGTCGTATTCACTCACACACACAAACACTTTGGGATATTCTTTTTGTTTACAAATTGAAGACTTCATCTGGTAATTGATATACTAGAGTCGGTCAAGTGGAGAAGTTTGGCATAAAGACCAAATAGACCCTAGGCTTTACTCATTTGGCAAAACTTATCCCCAACCTTCCAATTAAAAATTAAAACTTATCCCTTAACTCTTAACTCCATAAAATACTAAAATAAATACTTACAAAATTCCAATTTTAAATTAGATAAAATACCTGGTTATTACAAAGGACATCGCCCCTGATTGGCGACCATAGTGCAGCGACGACACCCACTGTCGTCCGCGGGTTTTTTCCTCGTTTGAGGTTTTTCATGTGTCATCAAATCCCTTGTCTTATTTACTTTTCCCTCGTCGCACGTCTCGTCGAAAGATACTTTCTTTAGTTGTTTAAGTCCACATCGACCTTAAGTTGTCCCTTTGGTGCAATTTTTGGCATTAACAGTACACTTACCAACTTGGGTTTGTAGAGTGAAAACCCTAATTTGAAGAATCCTAGATTAACAAAAGATTTCAAGTTAGCTTCTCATTAGGAGTAAACATACCCTAAAATAGAGTTGGTTGGTCAAAATAACTCACCTAAGGGTTTGCAAGTAAAACCCTAGAAAATATGGAAACCCTAGATCTTTTGGAGTTGACTTGGTTCTTAAACTTGGGACTTGGAGATGTTCTTAAATGCGTGAAGGAAGAAATTAGGAAACCCTAGCTACAACTAAAATGGTCATAACTATAATTAATGAGGAGGAGAAATTGAGAAAGTGGGGTGAGATAAGTGGGTGTCGGCCAAAAAGTGGAGGAACCGACCAAAGCAAAACAAGAAATAAATGCATCCCAAAAGTGTGTGGCGCTGCTGTCGCTTTATACCCAAAACCCACCGGCGAGAATGTCTCATGCGAGAGTGACCTCGGCATACTCGCCGGTCACTTTCGCTGCATTTGTACAGCAACTCCCCAATTCCAGCAGCTGAAGTGCAGCGAATATGATAGCGGCGAGAGTGACAGCGGCATATTCGCCGGTCACTCTCGCGGTGGGTGTACCGCAACCCAAAAACGTTCGATTTGACTCCGATGCGATTCCTTTGAGTGCTCCCAACGTGCGATACGTAAGTTCGGTCGAGAATGCATGCGTACCCGCATGGTACTCCCTCTACGCCTACGCAAGAATGCATGAAATCGTCGTCTCTAGCTTCCAAAAAGATCGACAATTTAGATGGTCCCGACGCTCCAAAATGTTAGTATGCGCGTTGCGAAAACCTTATATATATATATATATATACATTACTTTATAATCGAGTTAAAGAAGATGAGGTGAGAGCGTAATACCGAAATCTTGGGGTGTTACATTTAAAATGATGAAATGGAAACTGGGTTTTCTTGATTGGGTCAAGGGTTGGTAACCCATGTTTTAAAAGATTGGGTCGATTAATTTAAGTTTGCCATATTAAAATTTTGTTCCATTAATTGGTTTTTAATTATGTTAATTATGTGTTGGCCAATTATTTATTTTATGTTAGATAGTATACGGTTTGTCCCGAAAGACCCGTGGTTGATTTATTTTTGGAAAAATTAAAATGTATTAAATTGCATGGGATGTAATTTTGTTCTTAATTTCCTAGATAGGTTTAATTGTAAAATAGAATAGGACATGTTGTATTTTCTATTTTAAATTGTAAATCAAGACCGAAGACCGAGTTTCAAGATATATCGAGACAGAGTCCCTGAAGTTCACCAAGATGGCGATGCCAGTGGGAGCTTGAAGACGTCCTTAGACAGACCGTGGTTGTTGTGTTGGCTCACGACACCACATTAGGGGCAAAACTGTATATTATCTGTTTGTTTGTGGTTGTTTATTTTGTGTTTGCTTTTATTTTATTTAACTGTTTTATTATTGTTATAATACTTGCAAACAGTTTTTATAAAATAAAACACAAAATAAATTTTAAATCGGTAAATAAAATATGATATTTTAAAATTGATATGTTTATCAAAATCAACCGATTTAATTGGATAAACTTTTAAAACAAGATTTTAAGAACGAGGTTTTAAAATCAAAATGTTTTAAAATGAATTAGAATGTTTTCTAAAATTAAACCTTCTGCAAAATGTAAACTAAACGCCACCCATTTAAGGTACTTGTCGAGCTTACAGGATTTCGGTGTGATAAGTGCCTAGCCAATCATATCGGATGATTGTAGTGTGAGACAAGGTGCCAAGATAACGAGATTTAAGTGGACAATCGCCTAGTCATTCACTTAAATAGTCGTATTTTTGACGACTGATCCCAATAAACCCTAAGTTGAGATTTTAGGTGGGATCATGATACCTTAGTATGGTTAGCTTACTTGGAAGTATCATAGAAAGTGTTAGTCCCAGATAGCTATAACAAGTATTGTAGAAGGGGGGGTTGAATACAATACTCAAAATTTTCACAATTTTAATTCTATTATTGAAAATATTTCAACAAAAATTACACATAGAAAACTTAAGACTGTTGCGGAAAAGAACAGATAAACTATTCTAACAATCTTACACAAAGTATACTAACAAAACAACTAAGAACACTTAGAACAAAGCTATAAAGTTTTCAAGCAATATGGAGATTTCTTGCACTGAGAGAATTCCAGAAAGCGTAGTTTGCATGGAGCCTTCTACTTCCTTTTATGGTGAAGATACAAGTATTGTGCATTAAATGCTCAGGACACTTGTCATAAGGAGATTGGATAGAAGGTGTAGTACTCTGAAAAGTTGAAGTTTCCAAATCACCTTTTTCTTTGGAACCAGGAAGAATGCCCATGCTGATTTAGACGTTATCTAAAAGTGGAGAGTACTAAGTTGACATTTTTACCAACCACTGGATTATTGCCAAACCTGGAGGATCTTCTTGATGTGTTTTCAAAGACAATTTTATCGATGATGTTCCACCGATATAACTGTCATTGGTCTTTAAAAATCATCTATAAGAAAATCCATTTACACGAAGATCCCACCGATTTGAGTATCCTCATCGGTGAGATGAAGTCCACCGATTTGAGTATCCTTATCGGTGGGATGATGTCCACCGATTCCTGAAGACAACATCGGTGGGATTATATCCACCGATTCTTGAAGACACCATCGGTGGTGAGAAAGTCCACCGATGTGTGATCGATGGACAATAACTTGTATATATCTTGAGAAGAGTCTTCTTGATTCCGCACAGAGAATCTCTTCAAGCTTGGTTTTGGTTGATCTTCGACTTCACCGAACAGTTGCTATCTTGTACAAGTTATTTAAAGAACCTTGTCAAAATATTCTAAGTAGGATTATAGGGAAAACATCGGTGAGTCAATTTCAAATCTTTGATGACCCAACAATCTCCCCCTATTTGAATTTGAGCTCTATCCTTAGATTATTTAAGAGTAGTAAAATGTAAAATGCATTTTGACCCTTTTTACTCTTTTTGGGTTCTTTTCACATAGACCATTCTTTTTGTTATTTTGATCTATTTTTCTTTTGTATGAGTATGTATGTTATTTACAGTATTTACAAGTAAAAGTAAAGTGAATTTATGTGCAGAAAGAAAATTCAAATAGACAAGTACTTGTATTTGGATAAGTTTTTCTCGTACATTTGACAAAAGGAGAAACAAACTTTTACAAGTACCACATAGAAAGATGAGGATCTATTTCTTGGAAGTTTGTCGGCGCTTGATCTCATCTAACACATTTCGATAGAATGGTTGAGCTTCGTTGATGTAGGGAAATAGATTGGAGATACCTTCAAGGAACAAAGTATCGGCGATGGGGATTTGTGCAAATCTGAAAAAGGCCCGATGACCAAAACCATCATTGAAGAATAACCCTGGAATCGGTGAGAGGCTCAAAGTCGTAGTGGGATAAGACACAGATGTAGGGATGGACAAATTCAGGTTGCTTATGTTTGGAATTTTCCCTTCAGTTGCCATTTCCTTGAACACCTTGTCGGTAGGATTCTTGACTTTGGGAAGAATGATTTCTTCTTTCATCGATTGAAGTTTTGCCCTTTCATCGGTGGAAAGAGTGATGTTGTGTTTTCTTTTAATCTCTTTCATCTTTTCCATCAATCCATCAATGTATTTGACAAAGATGTCTTTCTTTGGGTTTGCACTTCTGACCAAGTGTCGAGAGATCTCATACCATTCGGGGAGACCGTAATGTTTGAGATGAACATCTCTCACACTTTTCATTGAGCCATTTTCTCTATCGATGATCAGCCTGATATCCTTTGGGTTGGTTCTGGAGGTAGCAATTTTGACATTTGAGACTGGGGAGCTGTTGATTCGGTGGTGCATGGTCTTTTTGTACCAACTGATCTCTTCATTCCTTTCTTTTTCAATTTCACTCAGCACCGATTTTTGGGTGGAAAGTGCATCGGCAGACTTGACTTTGAGGGCCTCTTCTTTTGCAACTTCCAAAGAGAGAGCCTTGGAATCATCTAAGGCTTTTTGAGCTAATCTGGCTTCCTCGATCTCCTGAGGAGTTAGACCGAGATTGGATTCTTGAGATTGGTGAGAAGGAGGCTTTAGTTTCAAGGATTGAGCATCGGTAGATCGAGTCCCATATTTTGCCAACTCTTTGCTTTTCTTTTCCTCTTTGGCCAACTGTTCAGTTGTGAGAGTTTTCTTACCTTTGTCTTTGGGACTTTTGGATTTTTGCTCCCCCTCAGAAGATGCATGGATTTTCTCCCCCTCAACAGTTGCATGTGCGATTTCCACCGATGGTGATTTCGGTGGTGTGAAGATAAATTCAGTGTGTCAGGATCGATTCCAAACAAGAATAATTATACTTAGAAATCAGAATTAAAGAATCTTGCGGAATAGAACTTTAATTCAAACACACTCAATGAACAACTAATCAGAAAACAAAATCTGTTTGTATTCAATACTTCAACTCACAAGTTTACAACCAAACCTCAATCTTGTTGAACAGGCTCAACAAGACGACTTCTACTTCTCTAGAAATAGGGTTCTAAACCTTGAGGTTAATTCTCTCTAAAACAAAAACGAATTCTGATTCTCACACGCCCCCGAATAGCTATCTATCAAAATCTATTTATACTAAATAATTACAAGATAACTATCAAAACAAAATTGATCTTCAGAATATTCTTTCATGCTTATCTTCAATCATTCCATCTTTATCTCCAACATTCTCGCATTCCATAATCATGATCACAAGCAGTATTAACATCGTTATGCACAAGCAGCACTAACATTGTTCCAGCAGTATTAACTTCGTTATGCACAAGCAGCACTAACTTCCAGCAGTATTAACTTTTACTAGCAGTACTAACCTTTCTCTGGCAGTAGTATTGTTGTTCTGGCAGTACTAACGTTGTTCTGGCAGTACTAACCATACTTGGCAAATATTCAGTTCCCAACAATCTCCCCCTAACTTGACTTTTTAGGTTGAGAAGTCAAGTTCTTCAGATGATGCTTCCAAAACCTAATCATGAACATATAAATCAGGATTCAAACCCAGGCTTTGATTGATAATCCTTCTCACCAAGTATCTTCCCATTTCAGAATCCTTGTTGCAAGCCAACTTAGCATGTAGCATTCCATTCAACCTTTTCTTGCCGTGCTTGTATGCAACATCCACCAAATAATACTCATGAAATGTATGGTCAAGTGTGATGACATACACTCCACATTTTTCAATAAGCATCCAATTGGTAATGGCTTGAAAATTTCTTTCTATCATATACTGAACTGCTTCTGGTTTGAACATTAGGCACAGGTATTCAAGAACCATTTTGGTGATAGACATCCCTTTCTCATTCAGCATATTTCCATACAACTTCATTCCAACCTTGAACATCTCCTCTACGTCAGATCTAGAGCACATTCTGATAAGTCTTCCCCATGTAGAACTGATCTCAAACTTCCCATCTGCTCTTTTGACTCTAATGTACTCCTTTCTCTGATCTACCAAGGTATCCCAGAAAATGATCTCAGGAGGCATGGAAGATAATGGGTCAACTTTGATTGGATCAGTATTAACCATAGTGATATACATATCACATTGAGCATTACTTGGTTGACCTGATGGAGTTGCTACTTCTTCTTCAGCAGCCTTTGTATCATCTTTCTTTTCTGGAACATCCTCTTCTTTTTCTTCTTCTACCACTGGTTCTACCCTAGGTTTCTTGACAAATTTACTCTTGGTAGCTATAGACTTGGTTCTTGTTCTTTTCAGTGACACCAGCTTTTCTCCCAGGGTTTCTTCTTGCTTTTTAGGAGTGTCATGTTTGGCTTTAATCAAAGCCTCTGCAACTTCAACTTCTTCCAAAATAGGCTTTTTAGTTTCTGTTGCTTCCTTTGTTTCTGCTGCTTCTTCCTTTGTAGATACTGCTTCTTCCTTTGTAGATACTGCTTCTTGCTTTGTTTTTGCTGCTTCTTTTGTTTCTGCTGTTGGTGCAGTTTCTGCTTCTTTCTGAATTTCGGCAGCATTAACCATTTCTGCTGTTGGTTCAGTTTCTGCTTCTTTCTGAATTTCAGCAGCATTAACCGTTTCTGCTGCATGATCAGTTTCTGCTTCTTTTGCAATTTCTTCAACACACTCATTCTCCCCCTTTTCCTGTGCACTTTCCATGTTGAATTCAGCTTCTGACTCCCCCTTTTTGGGAGCATCATTGTTGGGGCGTCTTCTTTTAAGCACATACTGAGCTTTCTTCTTCCTGTGCATCAACTTTGTAATCAGCTTCTTATGCTTCTCAAGCTGTGTTTGTTGATATAGGACCACTTTCTTGAGTCCATCTATCTCCTTTTGCTGACTTACAACATCTGTGTTGATATTGGCAATGGTTTCCATCAATTCCTCATATGTATATCTATCCTCACCTTGTTTAGGAGTTTTTACTTCCATTAAAGGATCACTGGAAATTTTAGTAGGTGTCTTTTGCCTAGCAAAAGCACTGCCTACCCCCGTGGTTTCTTGGCACCTGGGACCTCTGAATGATTTCTCATTCTGAGTTGCCGTGAGGAAGGTCTTAGTTATGTTACCACTGTCCTTCTCTGTGCTAGCAGAAGTAGTGGCAGCCTTGCTACTCACATGCTCAACCTTCTCCTTAGTGAGCACCTTCTTAGGGTTGGGAGACACCCCTGTGGTTTCCCTTTCGATATTCTCTGTTGGAGAATGCTCCAATAGAGGGCTTGACGGCTTTGGGCTTGTAGGAGGTACATCAAGGGAAGGAGCCTTGTGTACCATTCTTCTTGTAAACTTTTTGGTTATTTGAGGAGTGGGTCTTTGAAGAATGGACTGAGGGATTTCTTTGGTGATTGAAGGTGGGGTTTGGCTATCAGTGGGTTGGTCTAATGAGGGCCTTGACCCTGATGCCATACCTTCTAGTGTGTGGGACACACCCATCATTGTAGAGAACAATGGAGTGTCAACTCCTTCCGAGTCCCTGGAAGTTCTTCTCATATTTGAGAAGACCTTTCCTTTAGGGGGTTTAGGTACATATACCTCAGAAAATTGAGGCAAATCCGTCAATTCCTTAGTAATCACCGCTTGGACAAACCTTGGGTACATATAAAACTTCTTTTTGGATTCCAGGTTTGACACAAGATCATTGAAAATCATTTGTGAAAAATTAAACTTCCCGGCAGTGGCCAAGCAGACCAGGGCATAAGCAATGGTACTGCTAAACTCACTCCATCCAGTAGTTTTCTTTGAAATGCAATGCATTAAGGTATGAACAAAGAATCGCCATTGAGTTGAAAATTTAGACTTGAAAAACTTAAAGATTCCAATGGGACCTTCATACCCCATTCTCGTTAAAGTTGAGTATAGATCGTCATTAGGAATAGACGTCATACCTGAGGCATCATCCAATCGAAGAGTGATGCGTATAAGCTCCTCTGTAACATTCAAGGGTTTGTCACACACCCTTGTTTTGATGATTTTCTGCCCATCTTCAGACACCACGGTGGCATTTGCCCAGAACTGCTTCTGATGCTCGGTATAGATTGTCGGGGTCACCGTTAGGGCATAGGATATATGCGTGTTCTTGAGGAAATCCACAATGTCGTGAAAACCTGCGGACTGTTTTGGCTTCTGGAGCATGGCAATCTCGTTGTGTTCGTCGATAAACTCCATTGTACCTGAGGATTCTTGACAGAAAACAGAGATTCTTGGGAGAGAATAGTTAGAAAGAGAGAGAGATAAATAGAATTCAAAGAGACGTTATGAACTTTGGCCGGCTGAAAGAGGTATTTATAGCAGCATTAGCCCTAATTTTTCTTTTAAAGCAGTATTAACGACACATGCAGTATTAAGTACGAAGCAGTATTAACTATGTACTGGCAGTAGTAACTATGCACTAGCAGTAGTAACTATGCACTGGCAGTAGTAACTATGCACTAGCAGTAGTAACTATGCACTGACAGTAGTAACTATGCACTGGCAGTAGTAACTATGCACTAGCAGTAGTAACTATGCACTGGCAGTAGTAACTATGCACTAGCAGTAGTAACTATACTTGCACTTTTCAGCACCTGTCAATCTGAGTCATACAGAAGATCCTGAGAAAAAGAGTTAGTAGTACCAAATATAGAAGGAAATACAGGTATAAAAATTGAAAATCATGACTTTATTCAAGGTTGATCATGCCCACACTTGTTACCAAGAAAGTGAATCTACCCACATCAAAAGCTTTTGTGAATATATCAGCAAACTGGTCATTGGTATGAACTTTAGCAACTTGAATTAATTTCTTTTCATTACAATCTCGAATAAAGTGATACTTGATCTCTATGTGCTTTGTTTTTGAGTGTTTGACTGGATTGTTAACAATGCTAATAGCATTGTTGTTGTCAATGAAGATTGGAGTGTGAAGAAATGTTACCCCATAGTCCAACATCTGATTCTGTATCCATAAAACCTGAGAGCAGCAGCTTGCAGCAGCTATATACTCAGCTTCTGTTGTAGATAAGGACACTGTGGTTTGTTTCTTACACTGCCAAGATACTAGTCTTGCACCCAAAAACTGACATCCACCTGAAGTAGACTTCCTATCCATGTTAGCTCCACCCAAGTCACTATCTGAGTATGCAAGCAAATCAAAGGATGATTCATAAGGATACCAGAGGCCTAATCTAGGTTGCCCTCTTAGGTATCTAAGTATCCTCTTGACTGCATGAAGGTGTGATTGCTTTGGTGTAACTTGAAATCTGGCACATACACATACTGGAAACATAATATCTGGTCTAGAGGCTGTGAGATACATGAGTGATCCAATCATTGATCTGTAATGATGGACATCCACATCCTCCCCCTCAAGATCAGCAGTGATCTGTTTGTGTGTCTCCATTGGTGTGCTTGCTGGCTTTGAGTCTGATAATCCAAACTTATCCAGGATGTCTTTCACATATTTGGATTGGCATATGAAAATCCCATCCTTCTTCTGTTTCACCTGAAGCCCAAGGAAGAAAGTAAGTTCACCCATGGAACTCATCTTGAAGCTCTTGTGCATTAACTCCTCAAAGTCTTTACACATGTGATCATTTGTGGATCCAAAGATAATGTCATCCACATAGATCTGAACAAGTAGGGTGTCCTTCTTTTTCCTTTTAATGAATAAGGTCTTATCAATGATTCCTCTTTCAAATCCATTTTCCAAGAGATAGGTAGACAGGGTGTCATACCATGCTCTTGGGGCTTGATGTAGACCATAAAGTGCCTTCTTTAACTTGTACACTCTGTCAGGATACAATGGATTCTCAAATCCAGGGGGTTGACAGACATACACTTCTTCATCTATAGTCCCATATAGAAAAGCACTTTTTACATCCATCTGGTAGACCTTGAACTTCATATATGAGGCATAGGCTAGAAACAACCTAATTGCCTCAATCCTTGCAACTGGAGCAAAGACTTCCTCATAGTCTATACCCTCTTCCTGAGTATACCCTTGTGCAACCAGCCTGGCTTTGTTCTTGATCACAATTCCTCTCTCATCCTTCTTATTTCTGAAAATCCACTTGGTGCCAATTGCCCTATGACCTTTTGGAAGGTCCACCAAGTCCCAAACATTTTGTAGCTTGAATTGTAACAGCTCCTCTTGCATTGCTTCTATCCAACTTGGATCTCTCATAGCATCATAAGCCTTTTTGGGCTCAATTTGGGATAGGAAGCAAGTGAGTACAGTATTAACTGTATTTTGCTGATCTTGTAGCTCTTGAAGTCTGCTTTGATTCCCAGTCATCATGGGAGAAGCAATGTCTCGAATTACCAACTCAGGAGGATGATTTTTCTGAGTTCTTGATGGATGACCAGATTCCTCTTGTAAGTTCACATCCAGATTTGACTCATTTAAGTCTGGATTTTCTTCAGCTTCTTCAGTCACTTCAGACTCTCTGGAATTTGGACTTGAAGGTTGATTTTCCTCTATTCTTCTCTCTTCTTCATTCTGAATGGGTTCAGCTTCCTTTTCTTGTTCATAGAAGTCAACAGGATCAATGGTAGGGAGTGGAAATATCACAGAATGAATTATGTGATCTGATGGTGGTGCATCCCTTTGTCCTGCATTTACATCACTACTGAAACCCAAAGAATTAGTGAGTGAATCAATGTCAAATAGCCAATCAGGACCTGAACCAATAGGATTTGGTGTGTTCTCATTGCATTTGACATTGTCACTTTCTTCAATTATTCTAGAAGAGGTATTAAACACTCTGTAAGCCTTACTCTGAGATGAGTAACCAACAAGAAAACCATCATCTGCTTTGCTATCAAACTTACCTAAGTGAGATTTGGTATTGAGAATTGTACAAGGACACCCAAATGGTTTGAAAAATCCAATAAATGGTTTCTTTTTCTAAAAAAGCTCATAAGGTGTCTTGTTTTTAGGCTTTATTACTAAAACTCTGTTTTGGACATAACAAGCAGTATTAACTGCTTCTGCCCAAAAAGTAGTGGGTAATTTTGAATCAGCTAACAGAGATCTAGCAGCCTCAATCAGTGTCCTATTCCTTCTCTCAGCAACACCATTCTGTTGTGGAGTCCTAGGAGCACTGTATTGTCTCTCAATTCCTTTTTCCTCACAAAAGGTGTTTAGATCAAGGTTTTTAAATTCAGTCCCATTATCTGATCTAATGACTTTCACTTTTTGATTTGATTGGTTTTCAATTCTAAGAATAAAAGATTTGATCAGTCCACTTGTCTCATCTTTAGTTCTCAGAAAATATACCCAAGTAAATCTAGAGTAATCATCAATAATAACTAAACAGTATGACTTCTTGCCAATGCTCATGACATTTGTAGGGCCAAACAGATCCATATGCAACAACTGAAGAGGATTTGAGATAGTGTTTATCTCTTTGGACTTATGAGAAGTTTTGTGTTGTTTGCCTTTGAGACAAGCAACACAATGATCATCACATGAATAAACTTTTGATGGTAAACCCCTAACAAGATTATTTTTAACAAGTTTATTCATTGTTTTAAAATTCATGTGACACATCCTTCTGTGCCAAAGTGATGATTCATCCATTGAAGCTTTTGATACCAAACAGTTTAGGGATGAATCAGATGAAACACTTTCTAAATCTAAACAATACACATTATCCTTTCTAGGAGTTCTCAATAGTATCATGTTTTCATCAACTATTTTGAATCCAGGTGCAAGAATAATGCATTCAGAATCAGTAAATAATATACTATGTTTCTTGTCACAGAACTGTGATACACTTAATAGGTTGTATCTTAATTGCTCAACATAGTAAACATCCTCAAATGTCATCTTACCTTTTGATACATCACCTTTACCACTTATCTTACCTCCTGCAGGATTATTCCCAAAAGCAACATGTCCTCCATCAATTCTTTTGAAATTCTTGAGGCAGGCCATGTTACCTGTCATGTGCCTGGAGCAACCACTATCAACATGCTAGATGCTCTTCCCCTTGAGCTGTTGGTTGCCCTGCACATAAGATAAATCAATTAGTTTTTATTGGGAACCCAAGCCAAAGTGGTCTTGGGTCTCCCTTGCTCATCAAAGTACTTACACTCAGTTTAGACAAGTTTTTCAACCTGAGGAACTTCAGTACTGGAGTACTTTGTCAAGATGATTGGTCTAGCAGCACAAACACTAGAAGCAGTAGTATCTTTAAAAGAAGTACTAACAGTGTTAGCAGTACTAACACTAGAAGCAGTATTATCTTTAGAAGAAGTACTAACAGTGTTAGCAGTACTAACACTGCTAGCAGCAGTATTGCTTTCAGAAGAAGTATTAACAGTGTTAGCAGCACTAACACTGCTAGCAGCAGTACTATCTGAGGCAGCAGTACTATTAGAGACAGCAGTACTAACAAAGGCAGCAGTACTAACACTAGTGCTTTTTGGAACCCACATTGTGACACATTCTTTTTCAGTCTTTTTCCTCATGTGGCTTTTGGATTTAGCTTGTTTCTTAGCCATATGGTTCCTTACAGGCTTCCTATAACCATTTGATTTTTGAAAAGTTCTTTGAAAATTTATCCTTTGGTTAATAGGATTTAAATAACAATGTTTGGCAAGGTGATTCAATCTGCCACAGATAAAACAAGGTTTTGGTCTGTTAATCCTTTGCAGATCAACTCCTTGTTTTTGAGCCCACTGATTATTCCAGTTTCTTTGATTTCCCCTCTTTTTATCATGTTTTTGGGGCTCAGTCTTTTGAGAATTCTTCCAAGAACAATGTTCACAAGTATTGGAATTCACAACAGTGCTCTGTGTATAATGAACTCCCTTTCCTTTTTCAGATCTTTTCATCTCATTGTTCTTATCCCAGGGACTTCCACCGTCCTCATTAGTCTTGATGTAATTCTCTAAGGGGATCTCACCACTGACATTCTTGTTCCTTTTCTTAGACTCTTCTTTTTCAGTTTTATCCTCAACAACAACTTCATCTAATGGATCTACTTTAGTAGCTCCTTCAGGTAAGTCCTTTCTATCCACGGTTTCTAACAGGTCTGACCTAGGAGGGATGTATGTGTTGTTGTAGGGTGGGGTGTGGCATTGTACCCTATGCCTGGTTTCATCTTACTGTGGATTTGAGCATTTATTATGGTGTCCATGACTTTAGAAGCACATGAAAAATTTTCAACATCAAGTTTTACTTTCTCAAGTTCTCCTTTTAATTTCTCACATTCCTCCCTAGACTCTTTCAGTTGGAACTCCAGACCATTCTTTTCCCACTTCCAGTAGTTTGTATCATATGAGTGTTGAAGTTCATTGGCTTGAAAAGCCTTAATTTGTTCTTCAAACCTCTCAACAATCACTACATAATTTCTTCTATCCTTTTCTAATCTCTTAAGGTCATCACACATTCCCTGGTTGTGATCTCTATACCTTTTCACAGTGTCTATACAAGCTTGAGAACAGAGATTAGATTTTACCTCAGTAGGAAGATCTGAGACTTCTGCCATGAGTGCATGATTCTGAATTGCCTCTTCTGCTTGATCACTCCAATCAAATCCCATTCCTTGTTGAGAAACAAGGGCTTGAACAGAGTTTCTGTTCTGGTTGAAGCTTCCAGTCTGAGCTTGTTGATGGTTGTTTTGAGATACTCCACCTCTGCATTCTCTGGCAAAGTGTCCCATCTTATGACACTTGTAGCATTCCACCTTAGACTTGTCAAACCCAGCACCATCTTCTCTTCTTTGGGAAAAGTTGTTTCTCCTAGTCCTCTTTATAAACTTCTTCACCCTCATAGAAAGCATAGCCATCTGCCACTTGATATCCATCTCCTCAAGATCATCAGCATTAATCTGTTCTAAGTCATCATTAATTAATGAGGAGTTAACATGACTAGAAAAGAAAGCTTCTAGTACAGAATCATTGGCCTTCTCTTGATTGACTCCACCAGCAGTACTAACTGATTCAGGGTTAGCAGTAGAATCAGTTGATGCTGATAGGAGTGCAGCATTATACACATATCCCGAGGGCTTCTTCTTGGCTTCAACCTCTGCTTCAAATACCCTAAGATCATTGTAAGGATCATCGAGCTCTTTATCTTCTAACTGGTCATTCTGTCTGAAAGACACAGTATACATTGTCCATTCCTCACCTAATGATCTTAGAAACTTCCTGTTTACATCATCAGCCTCCATACGAACTCCAACTGTAGCCAATTCTCCAATCAACTTATTAAATCTATCAAAAGTTTGAGTCATAGACTCATTCTTTGTAGAAGTAAAATTTTCATATTGTTGCTTAAGAATTGCCTTCTGGTTCCTCTTGGTGCTCTTGGTACCAGTGAATCTATTTTCCAATGCATTCCATAAAATCTGAGCATCAGTGCAGTGATGAAATTGGTGCTGATACTCATTGGGAATAGCCAAAAGCAAAGTGCTTAAGGCTTTCATCTCTGTTTGTCTAACCTTTCTTTCTGCATCAGTCTTTGGAGGGGGTCTTTTGCCATCTGGTCCAACCTTTCCTTCAGCACATGGACCATTCTCTATTATATCCCAGATGGAATAATCAGTAAGCAAAATATACTGCTTGATTCTAATCTTCCACATGTCAAACTCATTAGGCCTGAGCATGGGAACCTTTGAAACAAGAGTACTGTTTGATTCAACTGTGTTGTCCATAATGATTGTAGATTTCTAAGAAACCAGGCTCTGATACCACTTGTCAGGATCGATTCCAAACAAGAATAATTATACTTAGAAATCAGAATTAAAGAATCTTGCGGAATAGAACTTTAATTCAAACACACTCAATGAACAACTAATCAGAAAACAAAATCTGTTTGTATTCAATACTTCAACTCACAAGTTTACAACCAAACCTCAATCTTGTTGAACAGGCTCAACAAGACGACTTCTACTTCTCTAGAAATAGGGTTCTAAACCTTGAGGTTAATTCTCTCTAAAACAAAAACGAATTCTGATTCTCACACGCCCCCGAATAGCTATCTATCAAAATCTATTTATACTAAATAATTACAAGATAACTATCAAAACAAAATTGATCTTCAGAATATTCTTTCATGCTTATCTTCAATCATTCCATCTTTATCTCCAACATTCTCGCATTCCATAATCATGATCACAAGCAGTATTAACATCGTTATGCACAAGCAGCACTAACATTGTTCCAACAGTATTAACTTCGTTATGCACAAGCAGCACTAACTTCCAGCAGTATTAACTTTTACTAGCAGTACTAACCTTGCTCTGGCAGTAGTATTGTTGTTCTGGCAGTACTAACGTTGTTCTGGCAGTACTAACCATACTTGGCAAATATTCAGTTCCCAACATAGTGGTACATGTATGTTTCGGAGGAGAGGTTTTCGGTGAAGGCATTCCTGAAGCTTCGGTGGCTTGTGATGATTTTTCGGTGGAAGGTGGAGGCATGTTGCTGATAGTTCTTTTAATAGAGGGCAATTTTGGTTGACCTGCAAATTTCTCCCCCTCAGCAGCAGCCGGAATCTTAAAACCCAACTGAGTGAACACACTGTCAAACTTGGAGTGAAGATGAGCCATACTCTGAGTGGTGTCATCGGAGAGTAGTGTAAAATCACCCAAGTCCATTTCCCATTGGGCTTTCTCCTGCATGTTGTCAGTTTTGGTGTCAAGAGTGTTGAGAGAATCGACTATGCTCTGTTTAAGATCTTGATGAGACTTGGCTTCTTGAATGAGTTTCTGGAGTTCAGAATCCTTGACTAGAGAGGATGCCTTGAAGGCACCAAACGATATAGCAAGATCCCCATGAGACGAGATCAAAGAGTCCACCTTGTTAGATAAGGAACCAATCGTAGAAAAGACCGGCCGAAGGGCGTTGGCAATAGCATCGGACAAGATCTATGACAACTGAGATTCAAGCACCGAGATTCTGGAGTTGGCCTGGGCTAGCATGGAAATAGTAGATTGTTTGAAGCCTTCAAACTGAGTGTTGACGAGCCGACACTGGCGAGCACACTCTTGAATATCAGCATGGAATGTAGAGCGTAGCCTAGTACTTGAAGAGGTAACACCACCGAATTCCGGGAGACGAAATGGTAGTCGTAGTCGATCTTCTTCGGGAGTGATAGTGGGGAGAAAATTCGACAACACATCGGGATAGAGAATTTTCGGTGTAGGGGGGGTTCGGCGAGGAGAAGCCTCACGTATCGGTGTAGGAGACCGTCGGGGTGTAAGTTGCCTTTGTGGGGAGGGAGACCTTCGGGGTGAAGGTTGTTTCGGTGGAGATGGAGATCATCGGGGTGTAAGTTGCTTTGGAGACTCGGTGGGGTTTTCTTCGGTGGACGGGAGGGTTCGGGTAAAACCAGTGTCACCCAAAAGAAAATCAAAGAAGTCATGTGGGGGGGATTCGGTGGGGGGAACCCTGATCGGGTTGTGAGATGTCATCGATCATAAACTGATCGGGTGAAAGGCTGTGCTGTGAAAAATCGGAGCCTTCGAGGGGAGAGACCCCGAAGTCATCTCCTCCACCCAAAGAAGTGTGTGGGGAGGTAAAGTGTGGTTCCTCCAAATGTACAACTGAGGTCTGTAGAGAGACAACAGAGGAGTCGGTGGGGTTGATAGCGGATTCCCTTGGCCCGGAGGGTTGAAGTTCAACAACGGTCGACTTTTGAGAGTCGACAGTTACCTTAGTCGGTTGGGCCGATGGTTTCCGAGGCCTCTTTAAAAGAGACCTCGGAGGGGATGAAGAGTGCCTCCGCTTATGAGAAGGGATTTGAACCGGGGAAGCCTCCGAGGGATCTCTCTGTGGCGTGGTCCTAGAAGCGAATGCGGAGGTGTCGGTGGCCTTTCGTTGTTTCTTTTGAGTGGCACCCGACTTAACTCGGGAACGGGGAGAAGGGACCACTACAGTTGGAGTGATTTCGGGAATTTCCGGGTGTTGAAATCCGGGGATTTCCGCATCACCCCAATGTAGATCGGGAGAGAGAGCAAAAGTGATCATACCTCGTCTCAAAGGGCGATCGGTGGCGAGAGGTCCAACATTGAGAGTTTTGACGCCGACTATTGGAGAAGTCCAATCATAGGTAAATCGAGGAGAAGGAGATTTTCGGTCGACCTCCAAAGCCTTTCCAAGCTTGTGCTGAATAATCATGGAGATGAAGCGCTGGTAGGCAACGTAACACTTCTTGGGGTGCTTAATCACTTCAGTGAGTTGAATGAAGAAGTATTGCGCAAAGTCCACATGTCTTTGGAAAATTAGTGCATGAACTAGCTTTGTGATGTAGGACGGGGATTGATCGTGCCCACTTGTCTTTCTAGAGAGACAATGGATCACATGAGCAAAGAAGAATTTCCAAACACCACCCATTTTGTTGCGAGTGAGAGTACCTGGGCCTTTTGAGGATTTGGAGACTTTGTCATCAGATTGGTGCATATAGCCAATGGCACTGATAACTTGTTCAAGAAAGTTATCGACGTGCATGTCTACATAAGAGGAGAAAGCATCAATCTTTAGGGCACGACGAACGTCATCAACACCAAATGTGAGATCGTGATCACCTTCCTCGTCAGTGAGAATGGATGCACGGATGGCTTCGTTTGATGGGTCGTACACACAGGTGACCCAAAAGTTGCCAATGAGCATCTTGCTCATTTTTGGATTGCAAGAAAAAGCATGGAGGAGAGGAGATCGAGTTAAGAAGTTGATGATGGTGTTGAACTCTGGATGTGCGGGATCGGATTCGAACCGTGCGACGTGGTTGCAAGGGTTGAATATGAGGTCTTCAAAGCATGTTGGTATCTTGGTGGGTGCCATTGTTGCAGGTGAGAAGAGAGAAGATGAAAGAGGAAGGCGATGGGTTTTATTTATAGGAGAAAGGAATAGGGTTATGGATTCAAAAAGGAGAGGGAACGGTTATGAGGGAGTTAAAGGAGAGGGTTAAATAAAATAAACAAATTTTAAAAAAAATAATGATGATGGATTTGGGGATGTGTGGTCAAAAACGGCTAGGAATGGGAAGGGTCAGTCATCACACTGACACTTAGGGTTTCTTTTAGGCTCATGATTGCATAGGGAAATGTACGAGATAAGCTTAAAAACATTCGGTATATATTTCGGTGGAACAAAACTCACCGACGATATATAACCAAGAGTCATCGGTGGTAGAAAACTTACCGATGAATTTAAACGGAGATCGGTGTATATGTCGGTGGTGAGAAGAGGAATCAAACGTCGGTGGAGATTACCGAATAGGATTTCGATGTTGAGCACGGCCACCGATGAAGATGTTCTACCGAAGAGAAATTAGAGAGAATCGGTGTAATCTCGAGAATCGGTGTAACACATAGCCACCGATGGGGAAATACAAGAGGTGTCGGTGGATGAAACCTCACCGATGAGAGAGAATTGCAATGGAGATCGGTGACATCGGTGGAAAAAATTCAGGTGAATTTCGGTGAAGAGCAAGGCCACCGATGAGGATTGACCTAGAAGGTCATTGTCGGTGAAGGTTGATAACACCGAAGGTCATTTCCACCGAAAAGGCAAATCCCGGTTTTTTTTTTGGTGGTGGATTCTCCTACTAAAGGTTGCACATTCCAAGTTCACTTATCAGAAAATTGAACCTGGCTTCATCCAAGGGTTTGGTGAACAAGTCTGCAAGCTGAAGATCTGTAGGAATGAAGTGCAGCTCAATGTCACCTTTGGAAATGTAATCCCTGATGAAATGATATCTGATGTCTATGTGCTTTGATCTTGAGTGCAAGACAGGATTATTTGCAATGGCAATTGCACTAGAGTTATCACATAGGATGGGAACTTTGGAGTAGTTTTGATTGTAGTCCTTCAATTGATTTTTCATCCACAGGATCTGAGCACAGTAGCTTCCAGCAGCTACATATTCAGCCTCAGCAGTAGAGGTTGACACAGAGTTTTGTTTCTTGCTGGACCAACTTACTAATTTGCCACCAAGGAGTTGGCAGCTACCTGTGGTACTTTTTCTATCAATCTTGGAACCTGCGTAATCTGAATCTGAATACCCAATTAGTTCAAAGCCTGAGTCTTTGGGATACCAAAGACCCAGGTGCATGGTACCTTTTAGATACCTGAAAATCCGATTAACAGCATCCAAAAGAGATTTCTTTGGATTGGCTTGATAACGGGCACAAAGACAGGTAGCAAACATAATATCTGGTCTGCTAGAAGTTAAGTAAAGGAGAGAACCAATCATACCCCGATAATGGGTAACATCCACAGATTCACCATTTAAATCAGCATCAAGTTTCAAAGGTGGTGCCATGGGAGTTTTCATAGGAGAGCTGTCTAAAAAGTTGAATTTCTTCAGAAGGTCACGAATATATTTGCTTTGATTTATAAAAATTCCTTCTGAAGATTGTTTGACCTGAAGGCCCAAAAAGAATGTAAGCTCTCCCATCATGCTCATCTCATATTCACTCATCATGAGAGAAGCAAACTCATCGCATAGTGATTCATCAGTGGCACCAAAGATGATGTCATCAACATAAATTTGGACAAGAATGAGATTACCTGAGGTCTTCTTGATAAAGAGAGTATTGTCAATTTGACCTCTAGAGTATCCATTTTTCAGAAGAAAGACAGCAAGAGTGTCATACCAGGCACGAGGAGCTTGTTTGAGACCATAGAGAGCCTTATCAAGTCTGTACACATAGTCTGGATGAGCTGGGTCTTCAAAACCAGGTGGCTGTTTCACATAGACTTCCTCTGCAAGTTCCCCATTGAGGAAAGCACTTTTGACATCCATCTGAAAGACCCTAAAATTTCGGTGGGCAACATGACCCAAGAAAATTCTTATGGCTTCAAGTCTTGCGACAGGGGCAAAAGTTTCATCATAATCAATGCCTTCTTCCTGTCGGTATCCTTGAGCAACCAATCTGGCCTTATTTCTGATAACAGTACCATATTCATCCATCTTGTTCCTGAAGGTCCATTTGGTTCCAATGATTGTCTTCTTTCGGGGTCTAGGAACCAATCTCCAAACTTTGTTTCTCTCAAATTGAGAAAGCTCTTCTTGCATGACAGTGATCCAACAAGGATCTGCAAGAGCTTCATCAATCTTCTTGGGTTCAATAAGAGAAAGAAAGTTTACATAGAGACAAATATTTCCAACTCCTCTGCGAGTTTGGACACCTACTTGTTGATCACCAATGATTTGATCTATGGGGTGATCTTTGGTCCATTTTGTGGCAGGAGGTAGAACCAGTGGAACATTTAGTGTGGAAGGAATCGGTGGAGTGGGATTAGAGGATCGGTGGAAAGCAGTATTATCGGTGGAGGGCATAGGATCGGTGGAGGGTATGGGATCGGTGGAAATGTGCATATTGGCATTAGGATTTATGTCGGTGGGAGAATGAATATCGGTGGAAGGATGCACTATGGAAGATGACCCAACTTGGTTATTTGATGGGTTCAAAGGAATGAAAGATGCTTCGGTGGAGTTAACTATGGGAGCATCACCTATGCATGAGGAAATCCACCTGTTCAATTCGTCATCATCATTTGAAAGAGATGATGATCTTAGGTCATCAAATTTGACATGGATAGACTCATCAATGCATTTTCTCCTGAGATTGTACACACGATATGCTTTGGAGGATAAAGAGTATCCAACAAAAATACCTTCATCAGCTTTGGGATCAAACTTCCCAAGATTGTCACTGTTAGCTTCAATCTTCCTAATCATAGAAGTATTTAGAAGTAGTGAAAAATAGGCTAAGTGAAGAGAGCCTCTTACAGAGGCTCTGCCGAACTTACCGAGAGATCAAGGTCGAGAAGCTACAGAAGCTCTGTCATACGCGCAAAGAAGACCAAAGACTCGGAATTCGGTGAAGACTGCTCTACAAAGGACCAGACCGCAGAACCTCTGTAACACTTTACAGAGCCTCTGTGGTCCTCTCTAATGACTTGAAGATATTTATAATATCTTGCTACTGTTACTGGACCTCTTCATCAACTTGCATGGTAGCATGCCCTGTCCATCTTCAACGTGTCAAACTCTGATTGGATTCAATAGGGCTTAGTACATAATAGACGTCTGCTGCATTAAATGCAATACAGCACGTCCAACTGTTCATGCCATCCGTCCAAATATTCATACCGTCCGTTCTGAATAGTACCTTATGCTTTATGGTCCCCTTAGAGTAGTATATAAGGAAGACTCATGTTGAGTTCTTCCATATCGAGAATCAAGAGATAAAAATATCAAGAACACATAGCTTATATACTTTGAGAGTCATATATGTTTTAAAGCTTTGCTTACTCACTGTTCTTAAATCTTTTCTTGATATATATATATATATATATATATATATATTCAGTAAACTTTGAGATATTATTTCCAGTTCACTGTTTATTTATATTGTGTTCAAAATCTATCAAACATATCTGTTAGTTCTTCAAATACGCTTCCGCATCAAACATAAACTCGAACTAATAGATCTGACAATCTTGTATAAGCAAATCAGGAACCAACAGTCACGATCATTTAGAATAAAGCACACACAGCCAAAAACATGAAGAAAGCCAATATTTGGTTTTCTGCCATGGAAAACTTCATATAGGGTCTTATCATGTCTTTTGGAAATCACAGACCTATTTTGGGTAAAGCAAGCAGTATTAACAGCTTCAGCCCAAAAATAGGTGGGAAGATCTGATTCACTTAGCATAGATCTAACAGCCTCACATAGAGTTCTGTTTTTCCTTTCCACCACACCATTTTGCTGAGGAGTTCTGACAGCAGAGAAATTTTGAGAAATTCCTTTCTCATTAAAGAAGTCTTCAAGAGCACTGTTTCTGAATTCAGTACCATTGTCACTTCTCACCGATCTTACAAGCTGCCCATTTAGAACTTCATTTTTCTTGACAAAGTTGATGATATCTTCAGTTGCATCACTTTTATACCTGAGAAAAGATACCCAAGTATATCTAGTAAATTCATCAACAATAACAAGAATGTACCTTTTGCCACCAAGACTAGAAGTGCTGACTGGTCCACATAGATCCATGTGAAGCATCTGGAGAGGAAGAGTGATGGAGGAGCATTGCTTGGTCTTGAAGGATGTTTTGGTGAGCTTCCCTTTTTCACATGCATCACACATATTTTCTTTGACAAAGTTCAACTTTGGCATGCCAGTCACCAGTTCTTTGTTTGAGATTTTATGGAGTGTTTTGAAGTTCAGATGAGATAGACGTTTATGCCACAGCCAGTTCCTTTTGGTTGTGTCATCTGACACAAAGCAGGCATTGGATGAATTGTTACTTAGTCCCATATCAATGATATAGACATTTTCCATCCTTTTTCCAGATAACACCACATTGAAGTTCTTGTCCACAACAATACATATACACAGTTCAAAGATAACTTTATACCCAAGATCACATAGTTGGCTAATGCTGAGAAGATTATGCATGAGACCTTCAACAAGTGCTACTTTGTTGAAAGTGACATATCCATTAGAGAGAGTTCCATATCCTTTGGTGTAACCTTTAGAGTTGTCACCAAAAGTTACAGATGGACCTTTTCCAGACACATAGTTGATGAGAAGATATTTATTTCCCGTCATGTGGCGTGAGCACCCACTATCCAGATACCATATTTGATGGTGCTCAAAAGCCTGCATGCACACGCATATTAGTTCTTAGGTACCCATTTGGTGGTGGGTCCTTTTGGGTTAGAAGAGGAAGAGTCCTTAGGTTTGATTCTTTCAATTCTTTCCTTTGGGCAATCCTTGGCAAGATGAAAAGTGTCACCACAGTTATAACATTTTCTGTAAACAA
The DNA here is from genome assembly GCA_033807775.1 of Saussurea involucrata. Taxonomy (NCBI): domain Eukaryota; kingdom Viridiplantae; phylum Streptophyta; class Magnoliopsida; order Asterales; family Asteraceae; genus Saussurea; species Saussurea involucrata. The sequence goes on from CM066317.1 coordinate 90,037,071, forward strand.
AAATCTTTTTAGGTTTTTGCAGTTCTTCTTTTCCTTTCCTCATGACATTAACTTGAGAGTTTTTAGGACCAAAGGATGAGGAATGAGAAGGAAAACTTAAAGTACCATTACTTGAGGTGGAAACGAATTTGGAAAGATTTCTTGAAGTATTTTTGAAATGATCGTTTCCAAACTCCACCGATTTCCCTTTTGAGTTTGTGAGGCTCACAGAACGGGGAAGGAAATATATAGGAGAATTTATATCGGTGAGATACTTAGCTTTTGAAGAGTTACACATAGGTGGAGAATTCAAATCGATGGAGTTAGATTTAACTCTTTTGACAGACTTTGATTTTGAAAGATCAGTAGGAGGGACATATTCATTAATCGCTAAATCTTTTAAAAGATCATGGATGGGTTTTGAAAAGTCATTGGGGTCCTCTTTTTCCATGTTTTGAACAGACGAGGATTCTTTAGCTTTTATGAACATTCCAAACTTTAAGGCTTCACCTAGATCTAAAGAGTCTAAGGAAATAGAGTCACAAGAACTTGAGTCTGAGACATCATCCCATACACTAGAGGTAGGCTCAAGCGTTTGAGAAGAGACGTCAGAGATGGTTTTTCCATAGCCCAAACCAAATTTGTTGTTAACAGAAATTTGATCTTTAAAGATTTGCTCAAGATTCCTTGAAGAACTTGTCCATTTCTTAACAGTCTCTTGTTCTCTTTTTAATTTCTTAAAAAGTTTGTTTTTCTCTTTTGAGATCACATGATTTATGGTTTTTAGATCCTCAAGCTCAGCTTTGATTTCCTCAAGCTTTTCAAGTTTAGACATACAAATTTCAAGTTTAGATGTGAGTTCTTTAACTTGAATAGATTTTCTTCTCTTACCATCCTTGACAGAATAAAAGTCTTTAGTTAAAGATTCATAAGCATCAATCTTTTCACTATCAGTCATATCATTAAAAGGATGTACCTGAGAGTATGATGTCGAGCACCCAGTTGACACCAAAGCCATTGGAGAGGTCGCTTTTTCAGAATCTTCCACATCTTCTGAGATGGCCATGAAACACTTGTTGGGAGAGTTGTTGTCACTGTCAGAAGTCTCTTCTTCCCAATCATGTATTTCGGCCATGAGACCCTTTCCTTTCTTAAGGAGACCCTCATTTCTTTCCTTTTCTTTCTTGTATTTGGCTTTGTACTTCTCAGCCCTTTCTTGATGATCTTTGGAAGAGGATTGAGTTTCTTTCTTGACAAGGTTTGATTTGAAAGTGTTATTTTTGGATTTTTCATACTTGGAAGAGAACTTGTCTGACGATGAATTTCTAGAGTTCATCACACGCTTACTTCTACACTCAGCTACAAAATGTCCTTTCTTTCCACAATTAAAACATTCCTCGTTTGTTTTATCAGACGAGGTAGTTTTTGTAGAAGAAAAGGGTTTCTTGAAAGATTTGGATTTGTTTGAAAAACGATATTTGTTTTTGAAACCAGCTAACATGGCTAATTCATCAGACAACTTTTTGACAGACATTTCTTCACCTTCATCATCGACATCACTTAGATATGCCTCCGATTGGTGAGAAGAGTTGCTTTGGCTTTCATTTTCAGAATCTGATGACGGATAGGTGATGCGTGGAACACTTTGAGATTTCTTGGAATCTTCACTAACAAGAGCAATAGAAGTGCCCTTTATCTCTTTGATGAAAGATTTCCTTTGTAACTTGGTTTGTTCAAAGTTGAAGAGAGTTCCATATAAAACAGTTAAAGGCATGTACTCAAGGTCCTTTGAAGTTTTGATACTAGTACACATGTTTTCCCAAAAGTCTGGGAGATAATCCATGAACTTGTTTAGAACTTCCTCATTATCATAGACTCTGCCTAGTAACTTCAGATCATTTAGAAGAGAGTTAAAACGATTATAATAGCTAGGAAGAGATTCACCTTTTTCATGAGTGAAAAGTTCATACTTTCTTATGAGGGAAATCTTTTTGCATTTCTTCACTTCCTCTGTACCTTCGTACAGAACACATAGTGTGGTCCACATTTCTTTAGCAGTTTCAAAGTTAACTAGAGAATGATAGACTTCATCAAGAAGTGAGAGAGCAATGATTGCTCTAAGCTTTGAATCAAGAGTAACAAGACGTTTTTCTTCATCAGTATATTTCTTTGGATTTTTGAGAATATAACGTCCAGTACCTTTAGCTTTCTCTTTGTCGGAAGGCTCAGAATCATCGGAGTCACTAGAGACTTCCTTTTCAGCGGTTTCCTTACCAGACCTCTACGTTTCATAGCGAGCCCAGACTCTAGGGACAAAGGGTCCCTCTTTGAGAATGGTTGGATATCTAGTATCCACTTCTTCCATGAATAACATCATACGGCTTCTCCAAAGAGAAAAGTTGTTAGGGTTAAACTTAGGAGGTTTGGTAATGGAACCATTTTCAGCAAAGTTGTTTTGAAAAGAGTTTTCAACAGTTGAAGATGATGAGGCAGCTATCGCAGATCAAGTTTATGAGTTAAACTTTTCTGCTCTGATACCACTTGTTAGTCCCAGATAGCTATAACAAGTATTGTAGAAGGGGGGGGGGGTTGAATACAATACTCTAAATTTTCACAATTTTAATTCTATTATTGAAAATCTTTCAACAAGAATTACACATAGAAAACTTAAGACTGTTGCGGAAAAGAACAGATAAACTATTCTAACAATCTTACACAAAGTATACTAACAAAACAACTAAGAACACTTAGAACAAAGCTATAAAGTTTTCAAGCAATACGGAGATTTCTTACACTGAGAGAATTCCAGAAAGCGTAGTTTGCATGGAGCCTTCTACTTCCTTTTATAGTGAAGATACAAGTACTGTGCATTAAATGCTCAGGACACTTGTCATAAGGAGATTGGATAGAAGGTGTAGTACTCTGAAAAGTTGAAGTTTCCAAATCACCTTTTTCCTTGGAACCAGGAAGAATGCCCATGCTGATTTAGACGTTATCTAAAAGTGGAGAGTACTAAGTTGACATTTTTACCAACCACTGGATTATTGCCAAACCTGGAGGATCTTCTTGATGCGTTTTCAAAGACAATTTTATCGATGATGTTCCACCGATATAACTGTCATTGGTCTTTAAAAATCATCTATAAGAAAATCCATTTACACGAAGATCCCACCGATTTGAGTATCCTCATCGGTGAGATGAAGTCCACCGATTTGAGTATCCTTATCGGTGGGATGATGTCCACCGATTCCTGAAGACAACATCGGTGGGATTATATCCACCGATTCTTGAAGACACCATCGGTGGTGAGAAAGTCCACCGATGTGTGATCGATGGACAATAACTTGTATATATCTTGAGAAGAGTCTTCTTGATTCCGCACAGAGAATCTCTTCAAGCTTGGTTTCGGTTGATCTTCGACTTCACCGAACAGTTGCTATCTTGTACAAGTTATTTAAAGAACCTTGTCAAAATATTATAAGCAGGATTATAGAGAAAACATCGGTGAGTCAATTTCAAATCTTTGATGACCCAACAGAAAGTGCCTAGCCATCTATGAGTACTTACAAGGCGTTGAAGTGGGATTAAACATGCCAAATTCAATATATGATATATTGAATAGAATCCCACGACATTTAAGAGTTATGTTGAACATAATTGGATGATGCCTACCTAAATAGCCTAATTCCATAGACAGTGAATTGACCATTTATGGAAGTAGGTGAAATATGGATCTTAGCTCAAATCAAATGATTTTGAAAGGTTAATTCATTTATTTGAGATATTAAAGTTACTAAAATTAAAGTTATTTTGTAGATGTCTGCTAACACCTCCAACCAAATTTCAAACACAAACGTTTTATCTCAATTTACGTTACGGTCAATCCTTTATAAGGATAAACTGAACGGTATGAACTTCGTCGATTGGTTTCGTTTCTTAAGGATTGTCCTTAAACACGAAAAGAAGTTGTACGTTCTAAAAAAAACCCTTCCAAACACTCCCGCCATAAATGCTTCAGCTGAGGATAAAGATGTGTATGATAAGCATCTCAATGACTCTTTGGATGTTAGCTGTATTATGCTTGCATCCATGACTCCCGAGCTTCTAAGGGAACATGAAGATATGTCTGCATGGGATATGATATCCTCTTTGATATCTATGTTTCAATTACAGGCAAGGCAAGAGAGGTTTGATACAGTCAGGGCATTGCATGCCTGTATGATGACTGAGGGTTCATCTGTCAGTACCCACGTTTGAAAATGAAAGGGTACATTGACCGATTAACCCGTCTTGGATACCCACTAGATAAAGAATTAGGAAACGATATGGTTCTTAATTCTTTATCAAATTCATATGAACAGTTCGTTCTGAACTATAATATGAATGGTTTGGAGAAAACTCTCACAGAGCTTCACAACATGCTTAAAACTGCTGAGAAAAATATAAAATCCAAGTTAGATTCATCCAAACCAGAACAGGTCTTGATGATCAAGCCTAAATGTGGGATAATCAAGAGGAATAGGGGAGTTACTAAGGGTAAAACAAATGTTGGAAGCTCCAACAAGATAATGGTCAAAGGAAAGATTCCTGAAGATGCAGTTTGCTTCAATTGCAACCAGAAGGGGCACTGGAAGAGAAACTGCTCTTCCCTATTGGCATAAATGAGAAAGAGAAAGGCTAATGAAGCCGAAACTTCATGTATGTTTACCATTGATTTGTTCACTTCTGACTAGGTAATAAGTATTAAGTATGATACTCATATTAATACTATTTTTCAGAAAGTAAGAAGTGAAGAGAAGATGAAACCAGACCGGATGGAGCTAAGTTAGCTAAGGTTGCTCAAAAGGACACATGATATGAACTCTTAATGGTCTTACATTAACACTTAGCAAGTGTATTGATGTACCTAGTATTACTAGGATTTTAGTTTCATTTTCTCAAATTACAACAAACCGAATTTGTATTTATGTTTTCAAGAAATAGATTTTATCTCAATAAATGTTTTTCTGAAATTAATAGTTGTATTTATAAATCAACATATTGAATTAAGCGGGGCTTAAATCAGACCTATTTGTGACACTTAAGAAACACATAACCAAACTCCAGATGGACGGAGAGTTGGAATCATGTGATGATTCACATGATAAAAGTGTGTTTTGTTAGTCAAGATGATAAAGAATGTTTTGAAGGAAAACCCTTAGGGGTCACAAGAACTAGTAGGAGTTATCCATACCGATGTATGTGAGCCTTAAAAGTCACAAGACATGATCATCACTACTTCGTAACACTCTACTAAGTCTAGTAGATATAGGTATGTTTACCAAAAGAAAGAAAATGTGAAAGCTTTGATTCTTCAAAGAGTTTCAAAAGAAGTAGTGAATATACTTGGCAAAGATAAAGATGCTTCAGTCAGATTGAGGTTATAAATATCTAAGCCAAGAGATCATCCTAGAGATTGGGATTGTATCCCAAATGACTTCTCCCGGAACACCGCATCTTGATGGTGTGTCAAAAGGAGCAATAGAATCCTGTTGAACATGATTCACTCTATGATGAGTCTCACGAATCTGCCTAAAAGAGTTTTCTAAGGATGTTTCATACAAACAACTACCTAACACCAAATTATGCATCAACCAACAAGGACCAATAAAACCTATTCTCAAAATATGAATTGAGAAGATCCTAAAGTTGTCATATATGAGAATATGGGGTAGTAATGCTTAAGATAAGCATGAAGCTTCTGGGAAGCTTGAGTAAAAGGTCTGAAATGTATACCTTTATAAAAGATCCAATCGGATATCATTTATACAAGGTCCAAGCGATAACAAAAGTTTTGTTGTGCACCATAATGAGTTCTTAGAAAATGATTTTCTGACAAGAATCAAAATGGAGAGACACAATAGATCTTGAAGAAATTCAAGAACTACAAAGTTGGTACAATGGTTGACAACGACAAACAACAAGATGTTGAGCTTCAACAAGTTGTTGAAAATAATGAACGAGATGTAAAACAATCCGAAGATCGGATTGTTTATGAATGGCAAGATGCCATGAAGATTGATGTTAAAGCCACATTCCTCAAAAGGGAATTTTTCAGCGAGGACGTATACAAGGCTTAAAAACATCAAACCTAAAATTGCAAGTTGCAAAAGGGTCCAGTTATGGATTAGGACAATCATCTCGTAGTCTTGTATATACAAGAAGGTCAGTGGGAGCATGATAGTATTCTAGATCATCATAAATGACATCCTAGTGCTTGTTGGTGTAAAAACCTGACTAAGGAAGTGTTTCATGATAAAGGATCTAAGAGACAATTCCTTGGTGTAAATATCTATTGTTATAGATCAAAGTGCTTAATTAGATTAAGCCAAAAGTACATACATTGACAAAATTTTAAAACACTTCAAGATAGGGGGTTATAAGAAAGGAGGTTTATCAATAGTACATAAACCGAATAAAGGGTGTCCCCATGCTCCAGCCATTGGTTCAAACATGTACACCATGTTTATGTACTAAGAGACCGGACATCTCGTATGCCTTAAGCATGACGAGTAGATTTTAGTCAGACTCAAGTGATGCTCACTGTATAATAGTGAAGAACAATCTGAAGTATCTGGGAAGAACTAAAGATATGTTCTTACTGTACAATGGTTAGGAAAGAGATGCACGTGTCTTGGGATATGCCGATGCTAGTTTCCAAACCAACCATGATGACTAAAATTGTAGCAAGAGATATATGTAGAATGGAGGTAATATAAGCTATGAGAGCTTAAATGCACATTTACTTATAAATCTTATTTGTTAGAACAATTATGATGTTCATGGTAGTTCCATAGGTTTAAATCTTTCTAATTAAGAATTTTAGTAAACTTTAAATTTTGGAACATTAAACAGTTATGTTTTACAATGTGATATGGCATACTGGGTATGAGTATATACATTAATCATTATTGTGTTCTTAATTAGCATGTTTAAGTATCCATAAACAAATATGATGGTCATATTGTTTACCAAGGGACTAGTAATAAATCAAGATCATTGTGAAGTCTGGTCATAGTCCAAGTTGGAAGTGCACTAGGTGCAACCAGAGTCACATGTGTTTGTCGGTGCACAAAGCGTTGGATAAGACCCACGTCAGGATCACCTCATAGATCGACGTCATAAGGTGAGTCCTGAGATAGTAAAACACTCTTTTATCCTCAGAATTGAGATGTGCATTAGGACCTAATGCACAACAAGTGTTATGCTTTGATATAGTCTAACGTTACCTTTAACCGGGTAGCTATAAGGGCTATGTTGGGTATAACACGAATTGTGTAGTTAGTCGTGCATATGCAACATGGGATTTGCTTCTCTCAAGATGAGAGAGATATTTATGGGCCCCTCGATGACATAGTTTAATTTACATGCATGAATAAGTGGATTAGTTGGACTAATGACACTTGTATAATCAAATATATTGGGATCGAGAAACATAATCTTTGAACTACAAAGGATGAGATAGACCATGCCTTAAGTTCAAAACAAATATCGTGAGGCAAAAGGATAATGAATGATTCTACTATGTGATTGATTGAATCAATCAAAATTGCTCAAAGACAAAAGCACATTTACATAGCCTTGGGGCGGTGACGTGTTGCTAGACGCTTACCACCGTCTATGTTACTGTGTATCGTGTGTAAGTAGGAGATTGTAGGTTACTATATGCCCACGACACGTGTCACACAGAAATGCTACCAATGAGTATGTAAACCTAAAGGGTCGCACACAAAGAACACGTTTGCTTCCATTAGAAAGAAACCCGTTAAAGTCGTGTTTGACAGTTAAATAGTCATTCTTGAAAGAATGATTAAATAATATGTGTAAAAGGTAATTATGATAATTACAGGATTTTATCTGTAAATATGAATAATTATTTAGATAAATATAATTATCCAGATAATTATTCAGATAATTATTCGAATTCAAATTATTTGAATTCAAATAAATACAAATAGACATGAATCCTATTTATTGTCGATATAAATAGGATGTCAGGTCATTTGTTTTGTACGACCAATTCGATCCTATGAATCCGAATTATACACATAGACATATTTAGAATTAGGGGTTCTTTTGGGCTAGCACTCAGTGGAATTCGCGTGTTCGTGTATGGATACCGTTACAGAAAATCTGTGTTGATTTCTTAGTGCCCCGATCGTTCAACCACAACAGATCCCAAAAAGGTACAATTCTAAACACCCTATGGTGTGGTATGTTATTAATTAATTAAATGCATCAATGGATCCGATTGGGTTTTGTATTTTAGAAAAGTTTTCTAAATATTTCGTAACCAATGTTATTTATTTTTCCGCTGCGTTTAACGGTTATGAATCGCATCAAAACCCAACAAGATGCTACAAGAACAACCACATCAACAACTCCTACTGATGATTCTACGTTGGCAACAACCCCAACCACCTCAAGGCCTCGAAGAACTGAAGGTGAAGTTTCAACCACCGCCAGTGCCTCGCTGCCACATGTCACGGCCATCTTCTCAACCATCACTTCTCATCCCTCTGTTTCTTTTGTCAACACTTCCATCGTATCCAACTATGTCTTCACAAATGGATACCCATGGCTGACAACCCAGGACCTGAAGGTATTCCTCATGGGAACTCTCAGATACCCATGTTCTCGACTCCTCTAGAGCAGGACATGCACATATACTTTGATGGAAATCAGTTGGATTCCTTCACTGCTGAATCTTTTAGGTACTTCATCTTCCCTACCCCTCATTCTTTCGGTTACTAAGCCTGAGCACTCTTATGCTCAATCTTCTTTTGTGTTTACAGGTCCTACTTTGGAGACCATAAATACGTCTCTTCAGGATATCAACACAAGTATCTCCTCTCTCTCTCTCTCTCTCTGCTGACCTCAACAACAACACAACTGCTATCAACGTTGTCGACTCTACCTTTCAGCAACTCACCACCTCTCTCTCCAATAAAGCTAATAATTCTCAGCTATCAGCATTACAAAAGGTGGTGGAGAAAATAAAAACTGAAGTTGCCGCCAACACCTCCTCCATCAGCGCTCTCTCCAACTCCCCCACGGACTTCTCTTCAAGGTTAACACGAATAATCAGTTGCTCGCTGACATCCTTGCAGAGCTAAAGAAGCCAGCTCCTCACGATATGCATGCGTTTTTTTGTGTTTCTTTCACATGTGTGTATGCATTTATGGGTGGGTTTTTGTGTGTGAACCGATAGGGAAGGGGGGGGGGGACTTGGGGAATTTACAAATCTCTGTGTGTATATATATAATATGTATGTGTCATGATATAATAAAATATATTAGTATAACAATAAATATATTAAGGCTATGTTTGGCAAACTAGTTAATAAACTAGCTGATGACTGATAAACTAGTTGGTTGTAGATAAAGTAGCTGATGAATAAGTCATGTTAGCTTATAAACATGTAAAATGACCAAAAAAGACATCTTGAAAAAATAATCAATTACATTTATTAATTAATACAAATTAGTATGTATTTATAATTAATAGTTAATATTAATGAGAGCATAATTGAAAAAAAGTCACAAAAAGCTCCTGATAAACTACTCCAAGTAGCTTATAAAAAACTAGCTTATTTTTGCCAAACGATGCATAATATTATATACATTCTTTTTAATTCTTTAAAAACTACATAAAAATAGAAAAATGACCTAGCTTGTAAACCACGATGATTGTTTGGTAGTAGTTTAATAAGATAGAAAGTGATTCAATAACCTATAAGGATGAGCTTTATGTAGAAAGACAATTTTTTTTTCAAATATGTGTCTCCCAATTTAAAACACACCACATCTATCATCTATCTATGAAAAAAAATTCTACCAAACAAAAATTTATCCAATCTATACAAATAAATTAATATACATAAACAACTTACAAGAAAAACCAATTGACAATTTTTTAAATTTATTAAATAATATATTATTTATAACCTAATAATAAGTCATCCTAATTCTTGGTAGTGCACTAGTGCTTATGTTAATGGGATCCAGATGAGGCGCCGCATTTAAGAAAAGATGAGGAGGCAAAGAATGATGGGGTTGTTTACTTGATGTAATATGATAGTTCTCCGGTGCGTTATTCTCTTTATCTTCTTCTTATGTGTCCTCGTCATCTGCCCTGTATTTCTTGCAAGTGATGCAGTTTCTGGTAGAAATCGGTTAGGGTTTATGAAAGTTGAAATCAAAACCTACAACGACGATGAGGATGGAGATGGTGTCGACGGAGATGGTGAAGAAATCGGCTAGGGTTTTGTAGGAGATGAAGCTTGGAGATGGTAATGATGGAGATGGAGGAGGCGGGCTTATAATATGGAAGGAAGGAGGTGTTTGTAATCTGGAAGGAGGTGGATCTTTTGTATAAGGGGTAGTGATGTCTTTTTTTGGCTGAATGGGGACAACACAACATTTTCATCTGTGCGATTAAGTCACCTTCTGTACGAATAAGCCACAAGTAAACGGTCTAAAAGTGTTGTGCGAATAAGCCAATTACACCATTAAGCTTATTAAGTCGCAAGTAAACACCCCTTGTCCATAGATGAGTTAATGAACCAAACAATTGTATATACTTATTTTGAAACTAGTGGTGTACCCGCGCGATGCAGCGCGGGTGAATCACAACTCTAAAACAATAACTTAGCCTCGACCAAAATGACTGGTCGACCAGATGAATATAAAGGTCTCGGTTATTTGGGAGATCGTGTTTAATCATGAGAGAAACCTAAAACAAGATAGAAAATATCAAATTAGATGGAGTGAACATGGTAGAGTACACAAACTTTCTATGTTGCATGATAGTAAATTCACCACAATGTCCACCCAAACATTAAACGTAACAAATTTTGGCTTCCATCCTCTTATTAAAAATATTTACCCATTTGAAAGAACAACCTATACAAATAAGGCATGTAAATCCTTTAGCCTTGGTAAACTAACTAAAGCTATTAATTTGAAACCAAAAAATAATGGCGTCATAACAGTAGTACGTTAGATGCAATACCACTTCATTTAAGACAACCTTTTTTATCGAAAAAACTCATAATTTGTCGCTATTTATCTTTCCTCACACCATCTAAATCATTAATCACCGCAAAGCTAATAACATGGCGCAAATGGAAAGCCTAATGAAAAGAAAAACAAAGTAATTTGACTACCAAAGAACATTTTTGATTAGCAACTTCAGACCAACTACCGGTTCCAAAATGCCTCTAAATAACAAAACAACTAAAACACAAGGCAAAGATAGAACATCCAAAACATAGAACTTGACATGGAGGACATGGCTGGGAATTTCATGGCGGAAATGGAAACCCGACTTCATCACATAATAGAAATCCTAAATTGATTATTTAAAAGCAAAACAAATATCACCAAACATTCTCTATTTGGCTACTCTTCTCCTTCATGTATTTAGCTGGCAAATGGTATATGTTTCTATAGAAACAATTAAAAAAATGAGGTTAGGATCAATAAAGATTATAAAAACATACTAACTATTATTTCTTGCCATAACTTGGTTTCTCATTCAAAGATTATATACATCGTTGTAACATTATAAGAAGAACATAACATAATTACAAGGGATAAAGAGGAACATACACATGTTATTTAAATATAACATGAGTTCATCATGGGTTGTTTCTCTTTAAAATCCATGGATATTAAACCCCTTTCTTTAGGTATCATCATCTAGTGGGTGGTTTTTACATCAAGAAACCTCCTTCATTTAAAATCTCGACATTTATGTTAAGCAACCGGTACCCAAAAATGGTCTATTGTTCAGCCTCTTATTGTGAGTCTTTTATTTATAAAGATGGCGAAACTCTTACCAAGGTTAGCGCTTACCGGAAATTTGTTGCCTATGATACCGTTTTGGTGGACTAAGGGGCCGTTTACCTAATCACTTACCCGGGTATGTGCTTACCGGTAAAATAACACTATCACTTACTTCCCGGAAAAGATTTTAGTCCACCAAAATGGCATCATATGCAACAATTTATCTGGTAAACGCTAACCGTGGTAAGAGTCATCGCGCTCACTTACCGGGTAAGACTCTCGGTCCTTACTTTCGACTCTAGGTCCTTGCTTCCGCTCTTTCCGGAGAGAGAGAGAGAGAGATGATTTGTGATGGAGCGAGAGGAACCTCTTGTTCACTTGCTTTGTTATCATAACTTCTTTAATTGCATTTTTTATTTGTAAGCATTTGCAATCTTTCAGAACATAAAAGGGATTTGTCTATTAAACATCTTCAAAAAGTAATTAAACTATGAATTAAAGGAGGGAAGGTGAGGCTGGGGATTTACATAAGTATTGAGCTGCTTGAATTAAACTAAAGAAAATCATATGCTTGAAGTAGCTGGGAAGAAAGTTACAAGAGACATCAACTGAATCCAAGACAACCAAGCTTTAACCTCCTCTGCTCCAAGAAACAATGTGATTAATAGTTTGGTCCTTGACCATGTCATAGATTTTTTTGTAACATCACACTAAAGATAAAACCCAACAAATCAAACAAGATGAATCACAAATCCACAATCATTTCTTTAAAATCTTAAATGGCTTCATCAAATGTGGCAGCTTATTTTGATATTACATATTCAAAACCTATTCATCCATAAGCATAGGCACCTTAGATAGTTGAGTTAACTGAAATACAAACAATCAACTTAATTGTTAAGCCATAAACAAACCATCCCTGATGGCTAAGCGAATAAGCCATTAAACTCATTAAACCAATTGGACTGCGTAATTGTTGTAGGAGAAATGAGCTTCACCAAGCTTCAAACATCGAGGATTTAACCGAAGTCATATGAGCTTCACTATCAGTCATGTCTAAGCAATGGTCCGATGCAATGCACAAATTTCATGACAAATTTGATTCCCTCTCTAATCTCATTCATGTCAATAGTTATGACTAAAAACTGTAAAATTAATCGCAATTGCTATCTTATCTCATTCAGGATACTTTAATGACCGACAATTCTCTACTTCCCTGTGATCTTCAAGGAAGCTCCAAATAGTTTATTGTCTGATTTATCATGTGCAGAATTTGAAACAGAATCAACACTTATTCCTTACAAAATTTGTTGAGAGCAAGCCCCAGGGTCAGATTATCATATCATTGTTCTCTGATTGATGCAGGAATCAACTTTCATTAGGGGCATGCAAAAAATATGTGTGTGAACTTGTAAATCTAACCCACATTATTAACCCTTTCCCATCAGACTTCCAAGTATTCCTCTATAGGCTAATAAAAAAAATCCACATCATCGTAATGAACCCAAGAACAAAAGTAGAAGCATGTGGACAAACTAAAACTACAAACAATACCAACGCATCCAGATCCACCATGATAACACCACATCTGAAACACTTCCTAATTAAAAGGTCCTGGTATGCAAATTCAAGAATATTTTTGAAAACCTTTAGAAGCGTACCGTATCAGCCGCCAGCCAAAGTCCCTAACCAACACTAACCACCCACCCTCACTTCTACCAGGTTGAAGCTCCCAATGACCATATCAAACTGTTTTTGCAAAACATGAATTCAAGATGTGCTTATTTACCAAAAAGAAAGAACCTCAATAAGAAAAATCTCCCCTGTCAAGAGCATAACTCTCAACCGAGGAAATCTTAATAATCCATCCTCGGTTTTATTAGCTTAACAAACCAATCAAAATAATAGCAGACGTCAATTTTACCTTGAAGACCAATCGTTGGCAGCCATGCATCATTCGAGATTTTTATAATCTAGCTTCATTATTCTCGTTTGATGAACAACCAAATGGCATGATGTGTTGATCCGTGCTTATCCAATGAGTAGCAAATACAATCTCACTGCATGTGATTAAAAAACAAATAGGATTAGCGCATTACAATGTAAGGTCATGCAGAGAATATTGCAAATAACAGTAAATTTCTACTATAGAAAAATGAACCACATAGAAGATGGTCTCTGGTCTTGAACATGAGGAAGGAAGAACTTCTTTCAAGTTTAAAACCAACATTACCCCTAAAGAACCAACGGATTCTTAAACCAAAAAAGGAAAATGAAGAGGAGACCCAATGCACCAAAATGTTCCAGAAACTCCGAGTTCACGAAAAGAGAAACAAATATTCATGTGATACCAGATTCTTAAAACCAACATTAACCCTAAAATACCAAGAGATTCTTGAATCAGGAGAGAAAATGGAGAATAAATCCAACAGCAAGAATACACACAGGAAACCAAGCCATTCAAGAGAGAAAATGGAGGAAGGAGAAAGAAATTACCTCAATCGAAGAAGAGCAATCGAAAAAACAGTAGCGATCGAAAGGGGAAATAAAGCCTGCGTCAGATAAGAACCCTATTCTTATCGATATTTATTGGGTAGGAACAATAATCAGGAAACAATAGGAGATTCAATGGTCTCTTGGAAAAATCAATTCAGAGAGGGAAGGTGAGATGAATCGGCCATTGGGAGCTTCAATCGTCGCTTTAAACAAACACAGAGTTAAACAAACGAATAAAAGTTTAATGTACCTGCATTCTGGAATGGCGATCAGAAGCCCTTTCCAACAACATCGAAAGCCGCAGTGCATAAATCGATGTTGTGATCCTGAATCAAAACAAAAAAAATGAAGAGTTAGGGTAGTTTAATGTACCTGCATTCTGGAATGGCGATCAGAAGCCCTTTCCAACAGGATTCGCAAGCATTCTCTAGGCAACAGAGGCGGAGTGTTCGGTGGAGACAGGATATAACTCTTGATTTATATGCGAAGAAATCCTTTATGCGTGCAAGTACTGAAGGTAACGTGAATAGGTAGAAGAAAAATGGTATGGCTGTGGGTATGGTGGAACAGTAGTAGAAGAAGGGTATGGTTGTAGGTATGGTGAAGAGGTAGAAGAAGGGTATGGTTGTTCTCTGGTATGGTCCGACTTTTGTGTTTGCGTAAAAACAAAAAGTAATTCAAGTTGTACTCAATGCATTATATCTTGTAATTAAGAGTTTTTTGAGTTTTATGCTTTAAAGTCTTGTACATCATGCATAAAGGGTTGTGTTTAAGACTTTTTGCTACCATGTTTATATATGTAGTATAGATATAGATAGAGGACATATTCAAGTTTTGAAAGGAAACTGCAGTGCAATTTACTTTAATTAGAGAAATAAATTTTTTTTTTATTTTTTAAAAATGGAGAAACAATTTAAAAGAAAAATGAGATAGTAAATGGGACGGGAAGGGAAGGGAGGCGGCCGAGGCCAAAACCCGGTTTATATTTCTTTATTATGCGTAGCGTAGCAGACGTACAAGTAAAGTATAAAAACAATCAATTGACCCCACCACCATCTACCACCGGCGCCACCGCTTCCGCCGTCAAGCCCTCCTCCTGCTAAACTCTCTTGATTCCAATTTCAAAATTGGATTCAAAAGCCTACTAGCTTTTGGTCTGTACTGGAGGATCTGAAATGGAAAACAACATCTTCTCACAGCTCCCACAAGACATAATTCACCAGATCTTCTCTCGAATCTCAGTCCGGCAAGTCATCATCTGCCGTTCCGTTTCCAAGATCCTCAACTCCACCCTTTCATCCCCTTCCTTCACCCATCTCCTTGCTTCCACTTCCCCTTTCCCTCTCCTCGCCCTCCGCCCTCCCCACCGCCACCACCACCTCTCTCCTTCCCCCCTCCTCCATCTCTTCGATCCCACTCAAACTCAATGGCTCCATTTCTCTTTATCTTTCCTCCCTTTCCCCTCCGCCCATCCAATCGCCTCCGCCTCCTCCCTTGGCCTCTTATACCTCTGGGCCGACTCCCCCTCCTCCGATTCCAATAAATCCCTTGTTGTTTGCAACCCCTTAACTCGACAATACAAAACCCTCCCACAACTCGGTTCCGCCTGGTCACGACACGGTTCCGTCCTGGTTGGCTCAACCAACAACCGAGTCATCGTTCTTAACGAACTCGCCGCCCTTTACTATTCAAACTCCAGCAATACCTGGCTCAAATTCTCATCTAATTTGCCCTCAAAACCCAGAAGCCCAATTTTCGTCAACGACTCGATTATTGCGTTATGCGATGTCGGATCGCCGTGGCGGAGTCAATGGAAGCTCTTTACTTGTACCCTCGAAAACCTTCAAACATCTCAACCATGGAATACCCTTGAAAAGCACGAATGGGGAGATGTGTTTGATATCCTGAAACGGCCCCGTTTGCTGAAAGGATTTGGGAATATGATTCTGATGATTGGGGGATTGAAGTCGTCTTTCTCACTGAATGCTTCATGTTCCACCATTTTGATTCTGAGATTGGATTTGGCTACTTTGGAATGGGGTGAAGCTGGGAGAATGCCTGTTGAAATGTTCAGATGCTTTCAAGAATCAAGCAAGTTTAAGGTATTTGGAGGTGGGAATAGGGTTTGTTTCTCGGCCAAGAGAATTGGGAGATTGGCATTGTGGGAATCAAATGATAAAGGGAAAGAGGAATGGAGGTGGATTGATGGTGTTCCAGGCAATGGGGATGGTTTGTATCGAGGCTTCTTGTTCGATGCTAGGCTCGACGCTTCGCCTTAAATTAATGGAGGAGGTCTGCCTTTCCCTTTCCCTTTCCCTTTTGAGTTTTACCAAAGTTTTTGAGATTATTGACATTGGTGATTGCACTTGAATAATATTAGCACATTATTATAGTCTTACTTCTTTGTTTGCAGTTGTATTGATGATGCCAATTTGCTTATACTCAACTTTGAAATCTTTATGTCTTTTGATGATGCATAATATCAACAAGTCTTCAAGTTTCTTCTTTTGTGTTTGATGGCTTACGAAGTAGAAACAAAGAAAAGCCATGCCTTTTGCATATATACAAAATATAGGGAATTCTAAAACTTTGTTACATCGATTGAGAAAAAATTGGTTAACAATAAATGGGAACTAAACCAAATTTTGCTGCATTTTGCCCTTTCATTTACTTGATGAGAAATCAAGATTGATTGTAAATGATTTTACAACAAATGGGGTAAGACAAGATAGAAAAATAGAGGCAAATGAACAAAAATCTTAGTTTGTAGGTGCTTGGTTTCTAAGGTGTTAAAAGACCTTTTAGATGATGTTGTTTATCTACACTGTTGAGGTGCTGACTGAGTCAGACAGTGCTTTCCCAAAATGGTGTTATCGGTAAACACTTCCTACAGATACAGAACGCTTGGTAAACAACCATTTTCAGTCAAACCAAACTTGTTATCCAGTTTGTGTTAGTACATGATTCCTACAATGGTCGGGAAACAATAGACTCAGGATATGTATCATTAAGTAAAACAACTTTCAGGCACAAACAATTTTTGAAGTTAAGCGTCATGTTTTGGATGACACTAACAAGTGACCGTTTGACCCACTTTCCTTATTCATGTTTTAGAATGAGTTATTTTTGTTTTCTGACCAGAAAATAGCATCTGTAATGATGGAAACTTGTGTTACTCAAATATTAGAGCCTTGTTTAACATGAAATGAAATGAGTTTTGATTCTTAAAGTATCCATCATGAGGATTTGTAGTTGATGGTATCTAAAATGAGAATTAGGTAAGTAAGAAAGTTTATGGTCTTGGGGGCCGTTTACCAAATGCTTACCGCGTGATAGCTTACCAGCCAGAGTTATCACTCTCACTTACCTTATCGGAAAATATTCTCGGCTAACAGAAGAAAAGAGTCTTTTTCCTTACTTACCAGCTAAGATTTTTGGTCCTATATATGCCTCTTACCGGATAAGATTTTCAAACATCGGTATGCCCTTACCCGGTAATATTTTGGTAAAGGGCCCCTATATGTTAAAATGCATGCATCAAACACATGTGGTATAGGCGTGAACAAGCTTTGTACTTGTGGTTGTGTTACTGTTGCAGAACAATCATTGGAAACATATATGTATATATATATATATATAGCCTTAGGTTCAATAGAGAAGTGCAAATATTTAGAGAAATAGAGAAGTAAAAAAACACGGGAGTGTTCATATATGAACGTTCATATATAAACAGTCATATATGAACGTTCATATATGACTGTTATATGAACGTTCATTTATGAACGTACGTTCATATGAACGTTCATATATGACTGTTTATATATGAACGTTCATATATGAACACTCCCGTGTTTTTTTACTTCTCTATTTCTCTAAATATTTGCACTTCTCTATTGAACCTTTCCCTATATATATATATATATGTAGGCGAAAAATGGTGTGAGAAGTTGACTTTAACGTGAGACACGTGAGAAGTAGATCCGAATCGTTGATCGCTTTTAAGCAAATGTCCTCCCATGAATTGCGTCTTAGAAAAGAACTGATCCGGTGCATCTCGGTACATCTTATCTTGGTGCATCTCATCCTAATGTGTATCCATTTCTCATCCAACGGTTGATAACCACTTCTCATGTTTCTCCCGTTAACCTCAACTTCTCACAGAAACTCAACCATATTAACCGTTGAGGTTAACGTGAGAAGTGGATATTAACCGTTGATGACTTTTATTCAATTCCCCTCCCATGAATTGCGCCTTGGAAGGGTATTGATCTGGTGCATCCATTTCTCATCAAACGGTTGATAACCACTTCTCATGCTTCTCACGTTAACCTCAACTTCTATCCGAAACCCAACCTTCCGTGTATATACATATATATATATATACTAGAAGGGTACTCGCGCAATGCAGCGCGATATATCTTGATTTTAATGTTTTGTTTTACTGTTTATCATTGTCGATTTTATAAAACGGTTTTGTTAGTTTTGAGAAAATTATAATATATTTTTTAATAAATTTGTATAAAGAATGACGTTTTTTGAGGGGTTCATGATTTGAGGATTTGAAAGGGGTTAAGAGAAAGATTAATTAGGTAACTAATGAGGATTAAAGAATGATGTTTTTTTAGGGGTTTACCATTTGAGAATTTGTAGGGATTAGAGATAAGGACTAAAAGAAATGAGTTAGAGATAAGGATTAATTAAGTATTTAGCATTAACAATGGTACATAAAGCTTCGTTAGTTGTTTTTAAGAGATTTTAAAGAATTAACATTAAATAGCAGTACATAAGGCTTTATAGATTGTTTTAAGAGTTTTTCATAAATGTTTTATAATATATATATATATATATATATATATATATCTATAGGTAATGTTCTCGTTTGAATTCCAAGAGGGAGAGAGAAAGAGAGAGAGAGCTGGGTTCAAACGAGAACATTACCTATTTAAAAGAACACGAGAACGAGCAAAGTCATTAGTGATTTTACATTAACGCACGAAAAAAGACTTTCGCTGCGGCTTCAGGCCCTGGTAGCTTTTTTGAGCGTTAATGTAAAATCATTAATGATTTTGTTCGTTCTCTTGTTCTTTTAGGGTGCGTTTGGTACACTGGACAGGACATGACATAACAGAGATCACTGCCCCATGTTTGGCAGAACTTTTATGTGGAACATAGTGGAACAAGCTAGAACAGGCATGCTTCACTCCCACCTCATGGAACAAGGTGGAATAGACTTGTGTTTTACCAATATAACCTCAAAATAAAATCTAATTATCATCTAATTATCTTCTAAAACATCAAATACACGTTCTATTTTATTTAATTTATTCTTTAAATTTTATTTATTGTATTTTATCTAATGTTATATGTTATATTATGTCAAGTTCTGTCTACCAAACGCTGAACAAGTGTTTTGTCCTGTCCTGTCTTGTCTGCGTACCAAACGCACCCAGGGTGGATTTGGTACACAGACAGGACAGAGATCAATGTCCCATGTTTGGCAGGACTTTTATGTGGAACAGATTATCTGGGAACAGACAAGAGCAGAGTGGAACAAACTAGAACAAGCCTGTTCCACCCCCACCCCATGGAACCAGGGACGGAGCCAGGAATTTTTCCAAGGGTGGTCCTCTTTAATAAACAAAAAATATATATACGATAATACGACAATATTATATTCATGCCAAATTTTGATCAAAAAGTAAGCATACATTACTCGGCTCCGAATCAACGGTTGCTTTCCTTTTTGTTAAAAACTTATCCATAGTAGTTATATATCCTAAACAATTTGCAAATACAACAAGAATCAATAGAAATATAGTCATATAGAATTACAATTTACAGCTGAATAATTACATAAACAAATGCAAACCAAATTTCTATATCAAAAGTTCAAAACCAAATTTCTACAATCAATTATCATTTATCAAACACCAAATTTCTATAATCGAAATATCAAATACCAAATTTCTATATCAATACAAATAAGAATTAGAGTGTCAAGTTTGCAAATTAGAAAAATATTGAAACCCTAGGCTAGAAAAGTAGAAATTAGAAACTTATCAAGCCAAGTGAAAATCGAAGACTTTTGATAAGCCAAGTGAAAATCGCAGCCAACAGAAGCGATGTCGAAGTCGAACAGAAGCCAGAAGCCGAGCAGCGAACAGTACAGAAGAAGCCGTGATTTTTTTTCCTGATATTCTGATTTCTGATTCGTATATGGATAATGGACTTAGTCATGAGGTGGGCCGCTGATTAAGAAGAAACAGATCTGCAGATGGGCTTATGTAGTGATGAATTTTGGGCTTTAAAAAATTAACAAAAAGATTTAGAATTTTTTAGGGTGGGCCTGTGCTAATGCTGGGCCAAGCTCCGTCCCTGCATGGAACAAGCTGGAACATGCTTATGTTTACCGATATAACCTCAAAATAAAATGTATTTCTCTTCTAAAACATCAAATAAAGGCATGTTCGATAACGGCTTAATGGGCTGTGTGGAAGATATGGCTGATTCGCATAGCCATATCTACCCGTTCGGTAGCAGCTTAATGGAAAAATAAGGGGCTGACCGAATCAGCTGACAAAATGCACTCGCTACACTCAGCTATCATTTTTCCCTATTTACCCCTCTCCCAACTACCCTTCCAACTTCAACATCAGATCACATTTCCAAGCTTCCCCCAAGGTCTCCATTAACGTCTCTGTGGTCTTCTTCAACTCAGCTTCTCCCCCAAGGTCTCCATTAACGTTTCATGTCCCTTTTCCTCTAGAGGCTGAAGACTGTTGCTTCTGTATCATTTTTTTTCTCTTTTTGTTTGGATTTGTAGCTGCAATCGGTGGTTTACCTGCACCCATTTGAACTCCATCGCAGCGCCTCAAACCTTCCAACGCCTTAAACCTCCGATCGTCCCCTGCCATTTCGAATCCACCCTTCTCGTCACCGATATTCTCCCTCTTGTCACCGATCGTCGCCCTTCTCGTCATCAAACTTCCGATCGTCCCTGACAGATCGAGGAGATGAACTGGTTTAATGGGTTAAATGGTTTGGGACACTCTGACAGATCGAGAAGATTAACTGGGTTTCATTTGGTTCCTGGAGAATGTTTTTGGGTTTAATGGGTGAAATGTTCTTGAAACTCTTTGGTTTAATGGTTTTTTCTTTTGCTTCTGGATGATGTTTTTGAGAAGTTGAACTTTTTGTCAATTTTTGTTCATACCTGGTTTTTGTTTAAGTTGATTTTTTTTTAGTTAGGTTTTTTAGATTAGGGCCGATTTAAATTTTTTAGAGTAGGACAAAGATGAAAGCTTTCATGTTTTTGATGTTCTTCATTGTTTATACATATACATATATATAAGGGGTAACTCGTTTAAATTGGTAATTTTTTTTGATAATTATAAGTCATTTATTCTATATTTTTTATCAAGCAGTTATTTTATTTGGACAAAAATAAAGACTGGGGTAAAATGGTCATTTTTGACATTCAGACTGTTTATTCAGCACAACAACCGAACACCAACATATATGTTAACACTCAGACAACCATATCCACTCAGACAACTATATCGATTCAGGTCTTAAAAGAAAACGAACCGAACAACACCTAAGCCTTATATTTTATTCATTCTTTCAAAAAAAAATATTGTGTTTTATGTTTTTTTCAACTTTCACTGTACTTATCTCAAAATATTATTTTTTATATGGTTTCTTAGTTTTGATTAGTTTTTGTAAAGTATTAAATACTAATAGTAAAAAATATATAGAAAATGTTAGAAAATAAAAATTGAAAGCTACATATTTTTATTTTTTATTTTGATGTCACTTTAATCGTTTTGAAAAAAACTTTTTAATAAGTTTTTTTTTGTCATAAAAATATTTATTTCATTATAACTTAATAAATTATATAATTAATCAAAATATGTAAAATATATAAACAACTTATTAAGGGTAAATTGGTCAATGTTGTATGTTATGTATGTGTTATATTCAGTATGAATATGTATGCACGTTTCCTGCTGTCCATATTCAGTATGAATAACAAGGGGAACGTTCATTCACTATTCATGACGAATAACACAGTATTCAAAATGAATAATAAAAACATTCAGGATGAATAATACACGAATTCCTTATTCATGTATTATTAAACATGAATCATGTATTATTCACCTTGAATGTTGTATTATTTATCCTGAATGATACATTATTCATGATGAATAATATATGAATGACCCGTGAAGGTGTGAACACATGACACACTCTCTTTTGTTTTTCGATTCATAATCGTGACTTGGTTTTATTCTTTATGAATATGTATGCACATCTCCAGGTGTCCACATTCAATATGAATAACAAAAGTGAACGTTCATTCACTATTCATGATGAATAATACAATATTCAGGATGAATAATACAGTATTCAGTATGAATAATACATCATGCAGGGTGAATAATACACGATTCATGAATTGTGTATTATTCACCCTGAATGATGTATTATTCATACTGAATGATACATTATTCATGAAAAATAATACATAAGTGACCCGTGAAGGTGTAGAGACGTGACGCACTCTCTTTCGTTCCTCGGTTCACAATCGAAACTCAATAGGTTCCCGATTCATCTCGATGGGTGTTGGGTTACGGTAATGAAGAACACGATACCTTAGGACGTTGAAGAAAGTGTTGTAGAAGGTGATGTCGAGTTACGAACTTACGGTGTCGAGATGTTATAAACACTTGAATACATAAATATTCATAATGAATATAACACATATATGACATTTCACGTAAAAACGGTTAAAACAACAAAAAAAACTATATCGAGATGGATGTCATATCGAAGAGCACGGAATTCTTGTTTTTTTGATGTAATTTGTTTGATTAAAATATTAGTAATTTTTAAGATAATTTATTTTAAACTTTAAGGGGGGTGTTTTTAATTAAAAAGAAAATAAAAAATCAAATATGGTAGGCGTGAGTTTAACTTATCTTCCCTTTTTACCCCTAATCACCTTAATTAAAATTTCAGTTAAAAACTCTATTTAATATGAGTCATTGGATCAATAGAGATGGAAAAGCCAAGATTCGTCCTCACGTTGACAATTGAATTTGAGTTTTCATTTGAACTTTCCTCTATATATATATATAGTTACATATAATTATCTAAAATATTAATATAAATATACATATTTACATAACATCTTGTAATTATCATAATTATGTTTCAACACATATTTTCATAATTATCCTCTAAGAATAATTATATCCAAAACCAACTTGATTTAATCCATGTTTCTTCAAATGGAAGCAATAACTAACACCCTCAATTTGGAATGAACAACTAATTTAAATACTCCAATGATACATCAAATAAAGGATAAAATCTCAGTCTACAAATCAATACTTGAATTACCTCAAATAGAATTCTAGATTTAACCTTAACAAATAATAAACCAATTCTTATATAAAGACTAGATAAAGGTCATTTGTTACTAATACCCATCAATAGCTGCTATCTCCAAATATGCGGAAGACATCAACAAGTAGGTACATCTTTCTCGTGCGTCTAACTAGCACTCAACTCTTCATAGTGTTGCTAGTATCATACCTTAAACATTGACCTGATGCATATACCGACAAATGATAGGGGTT
The DNA here is from genome assembly GCA_033807775.1 of Saussurea involucrata. NCBI lineage: Eukaryota > Viridiplantae > Streptophyta > Magnoliopsida > Asterales > Asteraceae > Saussurea > Saussurea involucrata. Next base: position 90,061,021 of record CM066317.1, read on the forward strand.
AGACTTAAACCCTAGTGAGTTCAAGAGTTTTCATCCGTTATATAAAACGGTAAAGCGGAAATGATATTATTTAAATCACAATTTCCAATATGCAAAGTGTTTAAAATGAAAAGTGATATCTTTCCCAAAACCCATTTTCGTGATAAAACACTTGTATAGAAATACTCCACAATCATAAAACCAAACTCAATACTCACACGAAGTACAATTAGGATTAAAATCCAAATACCGAAAAGGTGGAAATAACTCATTTATCCAAACCATAATATATAGAGGGATCTAAAACCCAAAAATAGTAAAAACACGGATATTACACTATCCGAAAATAACATTAAACAACGACGGTGGAGACCCGTATACATTGAGAGTGACGGGAACGCATAAGTACGTCACTCATACAACGTTAGCCGCAAAACACTTCACGACTTGAAGTTCAAATGTCCTTATGGCTTCTTAACAAGTTTCACATCAAGAGTCAGTGGACCTTAGTGTCTATTCCCACGAATTCCACCTCAAAGCCCGACACACTTAAGGACTACCTTCAAGGCATTACCTTCATGCTATGGAGATCCTAGTGCCTACCTCCAAGGTAGCACCTCCAGATTCAACCCTCCTAGTTCCTACTTGAAAGGTTTAAGGTCACGAACATGGGTCCCGGAGTCCAACCCGTTATACTCATTCGACCATCAACATAAGACTGACTCACATGCCTATGGATCCACTGCATCACAATCTAAATTACATGACTCCAAAAGAATGTCCAACACTCTCAAAACATGTAATTTACAAATAACTGTGCCTCAAATTAATCTTTATATATATAAAAGCAAAAACCATGAAAAATGACATGGCACAATGTGGATTGAGATTTCACAAATATTGAATTGTGGTTTACTTTGGCTATCCCACATTGATAAAAATTTGAAATGTTGGAACATGAAGTTGATTATAAAAGAAGAATAATGCCAACTTTTTTTACATGACTTATGATTTATTTTAATCCCTTTTGGATTAAAGAGTTAATTTTAGTTGCAAATTTTCTTCATGTTGTATATATAGTATATATTGCATTACAATTAAGAGCATCTCTAATGGAGGTTCTCATTTCCATCTCAATCTTTATATATATAAAAGCAAAAACCATGAAAAATGACATGGCACAATGTGGATTGAGATTTCACAAATATTGAATTGTGGTTTACTTTGGCTATCCCACATTGATAAAAAGTTGAAATGTTGGAACATGAAGTTGATTATAAAAGGAGAATAATGCCAACTTTTTTACATGACTTATGATTTATTTTAATCTCTTTTGGATTAAAGAGTTAATTTTAGTTTATTCATGTTGAATATATAGTATATATATTGCATTACAATTAAGAGCATCTCCAATGGAGGTTGTTATAAGAACATTCTTTTTATACTTTTTGGTGTCACCTCATTTCCATAATTCCATCTCAATCTTTATATATATAAAAGCAAAAACAATGAAAAATGACATGGCACAAGGATTGAGATTTCTCAAACATTGAATTGTGGTTTACTTTGGTTATCCATATCAAAGTTGGAATGTTGGAACATGAAGTTGATTACAAAAGGAGAATAATGCAAACTTTTTTTACATGACTTATGATTTATTTTAATCCCTTTTGGATTAAAGAGTTAATTTTAGTTGCAATTTTTTTTTCATGTTGAATATATAGTATATATTGCATTACAATTAAGAGCATCTCCAATGGAGGTTCTTATAAGAACCTTCTTTTAAATAATCATATCATTATTACATTTCGTCATCTTCTCACCAATGTGGGATAAACAAGACACAACATTTCACGATTTGATTAAGACTCAAATCTCATAATGATTCAAGTGTTTAATGGAAAATGACTACTACTTTTTGAAGGCTAGAAACGATTTGATTAAGACTCAAATCTCATAATGATTCAAGTGCCACACACTAGTATATATTAAAGGAAAATCAAGAAGAAGTGATGTGGCACACTCTAAAGGCTAGAAACTTCTTTATCTTTTTCTCATTTTTTCAAAATTTTAAAATACTAATAAGATAAAGACTTTTATGTCCTCATATGTAAATGATATTTTCATTAAAGGTATGGGGTATTTTTGTATTTTTACATGCACATTGATTAGTTAACTATTAATTTTCTTTTCTTTATGTTACTTAACTATTCATTTTCCCTTCTTTATGTTAATTAATTAGTCATTTTCTCTTATTTATTCTACCTTGTGGTTCTTCATTTTTTAGTTGATTACTTAATGGTTTGGTTTGTTGTCAAACAATTTTTCTCTCAATATCTAAGGTATGGACTTATGTTTATTGCTAAATTATATGGTGTTATGTGTACTTTATATGTTTTTTGTTTTTGTTTTTTTTGGTAGAAAGTGTCACAAATGAAAGAAAAAACAAACGAGATATTGTTTAAATGAGTCATGAAGATTGTTGAACATATCGAGAACATGAAAGTATCTTATATTATTAAATGTAAGTCATTCAGTCTACTACAATATCAATCTCAATCTCAATCGATTTTTGTTTGTTTTGTAATCATCATTTATTATTACCCTAATTCTCATTTCTAATTTTTTTTCTCGCAAGAGTCATCACAATGCTAATAGAACATTTGGATATTGTTTATTTTGATATGACGTTACTAGCAAACTACAAATTTTAGTTTCGATTTTTAAGTTGTTGTTTAGTAAAAAAATGTTGCATTTGAGAATTTAAGGTTTTAAGAAAGTATAAACAGTGGTTAATCGATTGATACTCTTCAGATTTTGTCTTTACGACCTTCAACTATTTTTAATGATGATTAAAAATAGATTAACTGATTTTAAGGAATTTAGTTCCTTGCTTTATACAATTTCACAATGCCAACGATGAATGTATGCAACACTCTAATGAGATGGATACTATTTTCATCAATGTATAGAGAATAGGGCTGTAAATGATGTGATGAATGAAGATGTTAAATTTTCTATACTCAAGAAAAGTGAAAATATATAATATGTCCGATAATTCTTTGTAATGATGTCCAAGTGACATATGTATCAATGAAAAACTTAACTATGGTTTCATAATTTATGAAATTATTGAAAAAATAAAAAGAAAAGTATGGCGTCAAACTTATGTCATTTTTGTATTAAATTTTTTAATTAATTGTATGTTATATAATAGATATTTACACTATGGTTGTTATCAATAACTTTCATTACCCATCTGGTATACTTTATAACCCTATTAATTAAAAGGCTCATAACAATCTTTATATACTAAATTGAAAATAATAATGTTCATCTACACTCAATTTCATCGTCAAAGATATTGTATATGGACTTGCAACATAGCCTAAATTTATAAAAATAATCGATTTAAACTAACTTATGCATTTTTTTCAACATGAATTTTGGCAATCGCGCAACGCGCGATACCAAACACTAGTATATATATTAAAACAAAAACCACATGTGATGACGTGGAGCCTCCTAAAGCCTATAACCTTATTTTTCTTTTTCCTCCTTCATTCTCAATATCCACTCCTATATATTTTTTCTACGAATTTATGTTTTCCCTTTAAATATTTGCATTCAACTCCAAACCATTCATCTCCAAACCATTCATCTCCTTCTATATTAACTCAAATGACATAACTCCAAACCATTAATCACCTCCAACTATTGATCTTCTTTTATGTTAAAGGCTTAAAGCTACATAACTCCAATCTTTGGTTGACAACAACCTTGGAGAACAACATTTTCAAGAACACTACGTAATCCCAATGAAACCGATGGTTAGTTCTTAGCAACATTTTTAGAGTTCTGATGGCAACAAGGTTCAATATTATTTTTATTTTTTTCATGTATTCTTTGAGAAGACTAATACGTGTATGTATTCATTTTGACATTTGTTGAGATTTTAAAGTTTTTTCTTTTCATTTTTGTCTTCTATATTTTTCTAAAGTTTCTTTTTTCCAATGATGGAACCCTTTGCAGGACTCTTACAGTTTTTATTGCACCAAGGTTCGATGATGGGATCTTAAAAGTATTACGATATATGATGTAGCATCAACAAACTTCAACATGTCATTATCAATTGTGATTTTTTTTCAAGTATTATTCGAGAACACTAATCCGGATATGTATTCATTTTTACTTCTTGAGATCTTAAAGTTTTTTTGTCCTCTGTATTTTTTAAGTTTCTTTTTCTCCAATGATGGAACGGATGGTTTGTTTTTTGCAGGGTTTTTAGAGTTTTGATGGCATCAACAATTTGATGATAGAATCTTGAAAGTATTATAATATTTGATGTAGTCTCACCAAACTTCAACATGTCATTTTTTAAAGTTATTTTTATTTTTTTAGGTCACTTCGAGAACTAATTTGGATGTATATTTCTTATGAATTTTGTTTGAATTTTAGAGTTTTTTTTTTTAACTTATCTCTTCTATATTTTTCCTACGCTTTTTTTCCAATGGAGCCGGTGGTTTGTTTATGACAACGTTTTTAGAGTTTTGATTGACATACAAAATCTTGAAATATTACAATCTTTGATATAACCTCACCAAAAACGTATTTTTTATACTTTGTCTACTTATATTTTAAGTTAGAAATCTTATATATATACTAGTTGTGTACCCACACAATGCGGCGGGAAGCATTTCGATTGTGAAGACGATAACTTAAACATTTGAGAAATTATAAGATTTACAAATATCGTCATGATGCAAAAAAGGTGAAGAGATGGAAGAAAATAAGTTGTCGATTGCAAGTAACCGAGAGAAAAGCCCAAACAACTTTTGGTAATTCAGGGAGCGTTTATTGAACCTTATCGGGTAAGGGCTTTTTAATAACATTTCCTTACCGATTGAGCTTGACAAGATCGATAATCTTATCCAGGAAAAACAAAGACCGAGAGTCTCGCCCTTAAGTGAGGGAAAGGACTCTTACCCGATAAGCGCTTACCGGGTTTAGATGATTACCAACATCCTATTTTGATAGCCGGTGATGTTATACGATAAGGCAAGTTATGGTGATGTCTCTAGCCGGTAAGTGCTTATCCGATAAGTGTTTGGTAAACGGCTCCTTAGTTAGGGAAACAAGCTCTTTAATTAGCATAGGTTGAAACTAACACAAAAACACTTAATTGGAATAAGAATACCTTTAATAACAAATCAATTCAAGCACCCATAAACAAATCTATGAAAGACATAACATAATTTTTGAACAGTAACTATACGGAAAACCCAATCATGCGCAAATTATAAATATTGATCCAGAAAGCAAGCTTTTCTTGGTGGGTTAGACTTGTTATGTAGAAGGATGTTGGTTTCCATGTAGGAGCCTGGAGACTCAAGAAATAACATCAGAATTCAGTCTCAAAAATACAAAAACATGAAATTCTTCAACCCTTACTGCAGAATGTATCAAAAACACTGAAAATGTTGTTGATGGACGTTGCTTGAATAGCATATAAATGAACCACTTGTTCTTAAGTCTTACGACTTTTAAAACAGCGACTTCTACTATGAGCTCCAATGTCTGCTCATACCCATGATAAAAGCAATAGAAATTCATCAAAAATGGCAATATTAATTCATCGAAAAACAAATTTGGTGAGAAGTGGTTATCAACTGTTGGATGAAAAATGGACGAACATTAGGATGAGATGCACCAGATCAATTCTCTTTTAAGCCGCAGTTCATTGGAGGGTATTTGATTAAAAGTGATCAATGGTTTAAAAGTATTTCTCACACTTCTTACCAAAAATGGCACTTCTCACGTGCCTGATCAGCATACCATAAACTATAATAGAACTCTCTCATCCCATTTGAAAAGAGCTGCATGAATATATACCAGGAAAATGAATATAATCAACTGATGAATCCAGAGCCATAAAAATGCACCCACTTGAAAATTGACAGCACCTTGTATAAAAATACATTTCTTGCAGGGAGAGCTAATATGTAAGGTTTTAACCCTCAAAACTTTTGAATCATTATTATTTGCACGTTCATCTGATAAAACACAAGTGCAAACATAAGTGAAAATTTCAATGTCAAATTCAAATTGATCGAAACAAATTAATAGTTTATCACAACAAATAATTCATATTTATAATAGTTTATCCCCTTGGTGTTTTTTTGAAGCTTAAAATTGGTAGAGTTTCCTTAACTGTATTTTATAATCATTTTCACCATCTACTTCAGTGTCCATATTCTGATCTGTGTTGGTTGTTCTATATTCACAACACCAATCAATCTTAGGCATGGGTGGGCTGGGATAAGTATCTTTTCCGGGAGAATTGAGGGTTAATTAATGTGATGCAGAAGGTAGATTAAAGGATCCTAGCTTCTTATTGTTGGATCATACCAACTCATGTTTTCTAGAGATCCCTGAAAATTTCTTCCATGGCCTGGGTCGATTGCACCTGAGTTTGATGAAGCTTTATGTGTTTTAAGGGAATGATTATTCTATTATTGGGTGCATAAGTGAACACATTTTTTGTTTGATTAATCTTCATTCGTTCCATTGCCAATATAATAACATTTTTTGTTCTTGTTTCCTCGTTATTTTTGTTTCATGTTACATTGAAGTGACTTCAACAATGTTTGATGTAATCGGCGAATATAACAATGAAGAGGGTGCATGCATGATTAACGAATCCGATGGTATTTTTTTTAGTTTCGTACGTCTTGTTTATCTTGGCAACCAACAATAATGACAATTCAACAACATTCTTCTTTACTCGGTCCTTGCCTTTGCTCTTACCGGGTAAGATTCTTGGTTATTGTCATATTCATCCGGTAAGGTAACGTGACTTAGTAAGCACTTAGCGTTTGGTAAACGACCCCTAAATGCAGTTGGATGTCATGAATCCATATTAAACAACATTGATCTAGCCAGCAACAATGAAATTGTATGCAACTAATTTCATTAAACCACCTGCAACAATAATGACCATACCGGGTGCACCAATTAAACAAGATGCACCCGCTTTCATAAATTGATTACCTTTACAGCTTTTGCACAGATTTTTGGAGCCATGGTGTTACAGTTGCAACTTTTGTTTATTCTTTTATTCTAATTTTATATCATCTCATCAGTAACCAAGCCGGTTCGTTTGAAAAAGAAAAAAAGTCCACCCATTTTTACGGTTTGTCTTGTCATGTCTATGGCTCTTAGTGAGATATCCCTTAGCTTGAAGTGTTTTACCAAGCTTCTCATAGTATAGCATTGGTAAAGAAACTATGGAGATTGGAAATTGGTGGTTTCATTTTTAGACGAACCAAAACCAAACTGCAAGAGGACCTGGTAAATCATTCATATGACTTTTCAAAGCCATATTCAGGATGAAAAAGATGATTAAATTTGGACTCGTGAGCCCAGATCCCAGTGGTTGATTCATATAAACCTTCTCCAAAGAAAGTAATGGAGAAATGTATATTAACGTATAGTCTAGAGAGTTATGTATGTACATGGTTCCGTTTCGCTGCCAGCTAGATCAGTAAGGCCTGTTTGACAGTTTTACAAAACAAACTAGTCTGCATTTGGCCAGATTTGCCAAACCAATAAAAATTGGTTTGGTTCAGCCAGTTCGACTATTGGGCTGAAAATTGAAGAAAACAAGAAAAATATACAAAGGGCAATGAATTAGAACCCTTTCTTTCGAAAATAGGAAACGGAAACTAATCATAACACTACATAGTAATAAGTAGTAGTATCTATTCGTGATTTTAGTGAAATCATCGGTTCATTTTGTGTAGTTGGATTCACAAAGATAATAATGGGGTTGTTAGCTAAGCTATAACATGAGTTAGGAGGTGTGGAGTGCACACTCGTGTAAGCTAACTAGAACCCGCGATTGTTGGACGGTTGAGATTGGCAAAGTTACAAAGTGTTTTCACGAGCTGGGCGTCGGGGCCAGTGCTGGAGCCAGTTTGCTGGCGCCAAGCTCTGGAATGTTACCCGCGACAGTTGACTGGCGCGGAGACTCGCGCCAGCGTCTGGAATGTCTTTTCACGTTTGTAACTGCCCTCTTTAATTCCACAATCAATCTCATTAAGTGAGATATTAATATCAGTATCAATATGGGTCGGTTACGATTCTCTAAGGTGTATAAGTATGAGTCGATTTCTCCCTTAATCGACACACTGAAAAATAGAGATTATCCTCGAGAGAATTTCGTGATACCCGGGCAGTATAGGTTCGAAATATCTCTTACGGAAAGCGAGCTCTCACGCGATCTCTGTCTTTTATCCAAGTTATAATCGTCACTCTGTTTCTCTCTCTCGATATTGTACCGAAATCCCCCAACTATCGTAAGAGATATTTGTTCATCGTGAAGAAGAGATGGCGAGTGAACAGTCCGTGAGAGACATGACGTCCAAGTTCACAAAACTTGAGAAGTTCGAAGGCGTTGATTTCCGTAGATGGCAGAAGAAGATGCACTTCTTGTTGACGACGTTGAAGGTCGTGTACGTGCTGAGCACCCCAATACCGAAGGTTATGGAGAACGAGACGTTGGAGATGACCCGGCGTCGCGGCAAATGGGAGAACGACGACTACATTTGTCGTGGCCACGTCTTAAACGGTATGTGTGACTCCCTCTTCGATATCTATCAAAACGTTGAATCCGCCAAAGAGCTATGGGACTCTCTTGAGTCCAAATACATGGCGGAGGATGCTTCTAGTAAGAAGTTCCTGGTTAGTAATTTCAATAATTACAAAATGGTGGACTCAAGGTCGGTGATGGAGCAATACAACGAGCTCCTACGTTTACTCGGCCAATATGCTCAACATGATATGAAGATGGACGAATCCATCTCCGTATCGAGTATTATTGATAAACTGCCCCCCTCTTGGAAAGACTTCAAAAATATGTTGAAACACAAGAAGGAAGAGTTGTCTCTTGTGCAACTCGGTAGTCACTTGCGCATAGAGGAATCTCTTCGGGCGCAAGAGGCTGAGAAACCTAAAATAAAAGAGGTTTCTGCACCTTCGGTGAACATGGTGGAAGAGGGAAAGACTAACAACTTCAAGGGAAAACGTAAGTTCAATGAAGCCAAGAAAGGGCCCAATAAAAAAGTTAAATTAACCTGTTGGGCCTGTGGGATGACCGGCCATCTCAAACGGGATTGTCGGGTTGTCAAAAGTAAGAATGGAGCAAGCACAAGTGGTGGTGCGCAAGGATCCAAGGATCAAAACCCATGGTAAGGTCAGAATTTTGACATTGGTTTTAATTCAAATTTGAATTATGTACCACTAATATCTGAATCTTTTTACGTGCAGGATGATGATGTCGCTTGGTGGGTCGACTCGGGTGCTACAAGTCATGTGTGCAAAGATCTCCGTTGGTTCACCTCCTTGGAACCGGTTGAAGACGGATCAATGCTACGCATGGGGAACGAGTCGGTTGGTCCCATTCTTGGTCGTGGCTTAGTTAGGCTAGAATTTAGTTCTGAAAAAATAGTTGAACTTTTAGATGTTTTGTTTGTACCACGAATTCGAAAGAATTTGGTTTCTGGTAGCATCTTGAATAAGTTAGGATATAGGCAAGTTTATGAGTCGGACAAGTTTATTTTGTCAGAGGGTGGCTCTTTTGTTGGATTTGGTTATTTGTTGAATAACATGTTTAAGTTAAATTTGAATAAAAAGAGTTTTGTTTCAAATTCTGTTTATGTTGCAAATGAATTGTTTTATGTTGCTTTATGAATTGCTTTATGTTGCAAATGAATTGCTTGATGGATTTTGGGGTGAAGCCATGCTCACGGCTTGTTATTTGCTGAATCGAGTTCCCAATAAAAGGAACAAGATTACCCCATATGAACTTTGGTTCAAGAAAAGGCCTAACTTGAATTATATTCGAGTTTGGGGCTGTCGAGCGGCTGTTCGACTACCCGAACCCAAAAGGAAGACTTTGGGTGAGAAAGGTATTGACTGCATCTTTGTTGGATATGTCGAGCATTCCAAAGCTTATAGGTTCTATGTTATTGAACCTAATTATTCTATAGCGATTCACACCGTTATAGAATCGAGAGATGTAATTTTTGATGAGACTAGATTCTCTTCAATGCCTAGGCCAAAGGACATAGTTCCAAGTACTAGTGGAACTAGTGAGGTTGAAAAACAAGCAATTGTTCCAACCGAATCTCCGATGCTTCGAAGGAGCAAAAGAGGAAGGATTGAAAAATCATTTGGTCCCGATTTCCATGTATACTTGGTAGAGGGATCAAGAGATGAGATTGGATCTCAATTCCTTTACTGTTATAGTGTAGAGGAGGATCCAAAATCATTTGATGAGGCTATGAAGTCTCAAGATGTTGCTTTCTGGAAAGAAGCAATACATGATGAGATGGACTCCATCATGGGGAATAATACTTGGGTATTATCGGACTTGCCACCGGGTTGTAAACCTTTGGGATGCAAGTGGATCTTCAAAAGGAAGATGAAAGCGGATGGATCAATCGACAAGTTCAAAGCTCGATTAGTAATCCAAGGCTTTAGGCAACGGGAAGACATCGAATACTTTGATACTTATGCCCCGGTTGCAAGGATCTCCACGATTAGATTGTTGATAGCCTTAGCAGCTATCCACAATTTAGTGATTCACCAAATGGATGTCAAAACGGCATTCTTGAATGGTGACTTGGAGGAGGATGTTTACATGAAACAACCGGAAGGTTTTATTATGCCCGGGATGGAGCATAAGGTGTGTAAACTTGTGAAATCATTGTATGGGCTGAAACAAGCACCCAAACAATGGCATCAGAAATTTGATGAGGTTATATTGTCCAACGGTTTTATGATCAACCAAGCGGACAAGTGTGTATATAGCAAATTTGACACATCCGGTAACGGTGTAATCATTTGCTTATATGTTGACGACATGTTGATCTTTGGCACCGACCAAAATCAAGTTGGGAAAACCAAAGAGTTTTTGTCGTTGAGTTTTTCCATGAAAGATATGGGAGAGGCGGAAGTGATCCTTGGTATAAGGATCAAGCGTGAGAACAAAGGGATCGCAATTACGCAATCTCATTACATTGAGAAAGTATTAAAGAAATTTAATTGCTTTGATTGTTCTCCGGTGAGTACTCCATGGGATCCGAGTGTGAAGCTTATGCCCAACTCGGGTGAATCGGTGTCACAACTCGAGTACTCAAAGGCAATTGGATGCTTGATGTATGCCATGACAAGCACTAGGTCGGATATCGCTTTTGCCATAGGAAAGTTGAGTAGGTTTACTAGTAATCCTAGTATTCATCATTGGCAAGCGATAAGACAAGTATTCAAATACTTGAAGAAAACCATTGATTATGGTTTGTCATATGTCGGGTTCCCTTCGATATTGGAGGGATATTCGGATGCAAGTTGGATTACCAATTTGGAAGATCACTCTTATACGAGTGGTTGGGTGTACTTGCTTGGGGGAGGTGCCATCTCATGGGCTTCCAAGAAGCAAACTTGCATCACGAGTTCGACTATGGAGTCGGAATTTGTGGCATTAGCCGCTGCCGGTAAAGAGGCGGAGTGGCTAAGGAATTTGGTCCATGAAATTCCATTATGGCCGAAACCAATATCACCCATTTCTATCCGTTTTGATAGTGAGGCTACTTTGGCTAATGCTTATAGCCAAGTATATAATGGCAAGTCTAGACACTTAGGTGTTAGACATAGCATGATTCGTGAGTTAATCACGAATGGGGTGATATCGGTTGAATTTGTTCGGTCGCAACAAAATTTAGCAGACCACTTGACGAAGGGGTTAGCTAGGGACTTGGTTCACAAGTTGGTGATAGGGATGGGATTAAAGTGCATCTAAATCTCTAACAGTGAGATACCCAATTCCCTTCTAATACAACGTTAGAAGTTGAATTCAATGGGAAATCTCACTCTAAGGGATTGGAGCACAAGATGATCATCCCACGGTATGTGCTCGGTACTGCAAGTGAAGGAGGTAATTGTTCTTTTGCAAAAATGCATGTGCAGGTGCATGAAGAAAAGAACTACCTATATGAGTGGGAAGTGTGGCCTCTTCAAGAAGCTTGGACTTGGCTTTGATGCACTCACGAATGGATAAGGACACATGGCCTGTATAGTGTCAAGTTTATACTTTAGAGAATCATTTAAATTCATGTGTATGTTATTTTCTGGTACTCAAATGGGTTGACGGGTTCAATCCATAGGACACCCGGATTCTCGAGTATTTGAAATGTGTAATGTACTAAGATGGAAATTCAATCTTTTAGATATTTTCATTTATGCATGAGTTTGTTTACCTGTATTGAATAATTATTTTGTGAATCAAGGATTGCACTAAAATGGGGGAGGAATGTTGGTGATTTTAGTGAAATCATCGGTTCATTTTGTGTAGTTGGATTCACAAAGATAATAATGGGGTTGTTAGCTAAGCTATAACATGAGTTAGGAGGTGTGGAGTGCACACTCGTGTAAGCTAACTAGAACCCGGGATTGTTGGACGGTTGAGATTGGCAAAGTTACAAAGTGATTTCATGAGATGGGCGTCGGGGCCAGTGCTGGCGCCAGTTGGCTGGCACCAAGACTGACGCCAAGCACTGGAATGTTGCTCCCGCCGATTGTGGCGCCAGTTGGCTGGCGCCAAGCTCTAGAATGTTACCCGTGCCAGTTGTGGTGCCAGTTGACTGGCGCAGAGACTGGCGCCAGCGTCTGGAATGTCTTTTCACGTTTGTAACTGCCCTCTTTAATTCCACAATCAATCTCATTAAGTGAGATATTGTTATCAGTATCAATATGGGTCGGTTACGATTCTCTAAGGTGTATAAGTATGAGTCGATTTCTACCTTAATCGACTCACTGAAAAATAGAGATTATCCTCGAGAGAATTTCGTGATACCCGGGTAGTATAGGGTCAAAATATCTCTTACGGAAAGCGAGCTCTCACGCGATCTATATCTTTTTCCAAGTTATAATCGTCACTCTGTTTCTCTCTCTCGATATTGTACCGAAATCCCCCAACAGTATCTAGTGATTGTAATATATTATTAATTATACGTTTCAGTTCAGCTGAATGGTCAATTTCTCACTTCAAACTTGATAACCAAACCTTAACAACCTAACCAAGAATTAGATAATTCTTAAACAAGCCTAATTGCTTCAGTTTGGCAGGGTACTCAATTTGGGTACCAAGAGTTAGCCATTTGTCACAAGGAGGGGTTTTAGGTGTTGAAAGAATCAATCTTCCTAGGAAGAGTACATTCTGAAAGACTGAAACCCATGACGTTTTTTTCACCCATCTTTAATAGCATTGCACTATCTGGATGCAGGACATTCTAAAGCCCCAAACAAACATACACAAAATCACACACATAATCAAGTGATGAAGATGTTTGGATAAAAAAATTACTTACCATTGTTGTAGGGAAATCTATATTGTAATCAAGAAGTTCTTCGGATAACTAATCATACATAAAAAAAGGTTGCAATACACAAAAAGATGAACACTATTTGTATTTCACTCATTTACCTTGTTAGAGATTTCTGTGAAATTGTCAATAAATAAAAGAACAAACAGCCTTGATCCTTTTATAATAGGAATTTAGACAAAAGAGAATATATATGATAGAAAATTGTCCAGATAGCAGTACTAACAGATAATAGATTGCCGAAAAAACCTTGCTGTCCAATCCAAGCAAAAACCAAATTTATGGTAGAACAATCACTAAATTGAAGATTGAATCAGAAAGAAGATTTGAATCCACAAAATAAAACATATTGAATAGGGGAAACTAACCGTATAGAATCAGGAGGATGGGTCAGGGGATGGATAGATCTTGAATCGAGCATTGAACTCTAACCATATTGATATATATGGTCTTGAATTAGCAGGAGCGAATCGATATCTCAGAAAGCATGGTCTGGTCGGAGGTATGGTAATAACGTACTGAGAAAGCATGGGCTGGAGTTGGGTCGTACAAGGATGGAGTCGTGAAGGTCTATCTCTATCAGAAAGCAATCAAGCATGGGCTGAATAGTAAAAGCCCATCTGAATCTGATAAAAGGTGAGCATGTACATGAGAATGTGAGATGCATTAAAATCTTGTATATTATGCATTAAAAATAGTAATTTAAGAGATTTTCAACTTTTATGCATAAAATGGTGGTAACTTGTGCTTTAATGGTGGTCTTTAAGACATTTTGTCTACATGTATATATAAGTAATATAGATATAGATTTAGATATAGATTTAGATTTATACCTCTAATTTTGATTGCTAAAACTTTTGTTTCTTTCTTATTTTTTTCTGTTTATTTAGAAAAAAAATCAAGGCATTGATTATTAAAAAATTTGTTATCTTTTTTTAATTTAAATAAAAATTAAATATAAACCAGTTCATATATTATCTTACACATAAATATAAAGTATATATAATACTAAAACTTTCATTTTTATTAATGTAAATCTCGATATATATATATATATATATATATATATATATATATATATATATATATATATATATATATATATATAGGGGTGGTATCGGGTACAAACCAACTAGTTTGTACAAACCCGTACAAACTCAATCTACCTTCATGAATTTGCAATTTTTTTAATTTGGCTTCATGAATCTATATTTTGGCTTCATGAATATAAAATTTGACTTCATGAATATATAATTTGGCTCCATAACTTCTTTTTTATTTATTTATAAGGGTATTTTAGGGCTCCACCGGAAAATATAGATTCATGAAGCCAAATTATATATTCATGAAGCCAAATTTTATACTCATGAAGCCAAAATATAGATTCATGAAGCCAAATTAAAAAAATTGCAAATTCAAGAAGGTAGATTGAGTTTGTACGGATTTGTACAAACTAGTTGGTTTGTATTTGATACCCAACCTATATATATATATTTGTTATATTAAATTAAAATCAACTTAAAAAATTAACATATTAGTTATAGTAGATGACATTTATTGATTAGATTTAAGCACATTTAGTTACATTAATTTGTAGCATATAAATTTGTATTAATATAATTGTAATATTTGTTTATATTAGTTATAGACATTGTTACTCTTTTAATAATAGAGTATTCCCTAAAGTAATTTATAATGATGATCAACTAAAATATTTTTATATTATTAATAGACTAAGTTTTTGTTTGCACATTTTTTACACAACATTAGTTATTTAGGTGTACATATGTTCCCTTCTTAATTAATAAGTCGGCAAACGTACCATCTTGTTTTCAAATGAAAAAAACTTAATGAAGGTCATCGATTATACAAACAATCCAGAATTTATCCATACACCCATCGCTAATGTGACGAAAAATCGTGTGAGAAAAAGAATTAATGTGAGAATGTAAGAAAAGATTTGTACCCTTAATCACTTCTAATATTAACCTCACTCATGAATCGTGTTTGATACGAGAATTGATCCATTGCATCTCGGTGCATCTCACTCGGTAACTTTCATTCTCAACGGAATCCTGATAATGTCGGTTTTCGACATTATTTTAACTCTCGAATCGAGTAAATGTTGGGTGTTTTCAAGTAAAATAGTGACCATTGCTAATGTGTTATATGAGATGAGTACAGTTCTTCAGATTGGTGGGGGGACGAAGAAGAGCGCTTTTTTTACGAAGAAAGACGCTTAAATCTGGAAAGTATACGGAGTTTGGACGAGCAGAGGGTGGAGCGACCCATGGCGCCACTTGAACCGCGGCGTAATGCGCGTGGCCTTGAAAAAAGAGTGATCCAGAGGGTGGCGCGACCTGTAGCGCGACCCAACCCTCGACGTGATACGCGCGACTTCCAAATTCATACACGGCAGAAGGCGGCGCGACTTATGGCGCGATCCAAGTAGCGCCAACTCTAGGGCCGAGTTCCAGTTGGGTTTTTAATCCTTACTTTCTCATTTTAGGGTTATCATTCAGGCTAGGAGGAAGCTGGAAGGCAGGAGACGATTTCTGGGAGCAAGAGGAGACAGCGAATACAGAGGTGACGAGAGATCGATTGGAGACGAGACATAGACGACGATTGAGTACGTGAGAGTGAAAGGGGTTCTTCTCAGGGAGTTACGTATCATCTTATCTAGAATTCTTGAACAATGATGTGTTTTACATCTTTTTTAACCTTTCGATTCTTTTCGTATACCCCCAACTACATGTTGGGGGGTTGGATGACGATTGGGTTTTTTATGTAACTTTTTACAGATTTGTATTTTGGTTTAATAGATGGATGAAGCTTCTAAATTTTTACTTAATGCGTTTAATAAACTGATCAATTGTTAAATGATGTTGCAAATCTTGAGTCGTTTGAGAAAAGTCTCAGATTTAGACCAGATTCAATAGCCACCGTTAGGAATTGGATAGAGATATACCAATTCCTTCGGTGTTGTATCTTAAACCTTTTTCTTAACTTAATTCCATTGTGAGATCGAGAGATGAACAACTCATTTTAAGTTAATTCTCATTGTAGCTGGGAAAAGTACAACGAGTGTGAGGTTTGCAATTCATTAAGCCTTAAAACCAATCATGAGTAGTTAAAGTTTCATTCAATAATCCTTTCAGATTCCATCCCTCCATCCTTTCTCTCAATATTCCTATTAATCAACTTTCCGTACTTTCATATGCTTTACTATTCAAGGTATTTCCAAAATCAAACCAAATCAATTTTCGACCGTTCAATTAATAGTTAATACATACCTTGTTCCTTTGGGTTCGATACTCGTACTTCCGTACGTACTACTTGAGACGACACCGTACACTTGCGGTTAGTCAAAGGGGGTGTAAACCCGCCTATCAAATCCAACCCTTACTAATGTCACATATTATGTGTATATATATATACACACATATTAAAATTACACTAATTAAATTATACTACCTTTTAGAAATCACTCGGATATGATTTGTTGATTATATTAACAACTAACATTTATTTATTTAGACAATCCACATATCAATACCCAACTTAACCGTACTACCGCGCAACGCGCGGTTTCCACACTAGTGCATATAACACCAAAAGCCCAACATATAACAAAATAAATCGGAGTAATGTCCCCAAGACTCATTTAAGTCAAAAATCAAACTAAAAGCTCAAAACTCAATCAACCATTAAATATAGGTCACTAGAACAATGAAACGCATTTAACCGGCGTTTATGCAAATACATGCTCCAAAAACATGAATAACTCACAATCACAACTTTAGATGTGGACAAATTATTTTTCCAAATGAAATCATAACATTTATACTTTCAAAACGCCCCATTGAACGAGAATATACATTTCCCCAATCCACGCACTAAAATGCATTTTTACCAAATGATCTCCATTAATAAGATAAATCATTAAAACTCGTATACTGATGATTTATTTATCAAAATACCCAAAAAATCCCAAATATGGGCGTTTCACAGGATTTATAAAATCAAATACTCTAAATAAGCAAAACTCGTCAAGGATTCCAACATTTGATAATTATCAAGTAAAACACATAAATATTTCAAGATAGACATTTTTGACATGTACAAAGTTTTCACAAAGCAACTTAAACTCACATTGCTAGATTTAGACTAAATCTAGGTTTTACTCCAAATTGAGTTTTTCTTGGTGAAAACTTGAAACTTCAAGCAACACCTCCTAGCTCTTAGATCCAACACTTGTAAAGTGTTTCTTTCACCTCCAAATATCCAAAACCTAAAGCAACATGGAAGGGAAAGGAGAGAAAATGAAGAATGTGTCAAACCTTATTTTAAAATCGAGAGAGACGAGGAGCTTACCACCACAAAATACTCTTGGATTTTCGAATAAACTTCAATACTCATGATCTATCCTTGAAGAGCTTTCAAAAACGAGACCATAGAAAAATTCCTCAAAATCTTAGCTACAATGAGTGCGATATGACCAAATGAAGAAAACCTAAGAAATCGGGCATTTAACCCTCTGGACACCAACCACGATTTTGACATGTCACAATTGCATGGGAAGGTCGCCCAAAATATACCAAAAGTGCCACTGGCAAGTCGCCGACTATAGCATGACCCGTACCGCGAGTTTTTCGATCGTTCTTCGACCGTTTTCTTGACCGTTTTCCTGGCCGTTACCCAACCGTTTTCCCGGTCATTCCTCGACCGTTTCTCGGCCGTTCCTCGACCGTTTTCTCGGTACATTTGATGTAAGTGTGCCTGTTATCGTGCCATTGCCATAATTTCATGACACACTCGTTGGGACGACCAAACACTCGGTAACACCGGTGCTATTCTGACATATGTCACAACTGCATGGCATAATAGTCACTACTACCACACTTTCAGTATCATTGGTGCAATTGTGATAGATGTCACAACTACATGAAACTATTGCCGAGACAACCATACTCTTAGTACCATTGGTGCTATTATGACATGAAACTATAACCTTACTCCATATTTGGTTCGTCCTTTACCAATTCACCCGGTTCAACACTTTTCTTTAATTAGGATAAATAATCAGGATGTTACAATCCTCCCAATCTTATAAAAGATTTCGTCCTCGAAACCTAGCATAATCAATCACCTAAATGTAATACTTATCAAATTTTGCTAGATACCCGCAGTTCTTTATGATAACAATAAAACCTCGAGAATATAGTTCCCTTGAATAATGACATCATATCTATCATTTCCCAAAGCATGTCGTACATAGAAACAACCGGTATCCAACTCTGTTGACTCCTCATATAACCCAACTCGTGAGGAAAATGATTAAGGTAGCAAAATCTGAATCTTCCACAAGATTTCATTTGAGTGGTTCCCTTTCAACGGAGTGTCTGCAACACAATCGACCTCCAATTGGAACTTGATTACCATCCCATCATTATTTCCATGGACAATTATGGATATCCAATTCTGACATACGATACAACACACCGCTCGTGGGATGAACCAAATATCTTTATCGGTTGGTAAACCCACTCAAGAGGCCTTGATTGCCTCCCAACCTTAATTAACCCATACTACATCGAAACCAACTTTGGTCTAAATTCGTTACTTTCTTCAGTGTTGATCAATCACATATTTACTCTTAAACATTTCTAACTACCTTAATCTAACTAAGATACGCTTCTCCCTTGCATTCGACATTTCGATAATTTTCACAAAAGTTGATCCGACTATTATCAGTCATATTATTTTCGAATTAAAGTACCTACTACCATGTCGACTTTACCTGGATGGTAAAGGAACCCAACTAAGCAATCTTAAATAGATCATCTGCTGGCATTACTGCATCAATATTTTATCCTCAACCCGTCAAAGTCTTCTCAATAAAACAATTTCCACTTACGGTCTACCTCAGACATTCCACTAAAGCCCAACGTTTCAAATCTTCTAATATCCGAACAACAAATCCTATGAAAATGAAGGTAAATATTCTTACAGCGACATGCCTCAAAAGCCACCATGTAAAGGTCATCACCATTCCCTTGAAGAAATCCTTATTGGCTAGTTCAGCTTGTTCAAAACACCTCTGAATCCGTACTACGAATTATCACAAGACACGCCCACCACAGAGAATTTACAAAGTTCTTAATCCAACCATTCCTGCTATTTGACTGACATTACATCCGAGAACATGCAATTAGACCCTATAAGGAATCGACTATTCCCAAACTCATCGATTCACACAACTCCCATAATACATCCAAGTATCAATGTTTGAATAGTACAATTGTTACCAATCAACGACACCTTACTCACTAATACTCACTTACCAAGAACTAAGTTCTTGCAGTCACTACACATCGTGCAATGTTCCTTAGGATCCAACAATAGTATTCTAGGTACTTCAATGGTTCTTGGCCTCAAAATCCAAAGTTGTCACCTAATATCACACAATGACTCGAATTAGAGGATATTAACCGTAGGTTACCAGATTCACCTTGTCTCATATAAACAGCAAGATCAAAGATAGTGGAAGCATTATAAAGCTGTTTATGTATGAGTGATTGTGAGTAGCATAAAACATGAGAGAATAAACAATAAGATGAACAGTAATGGATAACAATAGTGAATAACAAACTGCTCGTATATTGAATATTTGAATAACACCAAGAACACTTTCTTGTTTGTATTCTGAAATCTCTCAGGCTACAGATCGTACACTAGTAGTGGAATGGAATTATGCAGTGATAGTGTTCTCACTATTCTAGCAATGATCCTTACAAAATGCACACTATTGTTGGTTCCACTAACGTTCTATTTATAGCCTAATAAAGTAATAAACAGTGTACTATCTAACCCTATGATGACACGTGGAAAACATTTCTTCGTCCTTTTAGGGCTTATGTGGAAAGTGAGGACACTTGTCTGATACTTAGAGATTTCTCGAGACTTCGGCGTGACAGAGGTCTTCTTTCACCAGAGCTCATTTGCCAGATCTCTGAAGGTCTTCTGGCGATCTTGGTCTCTGATGGTTCAACAGAGGTCTTCTACCAGAGCTCTGACGATCTCTGATGGTGTTTATTCTTCTGCTAAGTATTTACTTGATCTCTGGTGTCCTTCTGATACTTGATCTCTAGTATTCTTCTGACTTGTGATATTTTCAATACTATTACATTAAGCATACTTAGGGCTAACAATCTCCCCCTATGTATTGAAAATTCAAACTAAGCTATTTATCAGAGATAAGAGAAAAGACAAAGAGGAGAAAGTCATCCTCTGTAAAACTGTTACTATTCTTCAAAAGATTAAGTACATAACATTACATGGAGAAATAGTAAAGCTAATCATAATAGCTTCGTCTAAGAATTCTGTCAAATCTCATAATTAACTCCCTTAATTCTAGAGTAAGAGTAAGATGCCTTACGAAACTATTGATGACTTCTTATGGACATTTGAAGCTTGGAGGCCTCTCTTGTATGATCTTTCGCAGATACTTCAGAGATTGTGAAGAGTACTTGTGGGATTCTGCAGATCTGATTGCTTTCTTGACTCCCCTCTGTCGGCATATGAAGGCTTATGGGTTGGCTGACAGAGATCCTGTGGGGAAGTTTTTAAGTCCCACAAGACTCTCATATGGAGGTCCAATGCTCAGTTTCTCCAATTCAAAATCGATTCCATGTTAGAAGTCGATTTGGGTTCTGAGGTTCACATGCTCTTCCATGGCTAGTAGGATTTCAGTGCGTGCAGTGTCGGCGACTTTGAACCTGTCTGAGAAGTTTAGGCAGTATGCGTGTAGAGTCAGAAGATCATAAGGATTCAGGAGAACAAGATCATTATCAGTGAAGACTTCTTGTTCTTCGTTGTGGAGTTGGACCGTATAGGCGTGATAAGCCACTCTGTTGTAGGCAAAAGACCTCAGGTATATCCTTATTATTTTTTCGAATGCAAAGGATGTGTTTATCCTACCAATGACGTTGGTCTTCGTCCTTATGAATCTGCTTCTGTCTTCTGTCAGTTTGGCTACTCTCTTTGGGTTCAGATAAGGATTTATGGGCACCGAATTGACTGGGATCAGGTTATGATTGGCATAGAGGAAGGCATATACCTCTTCCAGTGATGGTAAAGCAGTGTCCTTTGGTGGCGAAGGTTGTTGGACATCAGCAGACGACTCTTCTGGTACTTTCTCTTTTCCTTTGTCAGCTCGTGCCTCTGATGTGTTTCCTTCTGTTGGTGTCTCTGTTGGGATTCCCTGTGTTAGAATTTCCATAGCATCTGCTATTTCATTCTGGTGTGGATCATGAGGGATTATTGTTGTGGTTGTGTCGAGTGGTAGGTTCAAAAATTCTTCAACAGATGATGGGTTTGTCCTCTCTGGTTCAGTCCTTGTTGGGGATGGTGGTGGAGTGTCGAGTAGAATGGTGTTTGTTAAAGGTTCTGCTAAGGTTTCTGTTGGGGTCTTGATCTGTTTGTCTTTGAAGATGTAGTCTATGCTCTCCCCCTTTTGTTGATCAGACTCCTCTTTGTCACCTAGTTCATCCTCAAAGTCTGAGTGTTCTACAGTGGCAATGGGGGAGTCTGGACCAACAAACTTTGTCTTCTTGAATAGTGGAGCGCCAGAAGTTTCTCCCGCATATCGTTTCTTGGTAGCAGCTTCTGCAATGATGTCACAGAAGGTCATGGCAGCCTTCTTTAGGACGTCTTCGAGTTCTGTAGCAGCAGCTCTGACCTCCTCCACATGGTTTTCAAAATTAAACTTGTGGGTGTCCAGAGTGTCCTTGACATTCTTCTCTGTGACTTGACCTTTACCCACAAATTTCGAAGATATGGTCATCATTCGACTCAGAACATCTCTTCTGAATTCACCCATGTGACCTATAGTCATTGGACGATCATTTAGGAGTGGAACTTCAAAAGAGATAGGGGTTGGCGTAGCAGCATCTGGTTTGGCTGTCGCTGTGGCTACTGTTGGTGTGGCAGAGGATGAAGGTAGATCTTTGATAGCAGCAGAGATTGATTTGTTTATCACCTCTGTCTGAGTTATGATGTTTTCCTCTGACGGGGTGACAGAGGGAGTGGCTCTAGAGATGTTTTCCTTGTGAGTTTCTGCCAGTTGAGTCTTCAGAGCAGAAATTTCTTCTTTCAGTTTCTGGTTCTCCTCTATGCTCTTTCTCTCCCAATCTTCAACCTTCTTGGAGGTCTCTGCAAGCAGAGATTTTACAGATTTGAGCTCGTCTTGCAGAGATATATTTTCTGTTCTCCTCTACTCTTCTACACCTGTGTTGATAAGTTTATACTCATTCAAAGAGGTTCTGATCTCATCACAAAAACCTTTGAACTCTGTTTTTATGGGAAGATCAGAGATGGGAACATTGGAAACAACACATGTTTCCAATTAAGCCTCGAGTCCAGAGGCTCCTTCTTTCAGAGTTGTTTTGATGTTGACTCTGGAAGGACTTCTACCCTGTCCTTGATGTTCCCTCAGAGGAGAATCATCTCGGGGTGTTCTGGTTTCCTCAAATCTCTCATCCTCAGAATCTGAGAGATTGAAGTAAACGTGGGAATTAACATTGCGATCTAGGCAATCTAATCCCTGTGAAACTAAGCTTTCGTATTGCCTCTGAGTTAGGCAATCTCTACGGGTAAAACAAAAGTTACCCAAGGACCTAAGTTGTTCCTCCTTATTAAGATGAACCACAGAGGCATCATCGTGTGGTTGGGTCCTGTCGATGTCCTGGGGCGAAGGGACATCACTACCCAAAATGGATTCCCCGGTTATGTGCATTTCAGAGGCATGAAGAGGTGCCTCTGATGGGTTTGGTTGGTTAAGGTTCGAGATGTGCACCTCTGTTTCAATATCCATGTGGGCTATATCACCATGAATAGATGGAGTGATTGCACTGGGAGTTGGAAAAGGTGTCCTAAAGTATACATGTGTGTTCTGGCGAACATCTTCTTCTATTCTCACTGGATTCTCGGTTTCTATGGGGTTAGAGAACTCTCGAATCTCTTGATCTTTCTCACTGCTCTTTGTCTCACTACTACCAGAGGAGGTCGAGCTCTCTGCCCCTTCCTCTGTAGTGTCTCTGACACCTTCTGTGACAGCCTCCTCTGGGGATGCTCTGTCACGAACAATGTTCTCTTCTTCGTTCTCTAAGGCAGACCTCTCTAAGAGTACTCTTGCCTCTGGTCTATCTTCTTCTTCTTGTGCCTCTCTAATAGGCACATCTAATGTAGGCTAAGAACCTAAGTATGCTGGGGATCTCACATCAGGTTCTTGAGGTTGAGCAGCACTTCTATAGTTTTGGAGAGAGATGTGTTCGGGGTGGATGAGACTGAGCATTGTCCTAGGGACTCTGCGAGAGTTAGGATACGTACCAGTGATCGTCGGTCTGAAAGAGGACATGGTCCAGACTAGTGTTGGAGCTCCCTGTTGAGTGAGCTGAAGAGCATCAAATGCTTCTCTGATGACAAGGCTTATTAGTCTGGGAAACCTAATTGCTTTCAGGTTTCTGTCTTCTCCCACTAATTTTCTCTTGGCTAAAGCATTGGTCTTAAGGTTTACCACGGTGAGAAGCTCTTTGTAGAGGATGGTAGCATAATCGAACTTTCGATTGAAGTAGAGACCATACATGATTTGTAGGATCTCTGTACTGGCTTGATCCTGACTGCCACTCTTTCAGGTAAGAGTTCTGTTAAGTGCAGAGAACATGAAGTTCCAGATGGGTGGCAGTTTACCTCTTTTGAAGTTACCAAGCTTGTCCAGGTCATCGTTGTATCCTAGAAATCGGATGAACTCTAGAAGAATGGGTAGCTCAGGTGTCTTTTCATAGGCAAGGATTCCTAATTCTTCTGGGGTTTTAAGGCCAAAGATTCTTCTAATGGTTTTGGACCTTATAAGAATGATTCCAGCTCTAGCATTGGGTCCAGCATCAACTTTACCCATTATTCCTTTTCTTTCCTCGATATATTGGCAAGTGGTCCACCATTGTTGGACATATAAGAGGGGTAAGTTTTCATCGGCGTTGGTTAAGGCTAATAACAGTTCAAAACGTCGAAATAACTCGACAATGATGTGGTACAGGGGTTCGTAGTTTGCAGGGTTCATAGAAAACCGGTAGTTGTTATCGGTGAAAGAGTAGGGTTGGATGATGATCGTATCAACAGGAACAATCCTGCTTGATTCATCTGAGTTTTCTTGCGCCATTGATGCAGGTGAAGGAACTTGAAGAACAAGATATTTTTTAGAGGGAATTTGTAGATATTCAAAGGGTAAGAAAGCGTAAAGAATGATATGGGTTTTCAAATGGGTATTTATACTCGAAGAATTTGGCAGGGATAACCATCGTAGGTACTATAGGCACTTGAGTGTCAGATAGTGGAACGTTTTCTATAGTGGAACGTGGTTACAACCTGTGGTTAGTTTCCCAATCAAAAAATGCCACGTAGGTTTTGGGTCTGACAACTTTTCTGATATGGAACCGTCACGGTTAGAGATTGGTGGGTGACAGGTGGTTGAGGCTCAGAAATAATCCGCACTTCTGATGACCAATATCAGAGAAAGTATAAGGCAGTGAAGTCGCAGAGTTTTGTTTGAACTCTTAGCACATTCTTGCCTTTGTTGAGTGACCTCTGATATTCTTTCAAGTAACCTAGATTCTCAAGATGTTTCACCTTTACCCCAAAATCATTTGCAAATCCTATATCTGATGAGGAAAATAATCAGAGAACTAATACCAGAAGTTTCTCAGAGGAATCACAGAGCTCTGATGTTTTATGTCAGAGGCTCTGGTGAATTTCTCCAGAGACCTGATTCTGAGTATAGGTTCAGCGATATAACCAAAAGTGTTTTCATCAGAATAGGTTTTCTCTTTCTTAAAAAGATTGTTCTTTTGTTTATCAAGCCAAGTCATGAAGATTTGAAAGTTTTGACTTGCTCCCCCTTAAACAGTGCTTATTTTCTCTTTTAAGCTTCCCTCAAAATGATGAGCTTATTCACATATTTATCTTTTCAACTCCCCCTTGATATGTGCAACTTTTTGAAAGACATGATGAAGATTATGTACAAAAGAGTTTCAAAGAAACAGAGTTGAGACTCAAAGAAACAAGAAAATGTTGAAAAACTATGCTGGCAGAGTTCTGAGATTGACATCAGAAGCTTTGTTGACATGAACTACCTATTTACTCTGTCAAAATCCTGAGATGAAAGTCAGAGACTCTGATGATTTTTTTTGAGTTTAGGAGGACATGTTCAGCATACCCATCTTGTTGATTAAGAAATAAATCTCCTTTCATCAAGGGATTTTGTGAACAGATCAACAAGTTGGAAGTCAGTTGAAACAAAATACATTGCAATTGTCCCTTTTTCAACATGATCTTTGATAAAGTGGTACCTTATATCGATATGCTTTGTCTTTGAGTGCTGAAATGGATTTGCTGTAATTGCTATTGCACTTTTGGAGTCACAGAGAATGGAACTTTGTTGAACTCCATTCCATAGTCTCTGAGTTGTGTCTTCATCCAAATGACTTGTGAACAACAACTAGCAGCAGTAACATATTCTGCTTCTGCTGTAGAGGTTGACACACAGTTCTGCTTCTTGGATGTCCAGCTCACTAGATTATCCCCTAGCAATTGACAGCTACCAGAAGTACTCTTTCTGTCATTCCTGCATCCTCCATAATCTGAGTCTGTGTATGCTACAAGCTCAAAACCAGAGTTAAGAGGATACCAGAGACCCATGAATTGAGTCCCTTTGAGATATTTGAAAATTCGTTTGACAGCAGACAAATGGGATTCCTTAGGATTAGCTTGGAATCTAGCATAGAGATAGGTTGCAAACATTATATCAGGTCTGCTAGCGGTTAAGTACAGAAGTGACCCTATCATGCCTCTGTAGTTCTTGACATCCACAGATTGACCTTGAGGATCATGGTCAAGTTTAACTCCAGTGGCAATAGGAGTTTTCATAGGATTTGAGTTGTTGAGCTTATACTTTTTCAAAATATCAGAGACATATTTAGATTGACTTAAAAAGGTGCCTTTGATGGATTGTTTCACTTGTAAACCAAGGAAGAAAGAAAGTTCTCCCATCATGCTCATTTTGAACTCACTTTTCATTAATTCCTCAAACCTATCACAGTACTCTTGTCTAGTTGACCCAAAGATAATGTCATCAACATATATCTGTACCAGAAGTATATCATTTTTATATCTCCTAATGAATAAGATAGTATCCACAGTACCTTTTTCAAAGTGGTTAACCAACAGAAATGAGGACAGAGTTTCATACCAGGCTCTGGGAGCTTGCTTAAGCTCATACAGAGCTTTATCTAGCTTGTATACATGATCTGGAAAATCTGAGCTTTCAAAGCCTAGAGGTTGCTGGACATATACTTCCTCTTGCAATTTGCCATTCAGAAAGGCATATTTTACATCCATTTGGTAGACCTTGAAACCGTTATGAGCAGCGTAGGCTAGGAAGATTCTGATTGCCTCTAGCCTTAGCCACTAGTGCGAAGGTTTCATCATAATCAATACCCTCTTCTTGGCAGTATCCCTTTGCAACCAACCTTGCTTTTTTCTGATGATTATTCCATCTTCATCTTTCTTATTTCTAAAAACCCACTTGGTTCCAATAGCTGATTTATCTTTTGGAAGTGGAACCAAGGACCAAACTTTATTCCTTTCAAATTCAAGAAGTTCCTCTTGCATGGATTCAATCCAGTTTGGGTCTTCCAGGGCTTCAGTAATCTTCTTTGGCTCAATCATGCTTAAGAAATTCACAAAGAAAGCTTCATTTGTTGTTGCAGATCTTGTTTTTACACCATCCTCAGTAGCACCAATGATCTGATGATGGGGATGATCCTTTGTCCATCTGGTCATGGGAGCATGGACAAGAGGTGTTGTCTGTGCTTCTGAAGGGAAAAGATGAATGTCAGCGTCAGAGCTCTGAGGGTTGGCACCAGGGCTCTGAGGCACACTACTCTGGAGAGTGGCTTCATTGCTCTATGAGGTACCAACAGGGCTCTGAGAAGGTGAGCTTTCATATATGGAATATCGTCCAACATTGGTCAGTTGGGTTGATGATGATTCTTATTCAGGCTCTCCTTCCTCTGATTGTTGTCTCTCATTTCTCTTAATTAGACCTGTGGACAAAGAAGTAGATGGTGAAGTATTTGAGGGACCTGTCAGAGATGTACCTGTTAGATTTTGTTCAGTACAGCTCTGAACTTGATTGCCTCTGGTGATGTCTTCAGAGGAATCTTCATCATCAAAGAAATTATTGAATATCAGATTGATATTCTCTTCTCTTGTCTTTGAGGAACTGGGCTCTTCTGCAATCTGTATCCCCTCTGATGATTTGCCTTCAGAGGAACTTGATGATCTTTCATCAAAGGATACGTTGATGCTTTCTTGAATGACTTTTGTTCTTGAATTATAGACCCTGTAGGCTTTTGAGGTTAAAGAGTATCCAATGAATTTTCCCTCATCAGCCTTCTTGTCGAATTTTCCCAATTAATCTCTGTCATTCAAGATGTAACACTTACAACCAAATATATGAAAGTACTTCACATTTGGCCTTCTATTGTCGATCAGCTCATAAGCGGTCTTTTTAAATCTTTTAACAATGACAGCTCTGTTTTGGGTAAAACATGCTGTTGAGACTGCTTCTGCCCAGAAGTTGATTGGAAGATCAGATCCTGCTAACATAGTTCTGGCAGCTTCTACCAGAGTTCTGTTCTTTCTCTCAACAACACCATTTTGTTGAGGAGTTCTTGCAGCAGAGAAGTTCTGGGAGATTCGTAGGAATCGATTTTGACATTATTGAACTCAGTCCCATTATCACTTCTCAGCTTTTGAATCTTTAGGCCTAGTAGAACCTGTATTCTTTTCAACAGATTTATTAGAATTTCTAGGACATCAGATTGTACTATGATGAACTCGACCCAAGTATATCTAGAATATTCATCAATAAGAACAAGGATATACTTTCTGCCAGATAGACTTTGCACAGAGATTGGACTACAGAGATCCACATGAAGCATATGCAAAGGTCTAGGGCAGTTGTGATCACTTTTTGTTCTGTGTGAAGCCCTTTTCAGCTTACCCAATTCACAGGAAGAACAAAGATGGTCTTTGTCAAATTTAAGTGAAGGCAGGCCTTTTACTAAGTTAAGTTTCACAAGCTTGTCGAGATTTGAAAAATTCAGGTGAGCAAATCTTTTATGCCAGGGCCAGGCATCTTCCTTATTCAAAGAAACTAAACAGAGTTTTTCTGTATTAGAACTTTAATTGGGCTTGAAATTAATTTTGTAAAGATTGCCTTTTCTGTCGGCTCTAAGAAGCTCTTGACCGGACTCAGAAACTAACAAAGAACAATATTTCTTCTTAAAATTAGCATCAAAACCATGATCACACAGTTGACTTATGCTAAGCAGATTATGATTTAAACTTTCAACATAAGCAACTTTAGATACATAAACACCTCCATTGGTCAAAACACCATAACCTTTAATATGTCCTTGTCCATCACCTCCAAAGGTTACTGCACCTCCCATTTTATCTTTGAATGAGGGCAGTAGCTCTTTGTTGCTTGTCATGTGCCTAGAACATCCTGAGTCTAAGTACCAGATCTGCACATGTGGCTTCAGCAAGACAGATTAGTTTTTCTTAGGTACCCATTGCATAATGGGTCCTTTCTTGTTAGGCTTGGGGGTGTTTACTGTTTTACCTGTTGGCTTTCCATTCTTTGATGGTGTGCCAGAGGATTTTCTCTGCATATTCTGATGGTTGGTCTTAGGATTTTTCCTTTCTTGTGACCGATTCAGAATGCAGTGGGGACCATTCAGATGATTTTGCAGTTGTAACAAGAGCTTAATGCAATTACAATTGATAGAGCATGAAAATGATTGATGTATGTTGCTGTTTCTATTCAACATCTGGGGATTACATGCCTTTTGAGATTGAAAAATTCTAGGATCAGATGTTTTTACAAACTTCATGTCCAGATTTGTTTTCTTGAAACTGGCATTTCTCTCTTGATGAGATTCCTTGGTCCAAAAAGATTTTCCTCTTTGATTTACTGCAGAATTAGAGATAGGTTGGTCATTGACTTTCCATTTTCCCTTTTGTTCTGGGGTAAACCTTATAGGTTTGTAAGCATAAGGCACAGAGGTATTGTTCACAGGAATATTCTTTGCTTTCTCTTTTCTCTTCTCTTCTAACTCCTCAAAAGAAATGATTTTGATACCCATATCTTTAAAACCAGGGCATGGTGCGATTTTGGATGTGTTATTAGAAACATGTATGACATTGTTCAAAATTCCAGATCCTACAAATGTCTGTTTGGGTTTGTGCAAAATAGTCTTGGGTGCACAAAAAATTTGCTCATCCACCTCAGAGTCAGAGTCAGAGTTAGAGTCTAAAAAGTCTCTGGTGGCTCTGGCAGAGGTGTGAGTATCAGTGGATTTCAAGGAAACATTTGCTCTGGAGGAGTTAGTGGGATTCAAGACTTTGATGGTACAGGTTTTAAACTTTCTCAGTTTGGGTTTCAAAGCATCAGAAATGGAGTTTTCTTCAAGAACTCTCAGTAGATCTTCTTCAAATGAAGTCCTCATACTTTCAGAGGATGGAGAGAAGACTGGAGCTTCAGGATTGAGTTCACTCTGATTTTTGACATCAGAGGGACCAACCACAGAGGCAGCAGGCTTCTGCTCCTTGAAAGAATTAAAGTTGAAGATCTCCTTGGGATCAAGGATTTTGGCAAAGTTAGAAATATTGATTTCAGCTTATCCTTGATCATGAATAAACTTTAGAGATGGTTTTGTAACCTTTTCATGACCAGAGGAGTCATAGCTGACATTTCTGAACCGTAGCATTCTGGTCCTTGACCCTTCTGAAGTTTTAGCTCTTTTAAAAACAGCAGTACCAGTGAGTACACCATCAGGCATTTGGACATTCCAAACGCAGAAGGTAGAGGACAGAGATGTCTTCTTCCTTCCAGTGAAGGAATCAAGGTCGCTAAAACCTAGACCTTGAGTGTCTTTTTATGAGTTAATTTTAATGTGCACATCTTGTGTATCCTGGTACTTTTTAATCAAAAGATCTTTCATCTGTAAGGATTGATGTAAGACTTCTCTTTCCTTTTGAAAATAACTTTTGAGAGCAACAGAGTTGAGCCTTTCATATTCTGATTTCTTAACCTCTTCAGCCTTTTGTTTCAAAACCTCTTCAAATGCTTTGCATTTTTCAGAAAATGAGGCTTCCTTTTGTTTCTGTAAATATTATAACTCAGATTTTTCTTTTGAAGTTTCTTCCTTCTCCATTTCCAAGAGATTCTTCTCTCTCTTGTAGAAGGACAGATCTTTCTGAGCTAGTTTTCTCAGTTCTTTTTCCTCAAAAAGCTTTTGTTTTAGGTTTTGAAATTCCTCAGCAAGCAATGATACATTGATTTCCAATTCTGAGTCAGATTTGGATTCAGAGGATGTACATACCTTGGCACTGGGTTTAGAGGTCTCCAGCGCTCTGTCAGTAGAATCTGTCACAGAGAATGCGCAAGACATTAAGGAAACATCTGTCTCTGTTGACCTCCCTGGCGTCTCCTCTGCCATCCCTTCACTCATCTCTTCTAAGCTTTCATCATCAACAGCCACCCACAGAAATTGGCCTGCTCTGGTTCGTCATCAGAGGACGAATCAGAGATCCAGTTTTCCATCTCTGCCACATAATTTCTTTCCCTGAAGTTATACTTTAATTTGTTCTTGTAATAGTCCTGATCTTTTACCAGTCTACCTTTGCAGTTGGCGGAATAATGGCCTGGTTTGCCACATTGAAAACATCTTCCATCATTTTGATTGATGGGCTGGGCAGCATCTGCTTGCTTCTGTGGAGCTGGTGGGTTGTATCTTGGTTGATACTGTTGTGGTCTTTGCTCTGGTGCAGCTCGGTTGTTGTTCTGGTGGTGAGGTGCAGTCCTCTGTTCATAACCTCTCTTCTCTTCCTTCTCTTCTCTCTCATACTTTCCTCTTCTATCAAACACTTCCTTGCCAAATCTCTTGTTGAACTGTTGGGTAATCAAGGCAAGAGATTAGGCAAAAGCATTGATGTCAGCATCATCATCATCTGATGAACTTTTCTTATCTTCACTCTCTGCTATCAGGCTTTTCTTTTCTTTCTTCTTCATGGCTTTCTCCTTCTTCTTGTCTCTGCCAGCATTATCTCTATTGGATTTCCCTTCTGAGGGTGTTTTTGAGTCAGAGATTAATGCTAGAGGACCTGCAACAGTGGATTTGCCTTTTTGCTTAACAACATCCTTCTCTTGTGCAGCTAAGGTGCCATACACATTAGTAAGAGACCATGCATCTAGGTCCTGGTTAGCTTGTAGAGACATAGACAGATTTAACCATTCATCGTACAAACTTTTCAAAAACAAGACGTTGTTGTCTTCCTTCGACCTTACAACCCCACATTTCTTACATTTATTGATCAAAATGTTGAACCTATTGTAGGTTTGTTGTAATGTTTCCTCGGGAAGTGCTTTGAAATCATTGTATTCATTAATACATTGGGTCCTTCTATTCTTTTGGGTTTTAATACCCCCTTCAAGTTGATTTAGAAGTTGATCCCAGATTTCTTTAGTTGTAACGCAAGAGTCTAGTTCTTGGAAAATCTCGTTTGGAATGGCCATTATCAAGAGTCTAACAGCCTTAAGATCATTTTCCATTTGAAGCTTTTCTTCTTCAGTAAAACCAGTGGTTTTAATTTCGAAGTGAGCAGGAATTTCTTCTGTTGTTTGTGTAGCAGGAACACGAGGAACCAAAACCATAGGTTGGAATGATCCATTTGTGACAGATCGCATAAGATCTCTATCCATGCCATCGAAGAAGTTGACCATCCTGATCTTCCATTGAGGGTATTCATCCCTCAGAAGAGTAGGAGGTTTGGTTAAAGAACCAGCCGTATAAATAGCATTAATGTTGTTGTTTGCCATTTTGAGAAAAACAGAGTATGAATACTTTGAAAGAGTTTTAAACAGAAAGTAGATGAACAGTAGAGCAATGGAACAGTAAACAATGTAGAGATGATTACCAAACTTACTGGAATGCTTAAATACGTATCAAAAGCTTGTTATAAGGAGTTTCAGGTTTTAAACAGAAAAACAGAGTATATTGTAAAGCTTGTAAAACAAAGCACAATCAACAAGAGTGAATCAACCTAGTTAGATTGGATCGATTTGATTTAAGCAAATCAATTTGCTCTGATACCAATTGTAGGTTCCCATATTCACCTTGTCTCATATAAACAGCAAGATCAAAGATAGTGGAAGCATTATTAAGTTGTTTATGTATGAGTGATTGTGAGTAGCATAAAACATGAGAGAATAAACAATAAGATGAAAAGTAATGGATAACAATAGTGAATAACAAACTGCTCGTATATTGCATATTTGAATAACACCAAGAACACTTTCTTGTTTGTATTCTGAAATCTCTCATGCTACAGATCGTACACTAGTAGTGGAATGGAATTGTGTAGTGATAGTGTTCTCACTATTCTAGCAATGATCCTTACAAAATGCACACTATTGTTGGTTCCACAAACGTTCTATTTATAGCCTAATAAAGTAACAAAAAGTGTACTATCTAACCCTATGATGACACGTGGAAAGCATGTCTTCGTCCTTTTAGGGCTTACGTGGAAAGTGCGGACACTTGTCTGATACTTAGAGATTTCTTGAGACTTCAGCTTCACAAAGGTCTTCTTTCACCAGAGCTCATTTGCCAGAGCTCTGAAGGTCTTCTGGCGATCTTGGTCTCTAATGGTTCAACAGAGGTCTTCTACCAGAGCTCTGACGATCTCTGATGGTCTTCTGTTTATTCTTCTGCTAAGTCTTTACTTGATCTCTGGTGTCCTTCTGACTTGTGATATTTTCAATACTTTTACATTAAGCATACTTGGGGCTAACATTAACACGGTGTCCCAAGAGTTCCACACAACTCATATGATAATTGTCGAAACCTCCAACTCAAGGATTGTCGAAACGGACGACTCACTACCAAAGTCGTCATAAAATCCCACAAGTCTAATACTTCAATTATCTAATAGTATATCGGCCTGACAACTGAAGTGCCCAAATTACAACACTACCACAAGTCGGACTATCCAACACTTCCACTCTCAAGGCTCTTTAAAATCCTCATGATTCACCAAGGGTTTAATTCCATTTCTCTAATGAGTTCAAGGTTTTTCAAGTATAAGACTTAACAGATATGTCAGTTCACAATTTTATAAGACTTTTTAAACACAAAATCTTTATAATAATTTTGCGTACATGTAAAATTTACTACCACTTACTAGGTAGTCGTGCAAAGTGGCCAGATTTGCCACACATATTTAAACCATCTTGAAAGCTAGTTGATCATTATTCAAATTAATAATGGAAACACGAAAGTATGCTCAACAAACTTTTCAAATGAATCATTATGGTCCTAGCATGTATCTAACTACATCATGTACGTAAAACAATTTATTGCATTATAATTGTGTGCAACAAAATGTTTGTATGAAACTTTAAGAAAGGAAATTACATGACATCAAGCTCCAAAAATTCTTTCTTTTAATCATAAAACGGCATGGAATAAAATACCTCAACAAGACCTGCATGGATCAGTTTATTTTTCTAACTTTGTAAAACATATGTGCATGCGATTTGGTTGAAACGTGAAATAATTTAGGTCGATTTCAACTTAAAGCCAAATAATCGGTATGTTCCTTGTTCTAAAATAATGGCTATAATGCTATATATACCAAGCAAATCGTGCATTTGTGTGAACGAAATGGCAACAATAAACGAAAATGCACAAAACAAAACATTAAGATGAACCATCATAGTCTCACTCGCCATGAGTATAAATCAATGCATGCGCTAAATAGTGTGCAACAAAATATGCTAACACAAAACTCAAAGAGATATTACATGTAACACCCCAAAAATTGGGACAAACAAAAACTTCCATAAAAACGGAAATGTGGTATAAATATTGCCATAACACGAGCCTCCCAAAAATGGGGAAATAATAAACACCAGTCAAATACAAGTTTGTAATTCAAGGTAATTGGAAATGACAACCTATTAATCTAATTTCACTAGAAATATATTACAATTCGGTTGCATCCAAATCTTCCAAAAACGAAGATCTTCTAAAGCGTGGTGTCCCAAAAATAATCGTCTCCCCAAGCTAACTAAACCCAGCTAAGCCTTCATAGAGATAGCGCCGCTAGAACCTGAGATACATGTCGACACCAAACAAGTGTTAGGCCAAAAACCTAGAGAGTTTGAACGAGTAATAATCAACATTTTATATGGAGCATGTATGACAATTATCCAAGAAATAATTCCACAATCGGAGTCAATGGGGGAGACCCATAGCACCAATCAAATTCCACCCAAAGAGTTGATATACCTAACTCTCAATCTACCATGAGCGACACCAAACGACCCGACACGTTCGAGGACTACAACCATGGCATTACCTCGAATGGAGGAGATCTAGGTACATACCATTATGATGGCACCCAAGACTATATCCTAGTGTATACTTGACTTGGTTCGTCCAATAATCCATTTAGGCCATAAGCAACATTAATCCAACTGAAATGCGTACAATGCCATCATAGGTAACTCGTGGTTTCAATACCACATATAAAATCAAAAGGCTTTCACATAATATTCCACAATATCCATAATACACAAATACAACCCATGTGCATAAAGGTCAATACCAAAAGTATGAACATATAATCATCAATAACATCATAGTTAACCAAAATCATAAGTTAGGTCAAAACCCTAGGATATGAATATTTTCATAAAAGGTCAAATATCATTATTCGTTTTACAATCAAGTTATCCTATTCTTCAAGACACTAAATATCACATTTCTCATCCAAATACCCAAAAAAAACTCTACAAATAAGGAGTTATGAATATTTTGTCACAAATAGAGATTTTCACCAAAGAAAAGTAGCATAAAGATGTAAGAACACATATTGACATGTATCTACTTTTAACAAAAGGTTTAAGAAATTCATCAACTAGGTTTTTAGAAAAACCCTAGAAAACCCAAATAAACCTTTGAAGATATCGTTGGGGATGAGGAAGATTGACCCACAATCAAAACCCTCAAATCTAGATGTGAATAGCGTTAAATACTCTTCCTTAACTAGATCTAGAGAGAGTCACTGATTAATGTTTGAAGGAGAATTTGATGCAACAAAATAAAGAGATAATGGGAAAATCGGTTCTTGCGCGAAGGAAAGAAAGAAAGAAAGAAAGAGAAGAGATAGAGAATTAGTGAGGGAAAGAAAAAGGATGAGAGTCCATAAATAAATGTGAAGTCAATGCACTTTATGGATATATATATACACAATTATAAACATATATACACGCATATATTTTTATATACATAAATTTCGTTCATTTGTTCGCGTGTTTCTTTGTTTGATTTTCCTTTCATTTTGTTAATTTTTGATACCCGTACGTTTGATAGTATGTTATTCTGTTCAGGGGGAGCAAAAGAAAGTAAGTTATTAGTACATGCATTACTCGAGGGGGAGCGACAATCGGTTTTCCAATTTTCTCTATTTGAGTTTTTACTTAATTGGTTTTTTCGACTGTGTCAATATCCAATCTTTTCTTGCACAAGTTGAGGGGGAGCACTAGGCACTCATTTCTTAAAATGTTCACATTTTTGCAAAGTGTCAAAAGTCTAGGGGGAGAGTGCGTCAAAATTAAATTTTGGGTCAAAATTGCAAGTTTTCCGGAATACTTGGTTTTTCCAGAACATTGGGTTTTCCGGTATAGGGTTGCGGATTCCGGAATTTATGGTTTTTCGGATCCGGAATCTTTTCCGGATA
Source organism: Saussurea involucrata (assembly GCA_033807775.1). Classification (NCBI taxonomy): domain Eukaryota; kingdom Viridiplantae; phylum Streptophyta; class Magnoliopsida; order Asterales; family Asteraceae; genus Saussurea; species Saussurea involucrata. Next base: position 90,097,371 of record CM066317.1, read on the forward strand.
CCTCATGTTTTCTGGAACCCTCCTATAAAAGCCACGATAAACCCTCATTTTGAGTTTTTCGGATTTCTCTATCAAAACTCTTTGTTTCCTTGCTCTCGATCGCACGCACACACCAAGCATCATTTTCGTTCGATTTCTCTCCATATCAAGTAAGATTTCATTCCTATTAAGTTTAATCGTCTCTTATTACGTTCACACTGCATTATTACATCGATTTTGGTCGGTTTTTCAACTTTTGCGACCGAACCCGGAGGTTCGATAGTCTTAGTTACGTTTTTTCCGCATCTTGTGTGAAATAGTTGCTCATTTATGCTTCTCTACTCTTATCGATCTCATATGTGTTTGTTACACGAGTTAAAATCTAAGCAAGATTCGATTTGAGACAAGTTTTGTTCGACTCGTGAAGTTTTCCGGAAGTTAAGTATTCCGGTACTTAAGTTCCGGATTCCTTGAGGTTTTCCGGTACTTGCGTTTCCGGAACTCAATGTTTTCCGGAACTGGATTCCGGATTTCACATGTTTTCCGATATTTTTCAGATTCCGATATATTGTTTTCTGATATTGTGTTTTCCGATATTAAATTGTTTTCCGGATACCATGTTCCGGATTCCATAATTTCCGGACTATGGGTTCCGGACAACATGTTTTTCCGGAAAACTCATCTAATCCGGAAATGTTACCTGTTTGGTCCCTGTACTTTCAACCTTGCTCATCCGATGACCAAATTCCTCAGGTACGTACTTCCAAGTTTCACACGGCAACCATACTAACACTTTGTAAACGTAGGTTTCAATGGCGAATCAAGGATCTCCGATCAATGAGGCGGAGGACGAAGCTCTTGTCCCCGTCGACGAAATAGTGGCCATCCAAGGTAACAACTACCACCTGGAGGCCACCAATTTCCGAACTCGGCATCCCATCATCCTCGAGATCCTGGAAAACCATCATGTTCACCATGCATTAACCGCCGTTGCTGAGGTCTCGCTCATATACGTCCAACAAGTGTGGCACACGATCCACCGTGTCACCAACAATCACGTTACCATCTTGGAAATACGACTCGATAATAGTCGCTTCGTTCTGACACTCGACTCATTCCGACGAATGCTTTGCCTCCCCGAGGCAACTGCCAATGGAAACGCTGCCTACGCTCCAACTGTATCCGACGACCAACTACTCGTAGACGTTCGCTCTTTGGGGTACAACAGAGATCTGACTCGTTTGTCGTCATTCACAAGGACACATCTGACGCCCTTCTGGGCATCTCTTTTCAGCATCCTCAGTCGATGTCTGACCTCCAAATGGCGCGGGGTAGATGCGTGCACCACCAACTTCCTGCGACTCTTCCATGCGATCGAGTATCCTCGACACGTTGACTTTGTCACCATCTTATGGAACGAACTTCTCGCCAACGTGGCTGATAGGGAGCTAAACAGACAACGCTCTTTCATACCGTACATGCGCTTCCTATCACTCGCCATCAGGCAACACATGGAAGTTGATCCAACCATCCGCCGACGATCTTCTCACCCGATCTACCCTCCATTCCGCATGCAATATCTCCAGAACAGGCCAGAATTTCCAAACGTCGTTCCACGCCTCATTCCTGAAGCCTTGCTTGCATATGCACGTCTCGGGGCACCGAGCGTAGCTGAATATAGGCGAGTGCATAATTTAGAGATCCCTATGGTCCGTCCAGATCCAGAAGGACCTCCCCAGAGGACTAGACCCGAGCGACGTGAGGGTCCTAGGACGAGAGGAGGAAGGGTCCAGCAAGCTGGGGCTCCTGGACGGGGTGCGATGAGTGTACAATCTGCGGGGGGAACTGAAGTTGGGGGTGCCTCGAACGCGCATGCAAGCTCAAGCCAACAACCCGATCCCATCATCACCTCCACACCTGAAACAACCACCCGTCCTTCCACATCAACCCGTCGACGACCTCCCGTGGTCGTATCTGAGTCCGCATCCAAAGAAGGCTTAGTAGACGCCGAAGTTACATTTCATGAAGGCCTTGTTCGAGATCCCTCACCTGAAGGTTCTTCGAGCTCCGGCGAATCTGAATCAGCCTCTGGTTCCGACGAAGGCTCATCCGAATCTGATTCGACCACAGACCGAGTTATCCGAAGACAACACATCCTACCTCGTATCGGTCCAAATGATATGACCGTCGACTCCAAATCCACCTCAACATCGTCCGCTGAACCTTCCACCGAAATACCAGCCGAATCGGGAGACATAAGGAGAGAGAAGGGAGTACAAGTAGAAAATACAGAAAATGTAAGTGTGAGAGAACGGAGAAGTAAGTGAAAAAATGACGAGCGTGAGAGCAACCAGCCTAATCTTAGCCAGGTAGCCACATCTACTATCCAGTCTCATATGTTGGGACTGGTATTGAAGAAGCCATCGTGGACCCAACGATGCAATTGCACGCCTCCTTAGCCACTCAGGTGTCTCTCAACAGACACATATTTCAATTAAGCACGGGGATTTAGCACATACACTATCAGGCCTTCACTCGGAAGGTGCTGATATTGAAACAAGAGACCAGCAGCCCCCGGTCTCGACTTCTTTGAGTGCACCTTTGAGTCTAGAGCCTGTGATATTATAACATCTTATTTGGCTAGAACACAGGTCGTTTCTACCGCTATCATCGGTGCTCTAAGTAACCCCATCGAAACGTCTGTAGTAAGTCTGCCTCTGAGTGGATTACAAGAATCAGATGAAAATCCTACCACGGCTACCCAGTTGCCATCCGTGAACGTAGGTAGTACTATCTCTATGATAGTTACCTCAACGGGCAATCTAAGTGATCCCGGTGTTAGTTTACCCTTTTTCATATCCAGGGAGCAATACGAGCAGGCTCTCAAGGCGATGGAGGACCGAATCCAAAATCAGTTCGACGAGGTGAAGCGGTTGTTAAAAGGTAAAAGCAAAGTCGTCGAAACTGAACCTGAGCCTCGCCCAACTCCTCAAAGAGCCCCACCAGCTCCACCTGCTCCCGTGCAACCCACTGTCGACCTGCCTGTCGATGAATTAAAAACCCTGCTTTTAGCAAAACTGATATCTCTAAACCCCGACACCCCTCAAGATCAGGACCTTTTAAGCCTATTACGCCTACAACAAGCAACCTAACCTGATCCAGCTCAAACACCAGCTCCCACACATCCAACATCCTCCGAGTTCCAAGCGTTCCAAACCCGAATGGAACATAGCCTCGCCTTAGTCCGTACTTCTCTAGATGCTTTATCCGAGCGCATCACCGTTCTAGAGACTACCTGTAAGGCTCAAGCTCGCGGCGAAAAGCGGCGACATGATCACGAGGAAGACCCCGATGACCATGAGGGGGGGAACGCCAAGAAGCGCAAGTAGTTGTGTTGAGCTGAAGGGGGTATTATGCTAAAATTAGCAAGTAGTTGTTTGAGCTCATTAGTTTTCAGGAAGAAACAAACACAATTTTGAATTCTTAAAAGTGTAAAAGATGATTTCAATGATGTTTCAAGTCAATTATAATACCACACATGTCTATTACTATTAGACAGACACATGCAAGGCAAAGTGTTGCTATAGGTGTATGCATGTTACTGCCAAATCGACATTGTTTGCTTCTAAGTTACTTATTGCATTTTTATGTTGTTTTAAATTATATGTTTGAGCTATTAATATCTTATCACTTTATATTTTAATTATCATCCAATCAATTAACATAAATTGCAATTATGTTTTTCTTGGATTACATCTTTACAGTTTTTTATTGCAATTTTTTATCAAACACAACCGGAATGAATCAATACACCCTTAATTCGAAACACAAACACAAAGCTAATCAATCCTCAAATTGATGGTTGTTATCAAACTGGAGGTCTCTCTGTCCTCGCAGTGAGCGATGCCCGGGTGTCGCGAATGATTCCCTCTTCATGACAAAAAAAGGAGAAATTGCTTGACTCAGTGTACGAGGGGCAAGCTGTAAGCCTACTTAGAAACAGTGGGAAGCAGAAAACGTGAGGCCAAGGAGCTTTTAAGCCCTCTAGTTCATAATAATTTAACGTGTATTTCAAGAGGTTTGAAGAAAAACTAAAAGCCAGAACTTTAAAGGTAGGCTAGAAAGAAAGAAATAAGAGTGGAGAAAAAGGGAAATAGAATAGGGAAACAAGAGATAGGAGCCAGTTCAACTCATGAAATGGATGCTTTCGTAGGGACAATATGCCTTTTGTCCCTTTCCGTGGAAGCCGAGACTTGATATCGAGTACGAGCGGTAGTAAATGAGAGATGGTTATTAGTAAGAGTTTAATCTTGAGAAAAAAATAAAAGCTTATCTATATCCTAAACTCAAAGCAATAATCAAACCATTAAAAATAGCTGAAAGTTGATTCAATCAAGAGTCATTACTACATCACGTTTCAACTCTAAAGCAACCATAGTGTGGTCAACCATTACAAAAATGAATGTCATAAGAGCACACTTCCAATAAAAAATCACCAATTTACGTCAATTTATAATAGATAATATGATGTAAATTAGAAAAAATATAGTTATAAGAATTAAAATTTATGATCGTTGTCTCTATAAATCAAATAAACCCATCATAAAGATGATTCTTATATGTGTTTTTTTTGTAACAATGATGATAGATGTTTTTAGTTAAAATGTTTCAAATCTATATCTATATATCTATATATATTTAAAAGTAAAACCTAGAGTTGCTTAGGTGGCATAATGAGAAGACTTCATTCTTATTTATCTTTTTTCTCATAGTTTTGAATTATTTTTAATAAAAAACTTTTCACTACATAATTGGCTTTAACTTTTGACTTACATAACTTCCAAGAGATATTCATTATATACCCTTTCATCTTTCCATGTACTAATTACATAAAACCTACAATAAATGATGTGACACATTTGCTATAAAATGATTCTTTCTAGAGGTAAGTTAAACATTTTTTTTACCTTCTCAATCTCTTAATCTATGTCTCTATATTTCCTTACCAATTACCCCCACTGACAAAGAGAATTAATACACATGAGTTCAATCGGGTAAATCGGCACAACTCTCAAATTGTTCATTACGGCATTATACACGTGTTTATCAATATAATATATAAGAAGGAATTGGAGCATTGATCTATCGAGACTTCAGAGTTATGTGAGAATTTTGATTTGCATTTTGTTTTTGTTGTCTTTATAGGTTGCGGGACTAAATATATGTTGGAGTTCGAGGGGAAGTTGCCCGATTCAAGTACACTAAATGTGGATTCTCATCTTTATCTTTTATGTTTCTTATAGTTTATCAATTTGTATATTTATAAGAAAAAACACCGACAATAAGGTGACGTTTTCTAAAAATCTCAATCCCAATTTTCTTTGTTGTCAAATTTTAACCTTTTTATTGATGTAACTATTATCAAAATCTTAAATTGATTAGACTATTCATTTTTATTGGTTACATCCAATAATTTTTTAATTATTTTATTTAACATGACTCATATTTTTATTTACATAATATATACATTTATATATATATATATATATATATATATATATAACCAAAATAATTATAAACTCATTTACATAAATGAAATACGATCACAATAGGAATATTTTTATTTATATACATGAGACTTGAATATAATAATATGTATATTTTTATATACTTTTTTGAATTTTTGTTGTTGATGTAATTATTTTACCAAACATTAGAAATGATGTTGATTTTAGTAAATCGATAATTTTGTACCATTTAAATGTATATGTTGATGGAACGATATTTTGTTAAGAGAAATTAATTAAAATACCCAAAGTTTGAATTTGACTTACCAAAATACCCATTTTTTCTTTGATTTTACCAAAATACCCATTTTTTCCGCGATGGGGGTCCGCGATCGCGGACAGGGACTGAAAGTGTAAATATGGAATAAAAAATTTTCAAAATTGGTCCCCATCGCAGGACACCTTCGCGGGCAGGGACTGAAAGTGTAAATATAATTTTCAAAATTGGTCCCCATCGCGGGGACACCTTCGCGGGCAGGGACTAAAAGTGTAAATATGAAATAAAAAAAATTCAAAATTGGTCCCTGTCCGCGATCGCGGACCCCCATCGCGGAAAAAATGGGTATTTTGGTAAGTCAAAGTCCAACTTTAGGTATTTTAATTAAATTCTCTTTTGTTAATTTATTATAGTTGCCAATAAACTATTGAAAATATTGGCGAGTGAAACATGTATTATATTTAATTTTAGTGGATATAATATTTTCAATTTTCCATTACAAACTTTCTATAAATTCTTTTTTGTGCAATTCACACTTGCGAGTTACAAATAAAATTTTAGGTAGACTACAAATTTGGTTCCATAGCTTAAATAAAATAAATTTTTTTCTTTGTAGTTTTAAAATTTCAAAATGTTCAACGGGATTTGTAAAACCTTTAAATTTGGTTTTTCTTTCTAACAATTATTAAATAATTTTATTACCAAACATTACATTAACTATTCATCTTCGCGAGTTACACTCAATTTTTTTTATTTCTTATATGTCACATGACTTTAGATTTTTATTTACATAATATTAATAAATATATGTAATTATTATGTTTAAAAACTCATTTATATAAATGAAATTATGATTAACATGTAGAATCTTAATTACAAGACATTAGCATATAATAATATGTGTATTGTTTATGTATCTACATAAGAATAAATTGATTATAATTAATATAACTAATATAATTAAATAAAATGAAGATGGCGTTTATAATACTTTAAGATGATTATCGATTAAATAATTTACATAACACTTTTTACATATATTGATTAAAAAATAATATATTTACTAAATCCCTACACACACAAGTTTCAATTATTTTTTTAATACAACATATATATATATATATATATGTATATATTGATTTGTATTGTTTTTAGTACAACATAATATTGTCATCGCGCAACGCACGATGCCGAACACTAGTATCTATAAAAGCAAAATGCTAGACATCCTACATGGCATCCCTACAATCAAGTATTTCAAAATCCTTGCTCCCTCATTTTTCTATCCTTTTGAATTTCTTTTAATCTATGAAGTATTAATTGTATTAATTAGTTAATTAAACTCAAACCTTTCAATTTCCTTGCCACCCCCCATCTATTTTGTTCCGTCTTCCGCCCTAAACATCCACAAAAACACCAGCATCTCTACCATCAAATCAAAGGAAATAAATCACAACTTACGGAACCTGTAAGTTTCTCTACTCCATCTCTCTCTTTCTCTCTCCCTCTCTCCTCTCTCTCTCTTTCTCTCTCTCACACACACACATGCACATTCCTCTCTGCACACCAAGCCCTTATTCCTATAAAATGATAAAAAAAATTCTTATTTCTCTTTAAATCCTTCTTACTAATGTAGGTCTTCTTTGATTTCAGGATTCTACACTGAATCGGAGGAGAGACATTTATAATTGCGGAGGGTTTGGCTCTTTGTTCACCGTCAATGGGTTTGTGGTGACTATGAGAACAGCGTTGATGATGGTTTGATGATTATAACCGCGGAAGGTTTGGCCATTCGTTCACCGTCTATGGGTTTGTGGTAACGATGAGAATGGCGTCGTTTTTAGTTCACCATCGTTTATTAAATACTTATGGAAAAATATTCAAAAGAGAAATTTACATATTCTACATATTATTTATTGATCAACATATTTTTTTGTTACCATAATTAACATCATTCTTTAAACTATACGTGTTTGTCTCTTAAGTCATTAACAATAATACTTCATACAATTAATGTTATTTCGGTGATTGAGTTTTATTATTTCATTGAGTGGTACTGCACATGCTAATCCAATTTAAATCTAAGTATGAAATGACTTGATAATTTTTTGGTATATCACAATATTTCAGCATGCTTGATAAACTGTTGCATTACATGGTTTTTCAAAAACCATAATCTCTACCATTTGAATCAATTTTATTTATATATTCAACTTATGTCATTTTAGTATGATTTTTTTTTAAATTTATAAATTATATGTTACATATATAGTCTATACTTAATATATCGTTAAGTTAGTTATTATTTTGATTATACAAGCAACATACTATACAAGCCTATCAATATATATATATATAAAAGCTGCATTAGTAGTAATAATTTTGTCTTACACCCTTCATCATTATGAATATTGTATATAGAGTTATATTATAGTAAAAAATTATCAATGGAAAAAAATCTAATCAATAAAAATATTTTATACCTAAATCATTTTTAGTACATTCACTGTGTTATATTATGTTTTATTAGTTAATCGACAAAGCATATTTTTTATATCATGGTTTAACATTTGATGACAAAATAAAAATCCTTACCGCATAATGCGCGGTGCATATGCTAGTATAAATAATTAAAAAAAATGCAAAAAATAATACACTAATACATAGAATAAAAATCTGTAGGGCAGGTGTTGGAGATAGAAACGGTGAGGATGCTATCGTTGATGTGCTAAAACCCTCTCCCATTTCTTGCTTGTTATCTATCCTTGGTTGGTTGCTGCATTCTCTTCTTTTCTTGTAAGGGTTTAGCTTACAAGAATCAATCAGGTGATTCCTTTCCTTGTAATTTATTTATGTGTGCACACTCTCTCTGGGTATCGTTGAATGGTCGTGTTTCATAACCATTCATAGCTATTACAAATATATTTTTTAGATGGGTGTGTTAATGTTAAATTCACCACCAATTTTGTGCCCTAGAGGTATTATTAGCTTGAACCCACTCTTATGCTTGAATTTTGTTAACTACTTACGATGTACGGATTCGGGTTTTTCTTTCCCTAATGCAAAACTGTGCCTTGGACTACCTCTTCCTAAAAAGACTTGTTTTTGTGTTGTTGGTGTTAACATAAACAAAGATTTCCGTGTTATAAAAGTGGTTGATGATGATGAGGATGGTCCTGGAGAAGAACCTACTATGCAGTCTAATTTGGACTGGGAAGAGGAATTTGTAGGAGAGATTGATCCTATGCCAAGTAAGAGAAAACAAAAAGAAAAGTCTGAATTGCTTCAAGAAACAGACTCCACGGATTGGTGTGTAAGAGCGATATCTGCTCTCAGGTCTATTCAAAACAGGGGTTTGACCAGTGCCATGGAAGATCTTACGATGGCACTAGATCAACAACCTGCTTACAATTACAAATGGCGATTGGTTTTATCCTACGATGGCACTCGATTTTCAGGTTTCCATCTCCATCTCCATCTCCATCTCCATCTTCAATACTAATAAATAATATTCTCGTTGATTATGTCTTTCACTTTATGCCCTAAATTGATTCCCTTTCCTTGATTTGGCATATGTGACTATCAAGTCGATAGGGCTTTTTGTTGATTATAATACCTAAATCCTTTTTAATGCATACATAACACAATTACTTTTAGGTTGGCAGTATCAGCCCTCAACACCAACCATACAGTGCATTTTAGAACAAGCCTTAACTCAAGTTACAAAACTAGAGCGCAAGGATCTCTGTTTAGTTGGTGCAAGTAGGACTGACGCAGGAGTTCATGCGATGGGTCAGGTATGGTATCATTCACACATATGTGAATAGTAAGTTAGTAAGGTAACCAATCAATCAATCATTGACTTGATTTCAGGTGGCACACTTCGTTACACCTTTCAATTATCAAGGACTGCAGGATATGCATGCAGCACTCAATGGTCTTCTTCCTCCTGACATTCGAGTAACAGAAATCAGCCCTGCAATGCCCCAGTTCCATGCTCGTTTCTCAGTCACCCGAAAGATTTATCATTACAAGATTTATAATCACCCTGTTTGGACCCATTCCATCGTCTATATGCTTATCATAATCGTTCCAACCTCAATACTTGTGTCATGATGGAAGCCGCTAACCATTTTCTAGGGAAACATAATTTTTCAGCCTTTGCCAATGCACAGCGCAATGATCGCATACTCAACCCACTCAAGAATATATTCCGACTGGATATAATTGAAAACGTAATTATTATTATTATTATTATTATTTTCTTTAAAAGTTTTTGTTTTTGTTTCGTTATTTAGGCCAATCAGTCTTTTGGTGTTTTTCAGGGACCATTATGCAGGTTGAAGTTGAAGGCTCTGGATTCCTCTATAGGCAAGTCAGAAACATGGTACACCAACATCATCTCCTCAAATCATTACTTGGTTTGCTTTATTGTTACAAATTATTGAATTCAGGACATTTATTGAATTCTTCCCTTATAGGTTGCTTTATTGTTACAAATTGGGAGAGAAGCAATCCCACCAGAGATTGTTCCAAAAATGTTGGCAACATGTGATCGCAAGGAACTTGCAAAGGTCGCTCTTGTAGCTCCACCTCATGGTCTTTCTCTGGTGGAAGTCAAGTATAATGAAGAACATCTCCAGCTTCCTAAAGATGGGCCTGCAACTAGTTTCGGTAGGCATCATAGCATAACCAAATGTAAGTTGCAATATTACTAGTTTAGGATCTTAGGCAGACAGGGTTTAGTTCCAGGTTTTTGTCAGTTGTGTATTTAGAAGAAAGTTTATTTCTACCTATGTGGCTTCCTTTATTTTTATATGCGAGCAGAGCCCAGTTATAGAATGATATAAAAGTGGTTGAGGATGAGGATGAGGATGGTCGTGGAGAAGAATGATAGGGAACGGCCCACTGTAATTCTAAATAACAATACTATAAATATAAACCCTATTAGGAATAAGAGAGTTATGTGAGAATTTAGCTTTTCTATTGAGAGGTCGGCTATTATAGCTTGGGCGGGAGGGTAGACCAATCTGTGGCTCCCTTTTGATTTACCTTTATGTTCCTTTGATTTCCAATAATTCAACAGTTAATTCATTTTTCCAATTTATTGTTTGGTTATTCGATTCTCGTTTCTATCAATTTGGTTCCATTGTCAGGAAACACAATCAAGGGGAAAACAACAATCGAGGGAAGATATGGTCGCTTCAGATCAGGTGAACACACGACACGATTGCAATCCAGAATCGATGCTCAAGATGAGAAGATTGAATCCCTCACTAATCAAGTGAAGGATATGTCCGTTTCGATCAATTCTATGAAGGAAATTCTGAATGAGTTGCCCAAATCCATTGAGAAGTTAACGATGGTTATCAGAAGTCCCTGGGAAAACAATTTGTTTACGAAGAAGAAGCTGAGGGGCCTTTGTTTAAGGAGCGGATGATGACAGACGACTATGAATCCAGCCAAAAAATTCCAAATCGAGGTCTGGAATCCTTCATCAAACACGACCATTTTGAGACCTCTCTCTTCTCGATGCCTAAGGTGAAGCTCCCTCTGTTTGAAGGCATCGATCCCAGAGGATGGATATATTTCCAGGTTAATCAAACTCCCTCTCCCTAGAAATTAAAACTTACTCAGATGTGTATGGATGGCTCTGCCTTCAATTGGTTTACTAATCTCCTAATCAGACATCCACACACCACTTGGGATCAATTTCGGGACAAACTAATGGTCCGATTTGGTGGAACCAAATTCCACAACGCACATGAAGCATTGGGATCCATGTACCAGGAAGGGGACATCGATGAATACATCGAGAGCTTTGAATCCCTCTCGGCGTTCATTACAGATCAGTCGGAGGCTCAATCCATAGGGATGTTTCTTCGTTGCCTTCAACTCGATATCAAAAATTGGGTCCGAGCACTGCTTCCCGCTACATGCGATCAAGCAATGGATCTCGCTCGTCATGTTGCAACGGCCATACAACCAGCGAGATTCAATCCAACGCGTAGATAGGCCAAATTCCATAAATCCAACCCACTTACAGCCTAATCGACTCAGCCAGACCCAATCCAAACCCTACGATATGGCCAAAGTCAATTTTTCTGCCAATCGAAACTCGGGAACTCAACATCTTACTAAGGAGGAATGGGAGGATCGACGAAAAAAAGGGTTGTGTTTCAGTTGTGGGCAGAGATATTCTCCTCAACATAAATGCACCGAAGGACAACTCAGGGTGATTTTATTGGCCGGCGGTGAAGAGATAGATGAGGACGGTGAAATTCGACGTATGGAGGGAAAATTAAACGACAAACCAATTATAGATGGGGAGTGTAATGCCCTGGAGTTCTGTGGGTTGGAATCAGACTTCTCCCCATCCTTGAAGACACTTAAACTAGTCGGGGAATTATGGGGCGTACCCGCTCTAATTTTGGTTGACAGTGGGGCAACACATAACTTCATCTCGAAGCAGTTAGCAGTGGCTTCAGGATTAGAAATTCGACAAACAAACCCACTTTCCATCTGTTTTGGCGGTGGTACCCGAGTTCGTATCTCTGAAATGTGCCAAGGAGTCTCAATACAATTAGGGACTTTCACTTGCATAGTCGATGCCTTGGTCTATGATCTGGGATCGTTGGATATGATTCTTGGCATAGCGTGGCTAGAAACATTGGGTGACGTTGTTTCTAATTGGCAGACCCGACAAATGCGGTTCTGGAAGGATGGAACCCTTATTCTATTGCAGGGTGTCTCCTCTTCACCTTACAGTCAACCTTAGCACTAGACACGACTAGAAGGACAACTCAGCTTCTTTTTAGCGAATGTAGAGGGTATAACAGCCCTTACCAATCGCGAGCAGATTCAATCGGATACCGACTTTCCCCAATTCACTTCGTTAATCCAGTCTCCTCGAGGCTTACCTATGTCTAAAATCTCGGCCATTCATGATTGGCCAATCCCCAAAAATACCAAGGTTGTTCGGGAATCTCTTGATTTAACGGGGGACTGTAGGAGATTCATAAAGGATTGTGGGAAAGTAGCAGCATTGAAGAAGCCACTTGGAGGACGCGACCGTCATTCAAACTCGGTTCCCTGATTTCAGGCTTGAGGACAAGCCTGCTCTTCAAGACGGCGGCATTGATAGGGAACGGCCCACTGGCCCAAGCCCAATTCTAAATAACAATACTATAAATATAAACCCTATTAGGAATAAGAGAGTTATGTGAGAATTTAGCTTTTCTATTGAGAGGTCGGCTATTATAGCTTGGGCGGGAGGGTAGACCAATCTGTGGCTCCCTTTTGATTTTACCTTCATGTTCCTTTGATTTCCAATAATTCAACAGTTAATTCATTGTTCCAATTTATTGTTTGGTTATTCGATTCTCGTTTCTATCAAAGAACCTATACAGTCCAAATTGGACTGGGAAGAGGAATTTGTAGGAGAGATTGATCCTATGGGTTATCGTCCCCCAAGTAAGAGAAAACAAAAAGAAAGCCTGAATTGTTTCAAGAAACAGACTCCACGGATTGGTGTGTAAGAGCAAGGAGATCTGCTCTCAGGTCTATTCAAACAGGGTTTGACCAGTGCCATGGAAGACCTTGTCACTGTTAATCATCTTAAGAAGAACATTAAGAGAAAACAAAAAGAAAGTCTGAATTGCTTCAAGAAACAGACTCCACGGATTGGTGTGTAAGAGCAAGGAGATCTGCTCTCAGGTCTATTCAAACAGGGTTTGACCAGTGCCATGGAAGACCTTGTCACTGTTAATCATCTTAAGAAGAACATTAAGAAGGAAAAGCCCGCCAAGAAAAGTTTGGATTTTGATTCTGATGGGGAAGATGCTCAACTGAATATTGAAAACCTTTTGGATGAGGATAAGGACCAACTTAAAAAAACTGTGAGTATCATGGCAGGTGGGATGTTCAAGGAAAGAAAGGAAAAAACAATGGAAAGTTTTGTTGAGAGGCTATCCCATTTCTCTGGGCCACATGACCGGAGGAAAGAGATCAATTTGAACAGAGAAATTGTGGAAGCACAGACTGCAGATCAAGTATTGGAGGGGACCGCTGAGATGATAATAAATGTTTCCAATGGCTTGAGTCCTTCATCTTTATCTCCGTTAAACCTTGCCACAGCAATCCACTGTATTGCTAAGAACATGGAGAAAGTTTCGATGACCAGGAGTCACAGACTTGCATATTGGAATGTCAATGTCGGGCACAACATCACCCATTCCCCGATAACCAGTTCTAGTATTCGGCTCTATCCGGTAACATTCTGGTATTCGGCTCTATCCGATAATCGGTTCTATCCGGTAACCTGGTATTCGGCTCTTGGATGCATCCTACGTCCCCTATTTGGCTTGGCCTTAGCCTTTACGAGTGGTAGGGAAATGTGTATGCTTGTAGGTATGGCAATGATGGCACTTCCAGAATGCTCTGCTCAAGGTGTCTCAAATATCGCATGGGTCCTGTCCAAGACTGGTGGTGAGCTTCTTTATCTGTCTGAGATGGATAGAGTGGCGGAGGTGGGGTTGACCAAGGTTGGCGAATTCAATTCACAGAATGTTGCTAATATTGCTGGTGCTTTTGCCTCTATGCAGCATGCTGCTCCACATCTCTTTTCAGAATTATCGAAAAGAGCTTCAGATATCATTCACGCTTTTCAGTCACAAGAACTTGCTCAGCTGTTGTGGGCTTTTGCTTCGCTGGTTGAGCCTGCAGACTCGTTATTCGCATCTCTTGACGATGTTTACAGGGATGCCCATCAGTATAGGTGCAGCGTGGACAAGAAGAGAACAACAACATTAAAGTTGAATGAAGCAAGAGAAGGCTTTCTTCCTCCGGTTCTTGATCTCAACAGGGATCAACTTGGAAACATATGTTGGTCTTGTGATGTTCTTGGGCAACTGGATGGGATATTCTTTTCCCATGTCTGGAAAACCTTGGGGTATTTTGAGGAGCAACAGATTTCAGAGCAGTATAGGGAGGATATCATGTTTGTTGCTCAGCTTCAGCTTGTGAAACAGTGTCTGAAGCTTGAGCACATTTGTTATTGTCTCTTAAAACTGATATTGAGGACAAAATTATTCGTGCCGGGAAAACTGCACGTTTTAATCAGAAGATCACCTCTTCATTTCAGAAGGAGGTGGCCTGTCTTCTTATGAGCACTGGTCTTGATTGGACAATAGAATATGTTGTAGATGGGTACACCTTGGATGCTGCTTTGATTCATCTGAAAGTTGCATTGGAGATTGGTGGGCCAATACATTTCTCAAGAAATTCAGGTGGGTGGGGGCTAAATGTTAATTGGCTGGCATCTATCTAAGTTTTTTGTACATTAGGCTGCTAGGAATTCAGTTTTATGCTTTTTTGTCGACAGGAAACCCTTTAGGGCTTACAGTGCTGAAACGCCGCTACCTTGAAGCTGCTGGTTGGAAGCTTGTATCAGTGTCTCACCAAAAAGTGAGTTCTTTTGTTGCCTTGGCCTTGTATATTATACGTTGTTTTCTTTTTAATTCTCCTTAAGATATTGTCAGGATCGATTCTTAACAAGAATTAAACTTCTTAGAAACAGAATTTAGAGAATCTTGCGGAATAGAACTCTAAATCAATTAAAGAACAATCAATAGAATTCAACACACTGTATATATCAAACTGTATTACAAGCTTTACACCAAACCTCAATCTTGTTGAACAGGCTCAACAAGACGACTTCTACTTCTCTAGAAATAGGATCTATGATCTTGAGGTTGATTTTCTCTGAATAGCTAAACAACTTTTTGAATAATTGTTCTCTATATCGTGTATCTTGTATATTCACGTATTTTCTAATAGCTATCTATCAATACTATTTATACAAAAGTAATTACAAGATAACTATCAAAAGTAAATTGATCTTCTGAATCTTCGTTAACCATATCTTGATCAATTCCTTCTTTGTCTCCAAAAGTATCGCATACCAAACTTATCAAGTCAGCAGTATTAACAATGATTTGGCTCAGCAGCATTAACGACCTTCAGCAGTATTAACCTTCACAGTCTTCAAGCAGTAGTAACCCAGCTCAGCAGTACTAACCATGTCTAGCAGTAGTAACTTCTTCTAGCAGTAGTAACTTCCTCTAGCAGTAGTAACATTGACTAGCAGTAGTAACGAAGAACTGGCAGCAGTAACATTGTCTTGGCAGTACTAACCATACTTAGCATATCTTCAGTTCCCAACAATCTCCCCCTAACTTGACTTTTAGGAAAAGAAGTCAAGTTCTTCAGATGATGCTTCCAAAACTTAGTCATCATATACGCATAGATCAGGACTTAATCCCAGACTTTGATTGAGAATCCTTTTTACCAAGAATCTACCCATTGCTGAATCCTTGTTGCAGGTCAGCTTAGTATGTAACATTCCTTTCAGCCTCTTCATGCTGTGATTGTATATTTCATCCACCAGATAGTATTCTTGAGTTGCAGAGTCAAGGGAGATGACATATACTCCACAGTTTTCATAGAGCATCCAGTTGGTAATGGCTTGAAACTGTGTGTTTATCCTATGCTGAACTGCTTCAGGTTTGAACATTTGGCACAAGAATTCAAGTACCATTTTAGAGATTGACATCCCTTGCTCAGTCAGCATGTTTTCATATAGCCTCATCCCAACTTTGAACATTTCTTCTAAGTCTGATCTTGAGCAAGTTCTGACAATTTTTCCCCGAGTTGAAAAGACTTCAAATTTTCCATCTGCTCTTTTTATCCTAATGAACTCCTTTCTACCATCTTTCAAAGTGTCCCAAAAGATGATTTCAGGAGCCTTAGATGATATTGGTTCAGCCTGAATTGGAATTGGGTTAGAGTCAACACCAGTAATATACAAATCACATTGGGCATCAGTTTGTGATTGTACATTGCTTGATTGCCCTGATGGAGTTGCCACTTCTTCTTCAGCAACTTCTGAGGTTAATTTTTTTTCTTTCACTGTTTCCTCCTGGGCCTCTTCTGCAGTTGGCTCCACCCTTGGCTTCTTTTCATTTTTCTTCTGTGAAGTTATGGGCTTGGTGCTTGGTCTTTTCTTTGACATCATCTTGGTTCTTTTAAGAGTTCTAACAGCTTCAGTAGTTGGTTCAGCTGTTTTAAGTTTTTCAGCAGCAATAACCATTTCTGCTGCTATGGCTGTTACTGCTTCTCTTAGAACATGTAATGATGCTGCTTCAACACTGTTCTTCACAATCCAGTATATTTCTTCATCAATTTCAGCTTGAGATGTAGTTACTGCTTCCTGCTCAGTTTCTGCTGCTTTTTCTGTTTGGCCTTCAGCAGCATTAACTGTTTCTGCTGCTTGTTCAAACTCAGCAGCATTAACAGTTTCTGCTGCTGTGGTTTCTGCTGCTGTTGTAGTTTCTGCTTCTTTAATAAGCTCTTCCCCCTTTTCTGTCTCCCCCTTATTCTGTGCACTGGACTCCCCCTTAAACTGTGCATTCTCAATTTCCATTTCAGTCTCCATCTGAACTGTCTCCCCCTCAACTTGTAGACCCTTCATATTCAGTTCTGCTTCTGACTCTGACTCCCCCTTTTTGGGAGCATCATCAGTTGGAGTTCTTCTTCTCAGCACAAATCTTGCCTTTTTCTTTCTGTGCAACAACTTGGTGACCATCTTTTTGAGCTTCTCAATTTGAGACTGTTGGTAGGTGACCACAGTCTTCAGTTGCTCAATCTCCTTCTTCTGTGCCATAACATCCAAGTTGACATTTCCAATGGTTTCCATCAATTCAGCATAGTTATATCTATCCTCACCTTGTTTAGAAGTGTTTACCTTCTTTAAAGGATCCTTGGAAGTTTTAGCAGAAGCCTTCTGCCTAGCAGAAGCACTAACTGCCCCCTTGGTTTCTTGGCACCTGGGTCCTCCTAATGATTTCTCATTTAGAGTTGCCATGGGGAAGGTCTTATTTATGTTACCACTGTCCTTCTCTGTGCTAGCAGAAGTAGTGGCAGCCTTAGCACCCATATGCTCATCCTTCTCCTTAGAGAGCACCTTCTTGGGGTTGGGAGACACCCCTGTGGTTTCCCTGTTGATATTCTCAATTGGAGAATGCTCCAACTGAGGGCTTAAAGGCTTAGGGCTCTGAGTAGGTACATCAAGGGAAGGAACCTTGTGCACCTTTCTTCTTTCAAACCTTTTGGTGATTGTGGGAGTGGGTCGTTCAAGGATGGACTGAGGGATGTCTTTTGAGATGGAAGGTTGGGATTGGTCATCAGTGGGTTGATCTAATGAGGGCCTTGATCCTGATGCCATACCTTCAGAGGGGTGGGACACAACCATCATTGTAGAGAACAATGGTGTGTCAACTCCTTCCGAGTCCCTAGGAAGTCTTTTCATATTTGAAAAAACCTTCCCTTTAGGGGATTTGGGTACATATACCTCAGTAAACTGAGGTAAGTCCATCAATTCCTTGTTAATAACTTCTTGCACAAACCTTGGATACATGTAAAAGCTCTTTTTGGATTCCAAGTTTGATACAAGATCATTAAAGATCATTGCTGAAAAATTGTACTTTCTGGCAGTGGATAAGCAGACCAAGGCATATGCAATGGGACTGCTGAACTCACTCCATCCAGTAGTTTTCTTGGAAATACAGTGCATCAGGGTATGAACAAGAAATCTCCATTGGTTGAAAAATTTTGACTTGTAGAATTTAAAAACACCAATGGGACCTTCATACCCCATTCTTTGTAAAGTCGAATATAAGTCATCAGAAGATAGAGAGGTTATACCTGAGGCATCATCCAAGTGAAGAGAGATGCGAATAACCTCCTCTGTGACTTTCAAGGGTTTATCACAAACCCTTGTTCGAATGGTTTTCTGCCCTTCTTCGAAACTAACAGTGGCATTCTCCCAAAATTGTGTCTGATGTTCGATATAGATGGTTGGGCTCACCGTTAGGGCATAGGAGATGTGCGAGGATTTGAGAAAATCGACGATATCGTGGAATCCCGCAGCTTGTTTCGGCTTCTGAAGCATGGCTATTTCATTGTGCTCATCAACAAACTCCATGATTCCTGAGGATTCTTGAAAGAAAAACACAAAGATTCTGGGGAGACTAGGTTAGAACGAGAGAGAAGAAGTAAATGCGAAGAGTCGTTATGAACTTTGGCGGGCAAACAGGGGTATTTATATGCCCTAGATTATCAAAAGCAGTATTAACGACATAAGCAGTATTAACTACTGAGCAGTATTAACTGCAAGGCAGTATTAACTACACAGCAGTATTAACTACCAAGCAGTATTAACTACCGAGCAGTATTAACTACCAAGCAGTATTAACTACCTAGCAGTATTAACTACCTAGCAGTATTAACTGCACTAGCAGTATTAACTGCACTAGCAGTATTAACTACTGAGCAGTATTAACTGTGCACTAGCAGTATTAACTACTGAGCAGTATTAACTGCAAAGCAGTATTAACTATACAAGCAGTATTAACTTCTAGAACACAGGCAGTAGTAACTTTGCACTATGCACCACTTGTCAAATCCTCAAATGTCATCTTACACATCACTTTTACCACTTCTCTTACCTTCTGCAGGATTATTTTCAAAAGTAACATGTCCTTCATCAATCTTTTTGAAATTTTTGAAGACAGGCCATGTTACCTGTCATGTGCCTAGAGCAACCACTGTCAACATGCCAAATGCTTCTCCCCTTAAGCTGTTGGCTGCCCTGCACATCTGATAAATCAATTAGTTTTTGTTAGGGACCCAAGCCATAGTGGTCTTGGGTCTCCCTTGATCATCAAAATACTTACATTCTGTTTTGATGAGCTTGTCAAAGTGAGGAACATCAGTGCTTGAGTACTTTGTTTTGATGATAGGTCTAGAAGCAGTACTAACTGATGCAGGAGTACTAACTTTGTTAGCAGCACTAACATTGCTTCCAGAAGTACTAGCCTTCTCAGCAGTATTAACTAACTTAGCAGTACTAACACTAGAAGCAGTATTAATTGTTGAAGAGGTACTAACTGTGTTAGCAGTACTAACACTGCTAGCAACATTATTGCTTCCTGCAGAACTAACATTGTTAGCAGTACTAACTGAGTTGGCAGTATTATCATTAGTACCTTTAGGCATCCATACTCTAACACTTTCTGTTTCTGCCTTTTTCATGTGGCTTTTGGTTTTAACTTGTTTCTTTGCCACAACTTTCCTCACAGATTTTTTATATCCACCATTCTTTCTGTAACCACCAGGTTTTTGAAAAGATCTTTGAGCATTAAACCTTTGGTTAACAGGATTGAAATAACAGTGTTTGGCTAAATGATTTAGCTTACCACAGATGAAACAAGGTTTTGGCCTGTTGATTCTGTTCAGGTCAACTCCTTGTCTCATAGCCCACTGGTTATTCCAGTTCCTTTGATTTCCCCTCTGATTATCATGTTTTTGGGGCTTGAGCTCTTGAGATTTCTTACAAGAACAATGTTTACAGGTATTGGGAGCCACAATTGTGGTCTGTTTGTAATGGACTCCCTTTTCCTTTTCAGTCCTTTTGATCTCATTGTTCTTTCCCCAAGGATTTCCATCTTTCTTATTGGTCACAATTTCATTGTCTAAGGGAACCTTACTACTAACACTCTTATTCTTCTTAGATTCTTCCTTCTCTGTTTTATCCTTGACCACTACTTCTTTTTCACAAGGATCTATATTAATCTTTAATTCAGGATCCTTCCTATCCTTGGTCTCTAACAAATCAGACTTAGGAGGTATGTAGTTGTTATTGTAGGGTGGAGGTGTGGCATTGTACCCTATCCCTACTTTCATCTTGTCATGGATTTGAGCCTTAATGATGGTATCCATGGTTTTAGAAGCACAGGTAAACTTTTCAACATCAAGTTTAACCTTCTTAAGCTCTTCTTTTAATTTCTCATTCTCCTCCCCAGACACTTTCAGCTTAATTTCATACTCATTCTTCTCCCACTTCCAATAGTTAGTATCATAGTGGTGTTGAAGTTCATTAGCTTGAAAAGCTCTAATCTGTTCTTCAAACCTTTCTACAATCCTAACATAATCTTTCACATCTTTCTCTAGCCTCTTAAGGTTATCACACATACCCTGATTGTGATCCCTATATCTTTTAACAGCATCAATGCAAGCTTGAGAACAGAGTTTAGATTGTACCTCAGTGGGAATATCAGATACTTCTGCCATAAGAGCTTGATTCTGACAGGCTTCCTCAGCTTGATCACTCCAATCAAAAGTACTGTTTGATTCAATAGAATTTTTCATATTGACTGTAGAATTCTAAGAAAACCTTGCTCTGATACCACTTGTCAGGATCGATTCTTAACAAGAATTAAACTTCTTAGAAACAGAATTTAGAGAATCTTGCGGAATAGAACTCTAAATCAATTAAAGAACAATCAATAGAATTCAACACACTGTATATATCAAACTGTATTACAAGCTTTACACCAAACCTCAATCTTGTTGAACAGGCTCAACAAGACGACTTCTACTTCTCTAGAAATAGGATCTATGATCTTGAGGTTGATTTTCTATGAATAGCTAAACAACTTTTTGAATAATTGTTCTCTATATCGTGTATCTTGTATATTCACGTATTTTCTAATAGCTATCTATCAATACTATTTATACAAAAGTAATTACAAGATAACTATCAAAAGTAAATTGATCTTCTGAATCTTCGTTAACCATATCTTGATCAATTCCTTCTTTGTCTCCAAAAGTATCGCATACCAAACTTATCAAGTCAGCAGTATTAACAATGATTTGGCTCAGCAGCATTAACGACCTTCAGCAGTATTAACCTTCACAGTCTTCAAGCAGTAGTAACCCAGCTCAGCAGTACTAACCATGTCTAGCAGTAGTAACTTCTTCTAGCAGTAGTAACTTCCTCTAGCAGTAGTAACCTTGACTAGCAGTAGTAACGAAGAACTGGCAGTAGTAACATTGTCTTGGCAGTACTAACCATACTTAGCATATCTTCAGTTCCCAACAGATATAATGTCTCAACTCATCGTTCTTCATGCTTGATGATCCAATTTAAGCCAAGCCAAGAGCTTGTACCTTCACCCCCACTTGAACACTTTCAAGTCATTTTCGAATATTTACCTGAAACTAACTAATGATGGATCAATCTTCTTTTTATTTTTTATTAGTTTTATTTTAATATTTTTATGTTGTGCAGTGGGAAGAACTTAAAGGGAGTCATGAACAGCTGGACTACCTGAGAGAAATTCTTCAAGACCACACAAGTTGGAAGGTAGTGTGAAATGAAAACCTGATGAGTTGAGGTGAGTTGAGTTGGAAAAGCAGGTCAATCAGTGCACATTGATTTGAAAGAAATGTTGTCTGATGAGTAAAAACATAGATAGATCAATCTTTGGCAACCTACCTACCTCTAGTCTACTATACATCTCCAGAACAGAACAGGTCTTCTCCCATATACACTATTAATTTCTAATCATACCCATCATTGTCTTGTTAGGCTACATCCCTTTACCCTAACTCCAGTCAAAATATCAGTCAAATGAGTTAACTTCAAGGGTATTTTAGTCTTTTTATAGCTTTTAAATTTTCTATTAAAAACATCTTTTGATTTAAAAACCACATGGACCAATAATGTAATTTACTCTATCCATATGGGATATATATATATATATATATATATATATATAAAGAGCTAACTTCCTAATTCGTAAAATCCAATTTAGATCTTTAGTTAAAAAATAAAATCTAATTTAAATTTAAAAAATCTCTCCTCTCTTCTCCATAACATACATGCACTCACACATTTAAATGTGTACACAAGGTAAACACCTTATAAAACACTTATTTAAAAATACTATTATAATTTTAAAAAACACCAACTAAAGCAACATAACTAAATGAAATATCTTAAGGTTGTTTTTCACAACGTGTACATATTTAGTTGTTATTGTGAGTGCCTATATGTTACAAGTGGTCAGGAAAATCGTCTTGTTTCCTGTCTAACATTCACAACTTTTAATCCATTCATAGATATTCCTTGAACCCATACAGCTTCCCACTTGAGCCACCATGTCTTTATGTCATCCTTGTATAAATCATGAAGCTCAAATACTTGAAACTGTCCTTTTTTTACCCCTCAATGTTTACTTTTACTGAAATTGCACCATATGCATTCTTTCTTACAAAGACTAAGGACCCTGAATCCGATTTTTCCCATTATTTTCATATCCATAATAGTGCGATAACGAAAAGAAGACCCGGCCCCAGGTTGTTCAACCAAACGCTTACCCAGGTAAGCGCTTACCAAGTCATATTACCTTACGGATGAGTACGGCAACAACAAAAAATCTTACCCGGAAAGAGCCAAAGCAAGGACCGAGAGTCATACCCGGCAAGTGACGACGAATACACAAGTTACATATGCCAAGACACCCAGTTAGATACGATAACTTTCTCTATTTATAAATCACAAACATGCTGGTATGTCGTATAAAGAAGGCATAACAAGAAAGAAAGAGAATACAAAGATACATAAATAACATGTTACATATGGGAGGACTCGAAAACTATCACCGAATTTCTCCATGGATCTGCTCCTATACAACCAAGCAAGCAATACGTCATTTTGTATTACAACTGATAAACCAGGCAGCACTTTACTCCTATACACTCTTTTATCTTTTTCATATATATATATATATACATATATATGAATCACTGAAGCCATCACTCAGGAAATTGAGGTCATCGTCATCACCTTCATCATCTTCATCTTCATCAACACCCACAACAGTATTAACATTGTTAAGCGGATGAGCATCTAATGGCTCTATGTCTGTCAGTGTCACCACCTGCAATGATCCCTTCCTACTCTCTCCATTTCCTTCTTCATATTCCAGCAACCCATTCTCATATGCATCGTCTTGTTCCATTTTCACTACAAAACTCCTATAGAAAATATACATACATATATATATATATGTAGATTAAAGCTCTCTCTCTCTCTCTCTCTTAAAAGAAAAATATGAAAGAAAGAAAGAAAGAGAATGCCAAAAATCACAGATCCAGAAGAAAGACAAGAACAAGCGTTGAAAGCCCAAACAGAAATATCATGTGAATGAAAAAAAAAACAAGTGCAAGTTACCTCATCTTCTTGATATGCTTATTTTTCTGGCTTTACGATCCAGTCATGCAATACGCTCTCTTGTAGAATGCTATCAAGGGAAGCTGAACCTTATGGCATCTTCCTTATTTGGCGCTCCCTGAGTCGTAAATTGTAATTTTCTAAGTAAACCCTAAACCCAAGTCACAAACTGATCAAAACACACAAAATCCTTAAAATGGTTTGGAAATTAGCTTGTAACATTAAGTAAATGTCTATGTTTCCATTTGGCACTCCCATTCATGTCTTTTCCACCGATCAGCCATGTTAAAAAAAATCAATAATACTTCCATAATGAATGGCCAAATAGCCCTTGATTCACCGATCTAGTTTGTCATGTCTAGATGGTTGAAAGGAAATATAAAACTACAGCAGTATATCCATTGGGACAAACAATATATGGTTCAGGTCTCAAAAAAACGAAGCTCGATCATGAACTCTTGCTGCCTTGGTGAGTACCACACAACAGCTTTGGCAGAACCAAGAACTTGTAATGCATATTCAACTGCAAATACAGGATCCTTCATATTCAGAAACATTTCATCCTTTTTCAAATCCAACTCTACTCCAGAATCCACCCTGAAGCTGAAAGGTCCGACGAGCTGCACCAAGGAAATATAAGCATCAGTTTTTAAAAAAATGAAAACACACTACTGTTGCATGAGGATATCTACAGACAATCCAGACATACTCTGTAAAACACTAGTGCTGTTGACACACATAAATCCGATAACAAATATCATAAAAATATTAAGGTATGTACCTGCTGTTGAAATGAAAGGGTGGTATTTGGACAAATTTCCCGAAGTGCTTCTAGCTTAGATGGTTGAGAATTGTATGCATCTTTTGCCAAACGAGCGGCACCGGGAAAAAAAAAGTTGAACCTGAAGGAAATTCGAGGAGGGCCTGACAACGAGTTAGATCAAGGAACATCCTCTGGAAAGTTCCATGTTATGTTGGGTAGAGAGTGACACTGTTGCAAATGAATTAGCTAAAATAGCACAGTTGCCCCTCCTCACACCAAGACCGAAAGAACCGTTCAGACCATTTCCTCTAGGCGCTCTAACTGAACTATCTCCAAAACATGCAGTCATGGCACCTCCTGTGTGAGAATGTGTTAGGCAACATGAATTTGATCCCTAGAATGTCTACCCCAAACACATAATTATTGGAAGGCAACTTTATATAATTATTGGGAAGGAGACTTTATATTAGTAATGAACTCCTATTTACATGTCTAAAAGTTGAAACTTTGGCATTATTCTACATGTAAGGAAAACGCATGATCGTATATGTTCCTTTATCACTACAACATGTCTAAAGTAACTGGAGCATCACGAGCATTCCTTACCAATGATTCCTACTACTGAGATATGAGAATTAGAGAGGAAGGTGTCATATGGTTGCACCATTTTCAACTTTGGTGCTCCACTTCTCCATATGTCGATATTATGTTTCAAAGAAAATGCAGTTGTGGCAGACAAACCAGGCTGTAAAGATGCAGCCATTGCACCATTTTCATGGCTTCCAAATTCTTTTGGTGAACCAGCATTATGGTTGATGCAGACGTGGTAACTTGTGCCACTATCAGAAGCAACGGATGCCAGGTCAATTGCCATGGTCAACGGGACATCCCAGAAAGTACCGTCCTTGTCAACAAAAAGTCCAGGAGAAGCTGCTTCAAGAGTTAGATTATGATGTGGGAACTGCAAGAAACAATGTCATTTTCTCATACTTGTAAAAATTTCTGGCAAGTTCTAAACCAATGGAAACAGGTCAATTTGTGCAAGAATTTTATTTAGTATCGCACTTTAAGAGTTGTAATTTTGATTCAAACAAATCAGATCCTATTCAGGTGAAAAGATGAAGGATCCACTGTAAACTGATTGTTAACACTGAACATGATCATCAAGCATATTTAGTAAATTATGCATCCAACAGATGGGCATTATTTTCTCCATCACCGGAAAAACTTATCCACCTACAACAGATTTGGGTAATTACACTAGTACATTAACAGGGTAGCATTAAGCTAAGCATAATCTTTTTTCCATCTCTTAGTTATACTTGGATTAAGTTACCTAAGCACAACATGTAAAGATAGACATGCTCATGAATAGCAGCTGTGTGAAAGAAAAGCACAATTAAGGTTTCACATTACATGACATGCTTGCCTTGTGATGAAAAACTGCTTTCTTAAATAACATGTTACATATGGGAGGACTCGAAAACTATCACCGAATTTCTCCATGGATCTGCTCCTATACAACCAAGCAAGCAATACGTCATTTTGCATTACAACAACTGATAAACAGGCAGCAATTTACTCCTCTCCTATACACTCTTTAACTTAAATATATATATATATATATATATATCTATGAATCACTGAAGCCATCACCTAGGAAATTGAGGTCATCGTCATCACCTTCATCATCTTCATCTTCATCAACACCCCCAACATTATTAACATTGTTAAGCGGATGAGCATCTAATGACTCTATGTCTGTCAGTGTCACCACCTGCAATGATCCCTTCCTACTCTCTCCATTTCCTTCTTCACATTCCAGCAACCCATTCTCATATGCATCGTCTTGTTCCATTTCACTACAAACCTCCTGTAGAAAATATAGATATATGTAGATTAAAGCTCTCTCTCTTAAAAAAAATATGAAAGAAAGAAAAAAAGAAAGAGAATGCCCAAAATCACAGATCCAGAAGAAAGACAAGAACAAGAGTTGAAAGCCCAAACAGAAATATCATGTGAATGAAAAAAAAACAAGTGCAAGTTACCTCATCTTCTTGATATGCTTGTTTTTCTGGCTTTACGATCCAGTCATGCAATACGCTCTCTTGCAGAATGCTATCAAGGGAAGCTGAACCGTATGGTATCTTCCTTATATGGCGCTCCCTGAGTCGTAAGTTGTAATGAACATAGATAAAGTCATTCACTCGTTTCTGTGCCAGTCGGTTGTGCCTCTGGTTGTGAAACTGATCATATATGCTCCAATTATGCTCACAGCCAAAAGACGAGCATGTTTGACTCAATATGCGTACAGCAATCTGTTGCAGCTCCAAGCAGTTTATGCCGTGTTGTTGCCACCAAGCAGCTAAAACAGAAAGGTTTTCATTAGGACTGAATATATATATATAAGTTAATAATGCATCATAGCTGAGTGTGTAAATATCAAAGCATCACAGCTCTATTACCTGGATTAAGTTCTGTTCGCGTACTAATAGCCAAATCAGTTCCGAAATCAGCTTTTGCAGAACCAAAATCTGATATCTGTAATAACAATCATATATTCCAAATTGACGTCTATGAACGTTCATTACCATTGAAATACACACACCCACACACACGCACGATGGAGACTGTACCTGCTTTGATGCCGACACCCTTCGCGCATTGTTTGGCTCAAACCTAACAATGCATGAATTTAGTCCGCGGACAACTTCTGGATGCTAAATAAAGCACATAAGAAAAAACAGCCACTGATAAGAACAGATTTGGTAAAAAAGAGGCAAGGCAAAGATAAGCGGAACTTTTAACGCTTACCGGGACAAAATCAGGTCGATATCTGTACGATGGATTCAAAAAGTAAGCAGCAAGATACAAAGGGTGATTGAGAGATGAATTCCAATGATTGTCTATTACACTCCAGAAGTTGCCATACTTGCGGGCATCATCACCATGGTTGGTTTTTATGGCAAGTTTTGCCCTGTACATGTCATTGTATATAGATGCCATTGAGAGGCTCTCATCACTGTTGATCTTTTGAAGCACTTCCAGAATAGGGTCCACTGATCTCCTTATGTATTGCACCTTCTTCCAAAATGTAGCATTCATAACAATTTTTTCCACCTCTTCACCCTCCTCGCATTTTGAAACTTGACAAGAAAGCCACTTAGTGGACTGAAACAATCGTTTGAGAGCAACCCTGTGGTCCATCAAGCTTTGTAACGTTAAAAAGCTTGAAGCATGACGGGTGAAAGATGCTCTCAGCAGTTCCTGTCCCCCTGTATATTCTCTTTTCACTAAATCTGATAACCACATTTGGTTGTATACAACCTTTGTAATTTTTTGTCCTTTCTCTATACATTCTGCAACCCATTTTATTTTTACAAAATCTTCGAGCATTTGTTCAATACAAGAAGCAGCACAAGGAGTCCAAAATAAATTTTGTCGTTTTTCCTCAAGCATCTTTCCTGCCGCTTGATAACTGGGTGTTTTTTCCGTGATAACCTGGAAAGAATTAGCAAAATTAACTAACACATGTGAGAACTGGATTAGAAATAATGATACTTTACTATAATAAACTACCTGCACAACATTTTCCTCGCCCATCTCATCCACAACTTTATCAAGAAATTTGAATAAAGCCGTTGCAT
Organism: Saussurea involucrata; assembly: GCA_033807775.1. NCBI lineage: Eukaryota > Viridiplantae > Streptophyta > Magnoliopsida > Asterales > Asteraceae > Saussurea > Saussurea involucrata. The sequence continues at coordinate 90,125,680 of CM066317.1, forward strand.
CTTCAACAAATTCAGTTGCATCAACTGAAGAAACAAAGTGCACACCCCGAGGACATGAAACCAAAATGTTGATTAATGTCCTATTCTGTGCATCTTTCCAACTATCAGCCAATATAGAACAACCAGTGACTGCCCAAGAGGCTTTATATTCTGCCAGGTATGTTTTGATGATTAAGATTTCATCATGAAGAAACCGACCCGACAACATACGGCTCGGGGGAGCTGGTAAGTCTTGACCATATTGACCCACCATCTCCAGCATCTTATGGAAGTAGGGTGAGTTTGCTGCATGTGTGGGAACTCCAGCATGATAAAAGAACTTGCAAATTGCAGACATGACCTCCTTTCGTGATATTTTAGTTGACGCCATTGTGCCCTGCTTGGAAGATGCTGATATCTGACCCTTTGGCGACTGTAGAACAACAGTCTCAAATTTTGGTTTTTTGGACAAAGGTTCTGTTCCAGAACCAGGAGATATCCCTTTGATTACTCTTCTTGAATCACTGGTAAATCTTTTATTCCCAAGCAATAGCTTTTCACTGCTCATGAGATGTACATCGTCTTCCTCTTGCTCGTCCTCTTCATCTTCATTTTCTGAGTGCATATAAAATGCTGATGTTTGCTTAGTTTCAGGCCTTCTATGCCTCCTTCCAGTACGATGCCATTTCATATTTTCTTTTATTTTCAGATAGACTTCTTCAGGAGCACTTTTACAAGGTGCGACTTCGCCAGGTATCCTAGCTAGGTGTTGCTTAAAGCGATTAATCCCACCGCTAACTATTTTATCACAGTAATTGCATTTAACCTTTTTCTTCCTCTCATCCTGAGGAATTCCATGTTCCCACCCCGGGTCAACATATCCTAATGACCGAAGAGGAGCCATATTTATAACCAAACCCTTGTCCCCTATCAGCTGCTTTCCTTTGTTCCTGTATGCACTGTGCTCTTCCTCTTCAACGTCATCATTACAAGGGAAATTCAGATATGCTTGTTCATCATATTCAATTTGCTTCGGTTTCTTACCAATACGACATCCTTCCAAGTTTTCTTTCAACTTTAGGCAAACCTCTTCTGGAGCCTTTTCACAATACGTCACTTCTCCGGACACTCGAGCTAAATGTTGCTTCAACCTGTATATCCCACCACTAACTACTTTCCCACAATAATTGCATCTCACCTTCTTCTTTTTCTCGTCTTGGGCAGTACCATGCTCCCATCCAGGATCCACAAATCCACCAGAACGTAGTGATGCCATTTCCTCAACCATGTGGGAAAGTAAAAATTCAGCTGTCCGCTGGCATTATGGGGTTTTTTACCCCATAGCAGCAATAAGCTAAAAGACACAATCAAGGTACCGTTGTCTGCCTTCTAATACTCAAATGCTATCCTTGCTGTGATGACAAATAATCCAGAGAACCACTTCTGTTCTGTGCCTAATGAAACATTGGTCGTTTGATGGATTGTATTCTTTGAATATGTAATGGTATTATATGCTTAACTGTAGCAGCCAAATCTGCAATGATAGTTGCATCTACATGATGTAAGAAACTCAGAGCGAAAATATTGGTTGGTGCCTTAATGAACCGCTCAAATGGGAGAATGGAGAAGATTGAGAACCATACCTTGCACTCCTACAACATACCTTTTCCAATACACCAAAAATGCCCTTTGTAGCATAACTCTCAGGTTGCATTCCCGCCTAGAATAACTATGAATCACCAGCTGCGTGGAGATACACTAAACCAGTGAATAGTAGATCTTGAGTCCTCTAGTGTCCTCCTTCAAGTAGTATAAAACTGGAACACACAATTCCAAATGTGAAATGTACTTATTTATACACACCCATCAAAATAACTATTGTGCAAACTTCAGACACAACTCATGAATAACAACACACTTCCATGAACATACAATCACAATGTAGATCCCATGTTGATGAGAGGAAGCATTCTCATAAATACCCAAAACAAAATACTCATTACATCCTAGAAAAAGAGACTTCACATATTTTTCCTTCATACTTTGGAATCCCTAAAATAGCAAAACAGAAAATTATGACACAAGGCAAATAGCAAAACAGGAAAATAAATATGACAGAAAGCAAATAGCAAATACTAGCAAATAAGCAAAACACAAAAAATATTACAAAAACCAAACTCATAATACTCGAGCAGATCTGAAATGAGTAAAACAGAAACCAAACAAGATAAACTGATGGCAGATTTCGAGCATATAACAAGAGAAACATAAATCGATGGGTTATGGCAACAAGAAATCGAGCAGACAGACAAAAAATCGAGAAGATAGAAATGGAGGTATCAGACATAAATCGACCAGACAAAAAAGAACTCGAGCAGAGAAGAATCGACAGAAATTGAACCTGGGATGTACAAGTCTGGTGTTGAAGTGCGATGGAGAACCCTAGAAAGAAATCCACAAATCGTGACCCTGGTGAGTGAGAACGGCCGGGTTGAGTTCTCGTTGTTGTTGTTTTCATTTTCTGTTTGTACCTTTTATTTTTCTCTATTTTCATCTATCGGTATAAAATGAATTTTCTGATGGAAAATTTGCGTTTCTATTCTTATTAATGTATTGCTCCATTGCATTCTATAATAGTTGAATTTCTAACTAGGTAACTGCACCGTGCGTTGCACGGTATATACTAACAGTGTATATAAATATAAATACGATAAAATATTTAGATAAAGATCAATAGCAGCTTCTCGTTGATTTAAAGTTTTAACTTTACTTTATATATTAATTATTGATTGTTAGAATGATAAGAAAAAAAATACTTAATCGCTAAAAAATATACACTTTTAAAAAAAGTTTTCATTTATAAGCATTGTTAACTTACTACAAAAAAATAATAAATTAAATAATAAAAAATATATTCCATTAAAATAAGTTTTCATTTATAACCATTGTTGCATTTCATTAAAGTTTTGGTTATGTAAAAAAAAATCAAATAAAAATATATGTTAGATTAATAAAAAGGAAAAAAAATACTCACGGTATATACTAACAGTGTATATAAATATAAATACGATAAAATATTTAGATAAAGATCAATAGCAGCTTCTCGTTGATTTAAAGTTTTAACTTTACTTTATATATTAATTATTGATTGTTAGAATGATAAGAAAAAAAATACTTAATCGCTAAAAAATATACACTTTTAAAAAAAGTTTTCATTTATAAGCATTGTTAACTTACTACAAAAAAATAATAAATTAAATAATAAAAAATATATTCCATTAAAATAAGTTTTCATTTATAACCATTGTTGCATTTCATTAAAGTTTTGGTTATGTAAAAAAAAATCAAATAAAAATATATGTTAGATTAATAAAAAGGAAAAAAAATACTCAATCGCTAAGAAGATACACTTTTAAAATAAAGATACACTTTTAAAATAAGTTTTTATTTATAAGTATTGTTAGCTTACTACAAAAATAATAAAATTAAATAACAAAAAAATATATTCCATTAAAATAAGTTATCATTTATAACCATTGTTACATTTCATTTAAGTTTTGGTAATGTAAAAAAGAAAATAAATTCAAATAAAAATATATGTTAGATTAATAAAAAAAATACTCAATCGCAAAAAATATACACTTTTAAAATAAATTTTATTTATAAGCATTGTTAGCTTACTACAAAAAATAATAAAATTAAATAACTAAAATGTATTCCATTAAAATAAGTTTTCATTTATAACCATTGTTGCATTTCATCTAAGTTTTAGTTATGTGAGAAAAAAATTCAAATAAAAATATATGTTAAATAATAATAAAAAATTAATACGAATACAGGGTATAATTATATATATTGTTGTTAAAAATGTGATGTAAATAATATTTTGTTTTGTTAAAAATATTAATATTGAATATATAAAATAATAAAAATTAGTAAAGAAATTGAAAGGATTAACCCATTTAATGATATATTTGATTTAAAAAAAATACAAAACTCTAAAAAAATTCTAAAGCCTCAATGGAAGCTTCTCCTTAACTCTTTTTCTCTTACATTTTCCTTTATATATTGATATATTGATGTTAACTTACTACAAAAAATAATAAAATTAAATAATAAAAAATATATTCCATTAAAATAAGTTTTTCATTTATAACCATTGTTGCATTTCATTAAAGTTTTGGTTATGTAAAAAACTTCAAATAAAAATATATGTTGGATTAATAAAAAGGAAAAAAAAATACTCAATCGCTAAGAATATACACTTTTAAAATAAGTTTTTATTTATAAGTATTGTTAACTTACTACAAAAATAATAAAATTAAATAACAAAAATGTATTCCATTAAAATAAGTTTTCATTTATAACCATTGTTGTATTCCATCTAAATTTTGGTTATGTGAGGAAAAAAATCAAATAAAAATATATGTTAAATAATAATAAAAATTTAATACGAATACGAATACAGGGTATAATTATATATATTGTTGTTAAAAATGTGATGTAAATAATATTTTGTTTTGTTAAAAATATTAATATTGAATATATAAAATAATAAAAATTAGTAAAGAAAATGAAAGGATTAACCCATTTAATACTATCTTTGATTTAAAAAAAATACAAAACTCTAAGAAAATTCTAAAGCCTCAATGGAGGCTTCTCCTTAACTCTCTCTCTCCTACATTTTCCTTTATATATTGATATATTGACTGATGTTAGCTTACTACAAAAAATAATAAAATTAAATAACAAAAATGTATTCCATTAAAATAAGTTTTCATTTATAACCATTGTTGCATTCCATCTAAGTTTTGGTTATGTGAGAAAAAAAATTCAAATAAAAATATATGTTAAATAATAATAAAAATTTAATACGAATACAGGGTATAATTATATATATTGTTGTTAAAATGTGATGTAAATAATAATTTGTTTTGTTAAAAATATTAATATTGAATATATAAAATAATAAAAACTAGTAAAGAAAATGAAAGGATTAACTCATTTAATGCTATCTTTGATTTTTTTAAAAATACAAAACTCTAAGAAAATTCTAAAGCCTCAATGGAGGCTTCTCCTTAACTCTCTCTCTCCTATATTTTTCTTTATATATATATATATATATATATATATACTAGTATGGGTCTCGCGCGTTGCACGATAGTGATAAGTATTTTAAATAAATAATTGTCGTAGTTAACATAAAACGTAATTTCTTTATTTGTTTATTAATAAGATACACTTTAAAAAGAATAATGTATTTCCATAAGTGCTTCATTTTTATATATTGGTAAAATGTGTTGTTAGGAAGAGTTTCATATTTATCGGTAACAACTTTGTTATGTTATTTTCAACTCAAACGACGTGTCACACAACCCTATCGTTATTGTTGTTACGAAGGGTTTGAAAATTTTATTTTTCTTCCAAAAAATGGTTCGACTAAAATTAGTCAAGCCTATGAGTTGCATTAAATAAACATGAGACAGTTTTATTAGTTAACACAAAAACATTCTTTTAATTTTTTAATATATATAGTCATTTTCTACTTCAAAACTTTGATCTTCTCACCAATGTGGGATGATGAACTAAGGGGCCGTTTACCTAATCACTTACCCGGGTAAGTGCTTACCGATAAAATTAAACACTATCACTTATTTCTTAGGTAAATTTTTGTCCACCAAAATGGCATCGTATGCAACAATTTAGCCGGTAAGCGCTAACCGTGGTAAGAGTCGTCGCACTCACTTACCGGGTAAGACTCTCGGTCCTTGCTTTTGACTTCCGGTCCTTGCTTCCGCTCTTACCGGGTAAGATTCTTGGTCCTTGTCATATTCATCCGGTAAGCTAAAGTAACTTGGTAAACACTTACCCGGGTAAGCGTTTTGTAAACGGCCCCTAAACCACATTTCAAGATTTGAGGATTACTCAAATTTAATGTTGCCAAATCCTCATCCTCGGTTTTGATTTTTACATATTTTTCAAAAAAAAAAGTCACTAAATTATGGCAACTCAATGTCTTGACACAAAAACCTCTCATCCTCATTTCTTATACTCACTTATTTGTTCCAATCTTTCAACTTTTTACCAATGTGAGACAACTTAAATTCAACCACAATCCACCATTTGAGAATACTTAACTCTCATGGTGCCACCTCAAAATGCATTTGCAAAAAAGGGTAAGCTAAATTGGGTCAAGCACATGAGTTGACACAAATAAATCCACCCCTCCTTTCTTATACTCACTTTATCTTTCAAAATTTGCATCTTCAAACCAATATGGGATGGTGCGAAATAGGGTAAACTAAATTGAGCCAACCACATAGTTTACACAAAACATCCATCCTTCATTTTTTATAGTCACTTTCTACTTCAAAAATTTCAACCACAACAAATTTTTGTAACGTTTTTATAATAAGATTTGTTTTGCATAAACAGTGTCATCTAAATAAGATAACCCATGACGCAAACCCCATGAGTTGACCCAATGACATCCTATCATTCTTGGTTTATCTTTTTATCTCTCGCCAATGTGGGATCTCAAACTCAACCAAAATTCACCAATACCCTAATACTCTATTCCATACTGCCAACTCAATACCACTTAGTTTTTCTTTTAATATATATATATATATATATATATATATATATCGATATTTAATAATAAGATTTGTTTTGCATAAATAGGGTCATATAAATAAGATAACCCGTTACACAAACCTCATGAGTTGGCACAATGACATCCTATCATTCTTTTTTATACATACCACTATACTCCAATCTTTCTATCTCTAACCAATGTGGGATATCTCAAACTCAACCAAAATTCACCAATACCCCAATACTCTATTCTCTTGATGTGACCTCAATACCTCTTGGTTCTTCGTTTAGTATATATATCGATGATGTTTTGTTTTGTATAAATAAGGTCATCTAAATAAGATAACTCATGACGCAACCCCCATGAGTTGACACAATGGCATCATATCATTCTTTTTTATACATACCACTATACTCCAATATTTCTATCTCTCACCAATGTGGGATATCTCAAACTCAACAAAAATTCACCAATATATACCCATACTCTATTCCCATGATGCCACCTCAATACCCATTGGTTTTTCTTTATATATATATATATATATAGAGAGAGAGAGAGAGAGAGAGAGACGGATTGATTATCTTATTCCCACCAATGTGGGATATGGAAACTCAACCACATTTCAATATTTAAGAAATACACAAACTTTATAATGTCAATCTTAGTTGTATTTTTATACAATCATTCATGGTTGTTTTTTTAACCAAATTTTATGTACATAGAATTATTTACCAAAAAGACATTGTTTTAACAATTTATTACATAAAGAGAACTTTTTTTGCAAAAAAAAAGTTTACTAATGTGGGCCAAGACTATGACTTGCTACAAAAACATGACCTCCACATTTCTTATACACATTTCATTCTTTCAAACTTTCTTTTTCTCACCAATGTGGATAGCCAAAACACACCACATTTCATGATTTGATGTATATAATCAAAGTTTTTTTTGCAAACAAAGCCTTTTTGCCAACAAAATGTTTACTAATGTAGGCCAACACTATCACTTGCTACAAAGGAATGATTTCCTCATTTCTTATACACATTTCACTCTTTAAAAAAAATCTCACCAATGTGGGATAGCCAAAACACACTACATTTCAAGATTTGATATGTATAAACAAAGCTTTTTTGCAAACAAAGCTTTTTTGCCAACAAAATGTTTACTAATGTGGGCCAACAGTATCACTTGCTACAAAAGAATGATCTCATCAATTCTTATACACATTTCACTCTTTCAAACTTTTTTTTCCTCACCAATGTGGGATAGCCAAAACACACCATATTTCAAGTTTTGATGAATACTCAAACCACATTATGCCACCTCATACATGGTGGTTTTCTCTTTTAATATATATATATATTGATGATTGATTTCAAGATTTGATATATATAAACAAAACTTTGTTGCCTACAAAAGGTTTACTAATGTGGTCCAACACTATCACTTGCTACAAAAGAATGATCTTCTCAATTCTTATACACATTTCACTTTCAAACTTTCTTTTTCTCACCAATGTAGGATAGCCAAAACACACCATATTTCAAGTTTTGATGAATACTCAAACCACATTATGTGATAACACCACTTTTTGACGTTATTTCCGGTCCTGAAACCAATGAGATTGGCTTGTATTTAAGCAAAGAAGCGGAATTTTATGGTTTATCGAGTGATTTGTGCAGGTTTTCTAAAAGATAGCGTTCATCGAGAAAAGAAGCTAAAAAGAGCCCAAAACGAAGCCAACGGAAGCCCGAGATCCAAGCCCAAGACCCGCACCCGAACCAGGACCCAGATCCGCGAACCAGAAACGACCCGCACAGCTCAGAAAAGAGTGCGACTTTCCACGCGACTTGCAAGTCACGTGGAAGGCCGCGTAACCCTCTGTTTCACGATTTTAAGCTGCTATTTTGCGGATTTTAGGTCATGATTCTCGACACAGCCCCGACACGACGAACGGCAGACGACTTGTGGCGATTTTGGGAGCTTTTTCAGAGCTTTTGGAGCCACGAGAGAGGATCAATCGAAGAGGAAGTCACGATGCGATGCGGATTAGAGCCGGGAGAAGGGAGTTTATCACTACATCTTTCACGTTCACGTTTATCATGTTTACATACAGTTTTTCATCCCATTTTCTTGCGTTTTTGTCCCCCCAACATCATGAACTAATCTTTAGATGTTGGGGGTTGGAATGAATGTGGTTTATAGCATATGAACAGATGATTTGAACTTTTATCAGTTTTCCTTAATTAATGAAGCATGTGATTTCGTTTCTAATGCTTTTGTGAGTTTAGCTAGCTTACAATTGTTTTGGTGATTTCAATTGAGTTCGAGAGAATTAATTGTTAACTACAACTAGAAATTGCATGCCTAAGGTAAGAAAGGAGATAGATATTCCGAGTAAGCCTTAGTCCCATTAAAATCTTGCGCTTAATGTGTTTTGAATTACATAGGTTGAGATCGAGAGATATAACTTGTGTCTTCAAGATAAAACTCGTGGTTGCTTGAGAAAGAACCATGCTTTTAAAATAAAACCCGTTGTTGCTTGAGAAAGAACAACGGTGATCTAAGGATTGGGTATTCATTAAAGAGAACGACTGGTAATTGTTTTGAGTTAAATGTTTATATGTGAGAACCGTAGGATTTCCAACCCTCAACTGTTTTCTCTATCAAAGTTTCTTAAGTTGTTTACTGTTCCGTGTTTGATTTAGTTTGTTTGCAATTAATTAGTTTATAAACCAAACACTCCAATTTCGATAGTTCAGTTAATAGAGTTTATAGTAATTGTGATACTTAGTTCCTAGTTCCTGTGGATTCGATACTCGTACTTCCGTACGTATTACTTGATTTCGACACCGTACACTTGCGGTAAGATTTAGGGGGGTGATACCCGCTTATCAAGTTTTTGGAGCCGTTGTCGGGGAACTAGTTGCAACTGATAGCACTACCAGCTATAAGCGCTATTACATTGAACATTTTTTATTTTTGTTATTTTATTTCATCACTTTCAGTTTCTGGATTACTAACTTCGCCTACTCTCTTTTCAGGTACTAATTGGTTTATGCCAAGGAAAACCCGGGGGGAGAAAATTGAACCACTCGATCCGGAGATTGAGAGAACCGCCCGTCGATTACGCAAGGAAGCAAAAGCGAAAGAACACATCAAGATAGAGATGGGCGACGAAGCGAGACGTCCTATGCGGTCGTTTGCCGACCCGAATGTGGCAGCGGCACGCATAGGCATTCAAGCACCAACCACTGCGGCAAATCACTTCGAGATCAAGCCGAGTACCATCGTGATGGTACAACAGAATCAGTTTGGGGGAGCACCAACTGAAGATCCCCATGCACATCTTCGTGCATTTGAACGGATCTGTAATACGTTCAAGATTAATGGGATGGAGGAGAACGCGATCAAGCTAAGACTCTTCAATTTTTCCCTAAAGGGTAGAGCTGAAATTTGGATAGAGGGCCTACCATCGGATCTTATCACTACATGGGCAGACCTGAAAGCTGCATTCCTCTAGAAATTCTTCCCACCGGGAAGAACCGCCCAACTGATGGCCGACATTACCCACTTCGCGCAATGGGACCAAGAGACACTATGAGGCTTGGGAAAGGTATAAAGATATGTTGAAGAAGTGTCCGCACCATGGGTTACACGGCTGGGTAATTATTCAGACTTTCTTTGGAGGACTTCACCCGCAGTTCAAGAATGAAATCACTGCTGCAGCGGGTGGAGCTCTCATGAACAAGACATATGAAGAAGCCGTCGACCTGATCGAGAACCTAGCCGAGCATAGCTATGCCACTCCACGATCTTCCATCAAACGGGTAGCAAGTGTTCAAGAGAACGACGAGCTGAAGGTAATCAAAGCTCAACTAGCTGCGATCACGAACCACTTGAAAGGAGGCAATCAGGAAGAACCCGAACCAGTTCAGTTTTTACAGAACCGGAATAATCAGCCGAGGAACGACCCGTTCTCGAATACATACAATGAGGGGTGGAAGAAGCACCCGAACTTCTCATGGAGTCAACCCGGTCAACAACCGCAAGGTAATTCTTCTCACTTTTCTAATTCTTCCAATACTAACAATGTTTATCGTCCTCCAGGTTTTAACCAAAGGAATCTCAATGAGGGATCATCTATGGAGAAGAAGCCAGGGTTAGAAGACATGATGATGAAGTTCATGACCAAGATGGACAACACGGTTGGCGAATTGGCAAACACGGTGAGCACGGTCAAGGTAGCTACTGACCAGAACACGACGTCGATTAGGCTTCTCGAGAGGCAAGTGGGACAGATTTCTGAAGCTTTACAAAATCGAGCTCCCGGAACATTCCCGAGCATGACTGAAAAGAAACTAAGGGAAGAGTGTAATGCCATTTACCTGAGAAGTGGCAAAGAAGTAATCTAAGAGACCGATGTCGAGCCGAAAGACAGTATTGTGAGTGATACGGCTAATCGCGAAGAACCGAAGGAAAGAAGGGACACCTCCACCAAAGCCGGTAGTCAAACTGTTTGTACCATCGCTACCATATCCGAATCAGGTGAAGGCACACAAAGATGAGGAGCAATTCAAGAAATTTCTAGACATCTTCAAGAAGCTTCACATCAACATCCCATTCGCGGAGGCACTTGCTCAAATGTCGACATACCTCAAGTTCATGAAAGAGATCCTATCCAAGAAAAGGGCAATCGAGCACCAGTCCACCATTACACTTACTGAAGAGTGTAGTGCCATCATTCAGAATAAGCTTCCCCCGAAGCTTAAAGATACAGGGAGTTTTTCGATCCCTATTCAAATTGGGAATCTTTCTTTTGATAAAGTTTTGTGTGATTTAGGAGCTAGTATTAATCTAATGCCCTTATCTGTTTTCAGGAAACTTGGCTTGGGAGAGGTGAAGTCGACATATATGACACTCAAGCTCGCGGACAGATCGATAATCTATCCATATGGAGTGGTAGAGGACGTGCTTATCAAGGTCGACAAGTTCTACTTTCCGGTGGACTTCGTGGTGATCGACATAGATGAAGACGAAGAAGTTCCGCTGATTCTGGGAAGATCTTTTCTGGCCACGAGTAGAGCGTTGATCGACATGGAAGAAGGCGAAATGATTCTGAGGGTCGGTGGTGAAAAGGCAGTATTCAAGATGTTCGAGAAGGTACGAGGTCAAGCTAAAGAGGAGCCGTGCAATCATGAAAGGCCTAAGGAGTGATCGGAAGGAAGGTCGAGCCACGACCGAAACCACGACGCTGGGTGGGAGGCAACCCACCAAGGTTTGCGGTTTCTTTTAATTTCTGCGTTTTTGAGTGTTTTTATTTACAAAAAAATTGAAAAATGAAAAAGTAAACAGAGACATACGCGACTTTCTGCGCGACTTGCAAGTCGCGTGGAAAGCCACGGGACCCTCTGTTGGGGTTTTCCCTTCTTGCTTTATGTGTTTCGTTTCTTTGTTTCCTTTCGCTTTCTGGTTTGTTTTCTTTTGCTTGTGCTTTCTCTCTCTCCCTTTTCCCCGATGTCTCTGATTGGCGCTCGAATCTTACAAGAGAAATCTCCTCCGTCCGGGCAAACAGGTATGCTCTAAACTTTATATGTAACGAGTGTGTATGATGTTTGGTTTCTTAGTAGCTAAACGAGATGCAACAAACCTAAGTTTCACTTAGGTTTGGGGTGCCTCAATTTTCATCATCGACACACTCAATTTTAATCCTGTGCAAACCTCGGTTTCACCGAGGTTTGGGGTTGGCTTTTTTGACAAACCTAGGCCACGGCCTAGGTTTGGGGTGGCCATGTTTTTGAAAATGCTAGAATAGCTCTTTGTTGCTTCATGTTATATTATGCCTTACCTGTCTGATACCTGTAATAACCGCACAACGATACTTGTTTTAGTATCGCCTACGCCGACACTTGCACATTGGGGACAATGTGTGGGTAAGGTTTGGGGTTGCCCAATCGGGCCCACGTTATGCACGTAGATTTCCTGCACCTCTGCATGCTTAGATCACAATAGCTAATTTTTTTTTGTTTTGAATGATTGAGACCGACTATTGTGGGGAGAATCTCGTGATAGTGACGTGACCATTAGGGAAGGACCGGGAAAGGACATGACTTGGGACATTAGTGGAGACCACCCAATAGCGAGTTTTGAGCCTAAAAGACGTTTTTCATTTCGAGGGATTCATACACTTAGTTCTTATACACTTTTTCGAGTTCCTTGTCGTGAATATAGAATGATCTCGCTATATTATTGCATTGGGTAGCAAAGACAACCATCGGAATATTGGGTAAGGGTGTAGTAGACCATATCGTGTGGACCTTAAGAGATGATTCCAGGCATTGTGTGTATGTTTAACCCTGTTTTTAGCTATCGTACCTTTTTACCCATTTGTGTGTACCCATAACCCAAGTTTGCAGCCAAACACTCACCATGTTCATTCCAGACCTACCATTAAACCCTAGCCAAAAACCTTAGCCAACCCTTATCCGAAAGTGTGTCAATCTGAGCGGTAATGAATAACGAGAAGATAGAGCGGAAAAGAAGGAATACAAGCCAGTCATGAAAATAAATAGAAAATAGGGCCAATGCAGCCCCAATCAAATAAAGAGGACCAATGAAGCCCCCCCTAAAAAATCAGTTATTTAGATAGCTTGACAACAGCTCAATAAGAGAGTCAAAGCGACTCCAGTAGTGATAAAGAGGGCCAAAAGATAAAATGTGAAAAAAGTTCATAACTGCTAATGTTTGACACGCCGAGGATTTTTGTTCCTTTATACCCTTCGTTTCTTAGCCATAACCCTAACCCCATTACAACCCTTGTGAAGACCTGGATGATCTTTTGGAAAATGTGATTAGAGTATACGACCGCCCTTACCAATATTCCCTGTCTTGCTACTTGATTCCTTCTGAGATCAACTTTTGGACATTTGTGCGTCTTTCATTAGAGTTGTCATGTGAATTATTAAGTATTCTTGTACATAAATTCCTTAGACATGACAACATGTGCGACAGCCTAGGTTCTAGTGAAACGAGAGTATCCCATGAGGTAGGGTCGAGGCGAAATGTTTTCCCTAGTATGTCTGGACCTAGTACAACCTTAATGTAATCGGAGCAGTCATGAGTTCAACTTACAATGGAAAGTCATAGATCAAACAGAATAAGGATGAGGCGAAAGTGAGATAGGCATTCACGGGTATGGGAAATCACCAGTGCATCACGTGGTACCAAATGGGAGTTGTGCAGTTATTATTATTTCGCTGATATGTGCTTTTACTCTAGTTTATCGCTAATTTGCTTGGGGACAAGCAACGCTCGGTTTGGGGTTGTTGATAACACCACTTTTTGGCGTTATTTCCGGTCCTGAAACTAATGAGATTGGCTTGTATTTAAGCAAAGAAGCGGAATTTTATGGTTTATCGAGTGATTTGGGCAGGTTTTCTAAAAGATAGCGTTCATCAAGAAAAGAAGCTAAAAAGAGCCCAAAACGAAGCCAACGGAAGCCCGAGATCCAAGCCTAAGACCCGCACCCGAACCAGGACCCAGATCCGCGAACCAGAAACGACCCACACAGCTCAGAAAAGCGCGCGACTTTCCACGCGACTTGCAAGTCGTGTGAAAGGCCGTGTAACCCTCTGTTTCACAATTTTAAGCTGCTATTTTGCGGATTTTAGGTCATGATTCTCGACACAGCCCCGACACGACGAACGGCAGACGACTTGGGGCGATTTTGGGAGCTTTTTCGGAGCTTTTAGAGCCACGAGAGAGGATCAATCGAAGAGAAAGCCACGACGCGACGCGGATTAGAGCCGGGAGAAGGGAGTTTATCACTATATCTTTCACGTTCACGTTTATCATGTTTACATACAGTTTTTCATCCCCTTTTGTTGCGTTTTTGTCCCCCAACATCATGAACTAATCTTTAGATGTTGGGGGTTGGAATGAATGTGGTTTATAGCATATGAACAGATGATTTGAACTTTTATCAGTTTTCCTTAATTAATGAAGCATGTGATTTCGTTTCTAATGCTTTTGTGAGTTTAGCTAGCTTACAATTGTTTTGTTGATTTCAATTGAGTTCGAGAGAATTAATTGTTAACTAGAACTAGAAATTGCATGCCTAAGGTAAGAAAGGAGATAGAGATATTCCGAGTAAGCCTTAGTCCCATTAAAATCTTGCGCTTAATGTGTTTTGAATTACATTGGTTGAGATCGAGAGATATAACTTGTGTCTTCAAGATAAAACTCGTGGTGGCTTGAGAAAGAACCATGCTTTTAAAATAAAACCCGCTGTTGCTTGAGAAAGAACAACGGTGATCTAAGGATTGGGTATTCATTAAAGAGAACAACTGGTAATTGTTTTGAGTTAGATGTTTATATGTGAGAACCATAGGATTTCCAACCCTCAACTATTTTCTCTATCAAAGTTTCTTAAGTTGTTTACTGTTCCGTGTTTGATTTAGTTTGTTTGCAATTAATTAGTTTATAAACCAAACACTCCAATTTCGATAGTTCAGTTAATAGAGTTTATAGTAATTGTGATACTTAGTTCCTAGTTCCTGTGGATTCGATACTCGTACTTCCGTACGTATTACTTGATTTCGACACCGTACACTTGCGGTAAGATTTAGGGGGGTGATACCCGCCTATCATTATGCCACCTCATACATAGTGGTTTTCTCTTTTAATATATATATTGATTGATTTCAAGATTTGATGTATATAAACAAAGGTTTTTTTGTAAACAAAGCTTTTTTGCCAACAAAAGGTTTACTAATGTGGTCCAACACTATCACTTGCTACAAAAGAATGATTTTCTAAATTCTTATACACATTTCACTCTTTCAAACTTTCTTTTTCTCACCAATGTGGGATAGCCAAAACACACCATATTTCAAGTTTTGATGAATACTCAAACCACATTATGCCACCTTATACATAGTGGTTTTCTCTTTTAATATATATATATATATATATATATATATATATGCAAAAAAGGGTAAGCTAAATTGGGTCAAGCACATGAGTTGACACAAATAAATCCACCCCTCCTTTCTTATACTGACTTTATCTTTCAAATTTTGCATCTTCAAACCAATATGGGATGGTGCGAAAAAGGGTAAACTAAATTGAGCCAACCACATAGTTTACACAAAACATCAATCCTTCATTTTTTATAGTCACTTTCTACTTCAAAAATTTCAACCACAACAAATTTTTGTAACATTTTTATAATAAGATTTGTTTTGCATAAACAGTGTCATCTAAATAAGATAACCCATGACGCAAACCCCATGAGTTGACCCAATGACATCCTATCATTCTTGGTTTATCTTTCTATCTCTCACCAATGTGGGATCTCAAACTCAACCAAAATTCACCAATACCCTAATACTCTATTCCATACTGCCAACTCAATACCACTTAGTTTTTCTTTTAATATATATATATATATATATATATATATATATATATATATCGATATTTTATAATAAGATTTGTTTTGCATAAATAGGGTCATCTAAATAAGATAACCCATTACACAAACCTCATGAGTTGGCACAATGACATCCTATCATTCTTTTTTATACATACCACTATACTCCAATCTTTCTATCTCTAACCAATGTGGGATATCTCAAACTCAACCAAAATTCACCAAAACCCCAATACTATATTCTCTTGATGTGACCTCAATACCTCTTGGTTTTTCGTTTAGTATATATATTGATGATGTTTTGTTTTGTATAAATAGGGTCATCTAAATAAGATAACTCATGACGCAACCCCCATGAGTTGACACAATGACATTCTATCATTCTTTTTTATACATATCACTATACTCCAATATTTCTATCTCTCACCAATGTGGGATATCTCAAACTCAACAAAAATTCACCAATATATACCCATACTCTATTCCCATGATGCCACCTCAATACCCATTGGTTTTTCTTTTAATATATATATATATATATATATATATATAGAGAGAGAGAGAGAGAGAGAGAGACGGATTGATTATCTTATTCCCACCAATGTGGGATATGGAAACTCAACCACATTTCAATATTTAAGAAATACACAAACTTTATAATGTCAATCTTAGTTGTATTTTTATACAATCATTCATGGTTGTTTTTTTAACCAAATTTTATGTACATAGAATTATTTACCAAAAAGACATTGTTTTAACAATTTATTACATAAAGAGAACTTTTTTTGCAAAAAAAGAGTTTACTAATGTGGGCCAAGACTATGACTTGCTACAAAAACATGACCTCCACATTTCTTATACACATTTCATTCTTTCAAACTTTCTTTTTCTCACCAATGTGGATAGCCAAAACACACCACATTTCAAGATTTGATGTATATAATCAAAGATTTTTTTGCAAACAAAGCCTTTTTGCCAACAAAAGGTTTACTAATGTAGGCCAACACTATCACTTGCTACAAAAGAATGATTTCCTCATTTCTTATACACATTTCACTCTTTTAAAAAAAATCTCACCAATGTGGGATAGCCAAAACACACTACATTTCAATATTTGATATATATAAACAAGGCTTTTTTGCAAACAAAGCTTTTTTGCCAACAAAATGTTTACTAATGTGGGCCAACACTATCACTTGCTACAAAAGAATGATGTCATCAATTCTTATACACATTTCACTCTTTCAAATTTTTTTTCCTCACCAATGTGGGATAGCCAAAACACACCATATTTCAAGTTTTGATGAATACTCAAACCACATTATGCCACCTCATACATGGTGGTTTTCTCTTTTAATATATATATATTGATATATTGATGATTGATTTCAAGATTTGATATATATAAACAAAACTTTGTTGCCAACAAAAGGTTTACTAATGTGGTCCAACACTATCACTTGCTACAAAAGAATGATCTTCTCAATTCTTATACACATTTCACTTTCAAACTTTCTTTTTCTCACCAATGTAGGATAGCCAAAACATACCATATTTCAAGTTTTGATGAATACTCAAACCACATTATGCCACCTCATACATAGTGGTTTTCTCTTTTAATATATATATTGATTGATTTCAAGATTTGATGTATATAAACAAAGGTTTTTTTGTAAACAAAACTTTTTTGCCAACAAAAGGTTTACTAATGTGGTCCAACACTATCACTTGCTACAAAAGAATGATCTTCTCAATTCTTATACACATTTCACTCTTTCACACTTTCTTTTTCTCACCAATGTGGGATAGCCAAAACACACCATATTTCAAGTTTTGATTAATACTCAAACCACATTATGCCACCTCATACATAGTGGTTTTCTCTTTTAATATATATATTGATTGATTGATTTCAAGATTTGATGTATATAAACAAAAGTTTTTTGTAAACAAACCTTTTTGCCAACAAAAGGTTTACTAATGTGGTCCAACACTATCACTTGCTACAAAATAATTATTTTCTCAATTCTTATACACATTTCACTTTTTCAAACTTTCTTTTTCTCACCAATGTGGGATAGCCAAAACACACCATATTTCATGTTTTGATGAATACTCAAACCACATTATGCCACCTCATACATAGTGGTTTTCTCTTTTAATATATATATTGATATATTGATATATTAATTTTTTCTTTTATATATATATATTGATTGATGTTAGCTTACTACAAAAAATAATAAAATTAAATAACAAAAATGTATTCCATTAAAATAAGTTTTCATTTATAACCATTGTTGCATTCCATCTAAGTTTTGGTTATGTGAGAAAAAAAATTCAAATAAAAATATATGTTAAATAATAATAAAAATTTAATACGAATACATGGTATAATTATATATATTGTTGTTAAAAATGTGATGTAAATAATATTTTGTTTTGTTAAAAATATTAATATTGAATATAAAAATTAATAAAAATTAGTAAAGAAAATGAAAGGATTAACCCATTTAATACTATATTTGATTAAAAAAATACAAAACTCTAAGAAAATTCTAAAACCTCAATGGAGGCTTCTCCCTAACTCTCTCTCTCTCCTACATTTCCTTTATATATATATATTGATGATTTATATATATATATTGATTGATGTTAGATTACTACAAAAAATAATAAAATTAAATAACAAAAATGTTTTCCATTAAAATAAGTTTTCATTTATAACCATTGTTGCATTCCATCTAATTTTGGTTATGTGAGAAAAAAATTTCAAATAAAAATATATGTTAAATAATAATAAAAATTTAATACGAATACAGGGTATAATTATATATATTGTTGTTAAAAATGTGATGTAATAAATATTTTGTTTTGTTACAAATATTAATATTGAATATATAAAATAATAAGAATTAGTAAAGAAAATGAAATGAAAGGATTAACACATTTAATACTATCTTTGATTTAAAAAAAAATACAAAACTCTAAGAAAAATCTAAAGCCTCAATTGAGGCTTCTCCTTAACTCTCTCTTTCCTACATTTTCCTTTATATATATATATATATATATATATATATATATATTGATTGATATTGTTGTTAAAAATGTGATGTAAATAATATTTTGTTTTGTTAAAAATATTAATATTGAATATAAAAAATAATAAAAATTAGTACAGAAAATGAAATGATTAACCCATTTAATACTATATTTGACTTTAAAAAAATACAAAACTCTAAGAAAATTCTAAAGTCTCAATGGAGGCTTCTCCCTAACTCTCTCTCTCTCTCCTACATTTTCCTTTATATATATATATATATATTGATTGATGTTAGATTACTACAAAAAATAATAAAATTAAATAACAAAAATGTATTCCATTAAAATAAGTTTTCATTTATAATCATTATTGCATTCCATCTAATTTTGGTTATGTGAGAAAAAATTCAAATAAAAATATATGTTAAATAATAATAAAAATTTAATACGAATACAGGGTATAATTATATATATTGTTGTTAAAAATGTGATGTAATAAATATTTTGTTTTGTTACAAATATTAATATTGAATATATAAAATAATAAGAATTAGTAAAGAAAATGAAATGAACGGATTAACACATTTAATACTATCTTTGATTTTAAAAAAAATACAAAACTCTAAGAAAATTCTAAAGCCTCAATTGAGGCTTCTCCTTAGCTCTCCCTCTCCTACATTTTCCTTTATATATATATATATAAATATATTGATGATTTATATATATATATATATTGATTGATGTTAGATTACTACAAAAAAATAATAAAATTAAATAACAAAAATGTATTCCATTAAAATAAGTTTTCATTTATAACCATTGTTGCATTCCATCTAATTTTGGTTATGTGAGAAAAAAAATTCAAATAAAAATATATGTTAAATAATAATAAAAATTTAATACGAATACAGGGTATAATTATATATATTGTTGTTAAAAATGTGATGTAATATATATTTTGTTTTGTTACAAATATTAATATTGAATATATAAAATAATAAGAATTAGTAAAGAAAATGAAATGAAAGGATTAACACATTTAATACTATCTTTGATTTTTTTTAAAAATACAAAACTCTAAGAAAATTCTAAAGCCTCAAGGCTTCTCCTTAACTTTATCTCTCCTACATTTTCCTTTATATATATATATATTGATTGTTGAATTCCATCTAAGTTTTGGTTATGTGAGAAAAAAAATTCAAATAAAAATAAATGTTAAATAATAATAAAAATTTAATACGAATACATGGTATAATTATATATATTGTTAAAAATGTGATGTAAATAATATTTTGTTTTGTTAAAAATATTAATATTGAATATAAAAAATAATAAAAATTAGTAAAGAAAATGAAAGGATTAACCCATTTAATACTATATTTGATTTTAAAAAAAAATACAAAACTCTAAGAAAATTCTAAAGCCTCAATGGAGGCTTCTCCCTAACTCTCTCTCTCCTACATTTTCCTTTATATATATATATATTTTGATGATTTATATATATATATTGATTGATGTTAGATTACTACAAAAAATAATAAAATTAAATAACAAAAATGTATTCCATTAAAATAAGTTTTCATTTATAACCATTGTTGCATTCCATCTAATTTTGGTTATGTGAGAAAAAAAATTCAAATAAAAATATATGTTAAATAATAATAAAAATTTAATACGAATACATGGTATAATTATATATATTGTTGTTAAAAATGTGATGTAATAAATATTTTGTTTTGTTACAAATATTAATATTGAATATATAAAATAATAAGAATTAGTAAAGAAAATGAAATGAAATGATTAACACATTTAATACTATCTTTGATTTAAAAAAATACAAAACTCTAAGAAAATTCTAAAGCCTCAATGGAGGATTCTCCCTAACTCTCTCTCTCTCTCCTACATTTTCCTTTATATATATATATATATATATATATATATTGATTGATGTTAGATTACTACAAAAAATAATAAAATTAAATAACAAAAATGTATTCCATTAAAATAAGTTTTCATTTATAATCATTGTTGCATTCCATCTAATTTTGGTTATGTGAGAAAAAAAATTCAAATAAAAATATATGTTAAATAATAATAAAAATTTAATACGAATACAGGGTATAATTATATATATATTGTTGTTAAAAATGTGATGTAAATAATATTTTGTTTTGTTAAAAATATTAATATTGAATATATAAAATAATAAAAATTAGTAAAGAAAATGAAAGGATTAACCCATTTAATACTATCTTTGATTTAAATAAAATACAAAACTCTAACAAAATTCTAAAGCCTCAATGGAGGCTTCTCCTTAACTCTCTCTCTCTCCTACATTTTCCTTTATATATATATATATATTGATTGATGTTAGCTTACTACAAAAAATAATAAAATTAAATAACAAAAATGTATTCCATTAAAATAAGTTTTCATTTATAACCATTGTTGCATTCCATCTAAGTTTTGGTTATGTGAGAAAAAAATTCAAATAAAAATATATGTTAAATAATAATAAAAATTTAATACGAATACAGGGTATAATTATATATATTGTTGTTAAAAATGTGATGTAAATAATATTTTGTTTTGTTAAAAATATTAATATTAATATTGAATATATAAAATAATAAAAATTAGTAAAGAAAATGAAAGGATTAACCCATATAATGCTATCTTTGATTTAAAAAAAATACAAAACTCTAAGAAAATTATAAAGCACTTCACTCCTCGAGCACACCACTAGCACTCATCTCTTCGCAATGTCACTAGAATTAATCCCAACCTGAACCTGTTGCACATGTCGACAAATAAAAAGGTTAGGCTAACGGCTAGTGAGTTCAAGAGTTTTATCATGATTGCGTAAATCAATAAACGGGGAGGATGTAGCTTGAAGACATTATTTCCCAAAATAATTTATAACAATTGTGTAAACAACTCATTTTCCCAACACACACAAATCTTGAGCCGAAAGCTTTCATATTAAACATTTTTCAAAATAAACTTAATCCACAATTCACTCAATATATGCTTTGACTTTAAATATCCCAAGTAATATAAACGTGGATAAAACTCCAATATTTAAAACATCCAATAAGGATGAGACATAGTACTCCGCCAATAAACCATGGAAAACAACCCATACAAATAAAATACGTCACCGAAAATATGGATAAAAGTAGATACCCAAAAACAACACCTTTCGGTGACGGGGGACACCCGGTTCCATCGAACGTGATGGGCACACAAAGTTAGGTCACGTATGATGTTATTGGATTACACCTCAAGTCCCGGTTTTAGTTCCCATGCATAAAGACATCACAACCTCAAACCATATACATGTCTTTATTGCCTACTCCGTCGAGTTACATCTCAAGGACTTATGGGACCATATTGCCTATCCAATCTAGACGAGTTACACCCCAAGGACTCCAATGTCCCCCATTGCCTACTCGCTAGTGGCCCCGAAACGGCCTACCACATATAACCATGCGTTCCAATAGTCCACTCCTCGTGCACAAAGAGATAGACACCAAAATAATTCATAATCCTGGAGTACTACCCATAACGGTTCCTCTCTACAAAAGGAACGAGACATCAATTACGCTAGTTCGACAGAAGCCCCAAAGTGAGAATATCAAGACTCATCACTATTAAGTATGACTGACTTACATGCCTATGGATCCAATGCATTACAGTCTAAAACGTTACATGACTCAAAACGAATGAACTAATGCATTCAAAATATGTAACTTCCAAATAAGATGCAAATAAATGCGTAACACAACCAAAGCTCCATCTCGAGCTATTAAAACTGGGCAAAAGGTCCGAGACTCATTTAGGTATGGTTTAAGCCCAAAAGGCAAAGCAAACGTTTGGCTAACTCTACGAGCCCATACGGTTATATAAACCAAAACATATCTTTACTAAAATATTTGACTCATAAAACACAACTGGCCCTCGGCCCAAATCCAAAAGATTTACAATTCACAAATGTCCATAAAGTCGAGATTGACCAACTCTAACAATTCACACATTTGTATTTTCCAAAACGTACCGTATCATAGTTTGTGCATAATCAAGACAACACTAAAAGCACGTTTTTACCCAAAAACCTCCATTTGTGAAAATAAGTTAAACAAACACTTTCAATCATGATTTACTTAACAAAGTGTCTAAAATCCCAAAAGTGGGTGTTTTATAAGATTTTATAAAGTTAAAACACTTTCATAATCAAAACCCACCAAATAGCTCCACAAAGGATAGTTTTCATGTAAACACATAATCACTTTAAAAAAATGACATTTTGGCATGTACAACGTTTTCACAAATCAACTTGAACTCACCTTGTTAGATTTAGGCTAAATCTAGATTTTTCCCCAAATTAAGCTCATTTGAAGAAACTTGAATCTTCAAGCCAAATCCTCCAAAACCTAGATCCATAAGTTTCCAACCATCAAAACCATATTCAACCATACAAAATCGTTCCCCAAACATTTTCATCAATAATCTCAACTTATACCCAAAACCCTAATTTTTTCATTAATGAAGAGAAGAGAAGATTTACCTTAACCACCACATGTATCCACCATCAAAAGCTTCTAAGTTTACCAGCACAAGCTTCAATCTTCATTTTGTCCAAGGAATGGGAAGGGTTTAGGTGAGGGTTGGGTAAAACTCTAGAAGGTGAAGAAATCTTTCAAATGGAGAGAGGTGAAGAACTCTAACCCTTGATCATAAACTCTTGCTAAAAGTTGAGGGAAATGCTTTGAATAACAAGATTCATGGTTCCAAAGGCTCCAAAATGGTTTTAGGGTTTGGGGAGGGTTTTGGGAGAGTTTAGAGGAAGAGAGATAGAATGAATATGAGAAAAGGTGAAAAATCGTCATTTAACACTGACTTGAGGCCGTCGGCGATAGTGCCACGCGACCTTGCCCTTGGCACAATCGCTGGCACTATCGCCAGGATTGTACTGAAGGGTCTTGTCCCCTTCGCGACATTGCCCTCACGACATTGCCCTATGGCACAATCGCGGGCATAGTCGTCGGGTGCTCTCCGAGGCCCGAAAACTCCGAAATGATCCCGATCTTCCGAGCTTCTCTTGCAGGGTGTTTTCCCTTCTTGATAAATAAACACTTCCTTCGAGGGTCACGAGGGAGATCCTTCCTGTTAACAAATTTGCGGGTGTAACAATCCTCCCAACCTTAAAAATGATTTCGTCCTCGAAATCTAACTCCCGTACTTCCAACGGATACGAAGCTCAACCCCATTCCTGCCCCATTCAGTTTCCAACTGAGATTCGAATTTCGTTTTCGACCAAACCATCGCGAAAATCTTCGCGTCGATACTCACACTCAATGGCCCCTTGGGCACATTATACATACATCCGTGTAACGCTTAACTTACTAAGGCAGTTTATAACCACAAGCCTTCGGTTGCCTCCTACCCTTAGGTGATCCATACTTTCCCCAATGGCAGATCCCGACTCCCAATCAGTCCAGATCTACACGCTTTTAAATTCCTTCTCCAACCAATCTAAGGTTCCATCACTATTGAAACCAACAAAATCTCCAAATCCAACGGTTCCCGTTGCTGAGTTGACACTTACTTCTAACAAACACCAACATACCCCAAAACAGGCGGTCATCCCTGACCCAACTATTAAACTACTTCAAGAATACACCCAATTACCAATCATCCAATCGACAGATTCTTTTACCATTCAAGGAAAGTCATCCGACTATAACTACTTTTCACCATCCGAATCCCTTAAAACCCCTATGAGCGATACGATTATCCCTTAAGATTGGACTACATCACTCCAATATGCCAACGGTTCATGGCCTCAAAATACGAAAGTTGACACCTAGCCATCCTACCGAGATTCGAACTACCGCAGAACCCCAGACGCGAGATTCATTCGCCGAACGTCCCTACAAAACCAAGGTCATTCACAAGGTGTCTAAAGAGTCCTACACGCTCTTTACCCTTAACCGGGGTTGCTTAACCATCCCAAGGCTAATGAGTTCAAGGTTTTGAAGTGATAGACTCAACAATTATGCCAATCAAAATTTAATAGGAATTTTCAACACGAATGTTTTCATAACGATTTATCGTTCGTATAAAATCTACTACCACTTATCCAGTAGTTGTGCAAAATGGGCGCTCGTCCCACATACGAAAATCTTTTGAAATTTACTCAATCACTACTCGATTTACTAGCAATTGCAATGGTATGATCAACAAACCTTTAAAACAAACCGTACAGATTTATTTATGCCATGAACGTAAAGAAAATTTCTTGCAATAAAATAGTGTGCAACCAAAATGCTTGTACAAACTTAAAGAAGTAGTTTAAACGACATCTAACTTCAAAACTTCTTCTTTAGTCATAAAAAGGCACAGAATAAAATTTGTCAACAAATATCGTATGTGTCGGTTTATTTCGTAAGACGGTGAAATGATCCACATATGCACTTTGGCTAAAATATAAAATGATTTGCGTCGGTTCCAAATTTAAAGCCAAATAACAACCATGTTTTCATCATTCGAAAATATCGTATAAAATATCATAAAGAGATCTCAAATCGAGATACACATACAAACTCATAACACTCTCCCAGTAGTCTTTTGAAATGAGATAACGTGTGGCAGGTAGTCCATACAAGATTTTCAAAGAAGAAAATTCATCAAATTCGGTTTCAAAATTCTCTCACTTGGTCAGACAATGACATAAAAGTAAGACTTTCTGACAAGACTCACACACATTAAAGCATTTTCTCAAAACTTAAGAAAACAGTAAGTGCACATAATTTGGTTGACTCGTAAAATAATTTGGATCGACTCCAAGTTTTAAGATGTTCAAACGATGCACATTAAAACTCCAAAAAATAGTTGCTACAATGATGTGCATACCAATAAATCGATTTCATGCATTTGCATGAAATGACAACGAAAGAACCAATTAATTGAAAGCTCATAAAACAAAACATTAAGACAAACAGTCATAAGTTCTTAAATGCACTACTCACGCCACGTATAAATCAATCCGTACATTGAACAAGTTGTAACACAAGTCTCAAAAGAGAAAACCATGTGACACCAAACCCGTAAAAGTTACTCCTTTTGGTTGCTACGCCATAAAATAATATTTTCCGACAAAACCCGCCTAAGACAAAATACCCACTAAAACCCATAAATTAACGCACATAATATTTAAAGTATTCATATTTTGAAGTTGTACCCACGCGAAACATAACGTCGTAAAACAAAGTCCAAATTACCTGACAAAATTTCCATAAAACTCAATAAAGCTCAACGGCATTCAATCAATCGAATGGTACCAAAGTTTTCGTTTCCAAAGATCAAATCTCATAAACAAGGTTATGACCAAAATGTCATAATTCCACAAATTCTCACTTGTTGCAATACAATATAAAGTAGTACTCTAAAAGAAAACTCACATGGGATAAAACTCCCAATAAAACTCAAACACCGAATAACGGAAAGTAACTCTCAGTTCAACATTAACATATGTGGAGGAGATCCAATGTTAAAGTCATATGTCGTCGTTACTTGTCCAAAATCTTAAACAACAGTAATATATGGATAATATGGTATCCGAAAATAACATTGGACAACGACAGAATAAAACAAGTCCCAATAAGGTTTGCAATTACTTGCAATAAAATAATTTCATGCATGTTCAAAATCATGATTTAAAATCTTGTGTGTGCTAAACATTTTTCGGAGATTTCGTAACACAATTCTCAGGACGATTTGAAACACGAGAAATAGTTGGTGCAATTTATTTTGAAGATACATTTTTGGTGCATGAAATTAGTCAGCACACAACGTCTCAAAACCACACTCCTCAAATTCTTTCGGTCACACTATCGGCGTCCAAATGCTCAAACATCTTAAGGCATTAATAGAGAATTCCACCAGTTCACCTTACAATTTCTCCTCGAATAACGTCAATTCCATAAGCTTATGGTCCTAACCCGACCAAGAACTTCGACCCGAAATGGTCCACTTAATGCAATTATCATGCTTATCGTCACTCCAAGTGACAAACACTAAAATCGTCAATCTCTTTGAACGACTACTCACTTAGAAACTGCTTCACTACCCCAACGATCATCACATCAAAGTAGTCCAAGTATGCACATGTAACTTGTAGGTTCACCATAACACTGGCCAAGTGCAATTATGAACGTACCGTACATGATCATCTTTGCTACACTAGACATGATTTCTCATTTCTAGTGACTCCATCAATCCAAAACATCATATCTTAAAGTGCCCAATGGTGAAATTTTACTCTCAATCACTTAAAAGATCGCTAGCTTGAGTCTAGGTATCTAAAAATCAACACCTTAATCTCTCAAACTTATGCTCTGATACCAACTTGTAACACCCTCAAAATTGGAAGAGCAACTAAATAAAAACATCGATTTAATAGATAAAAGGAGATGAAATTCTTACTGCGAATCATCCTTGAAATCACCTCAACATTTAAAACGTCACAACTCCAACGTTATCCATAATCTAAGTCATACAATAAGACCAAATAAAGTCGGGTATTATTTAACACCATGACAGTTGTTACTCCCAAAATAAATGCAGAAGACTTAACTAAGCACTTCACTCCTCGAGCACACCACTAGCACTCCCAACCTGAACCTGTTGCACATGCCGACAAATAAAAAGGTTAGGCTAACGCCTAGTGAGTTCAAGAGTTTTATCATGATTGCGTAAATCAATAAACGAGGAGGATGTAGCTTAAAGACATAATTTCCCAAAAGAATTTATAACAATTGTGTAAACAACTCATTTTCCCAACACACACAAATCTTGAGCCGAAAGCTTTCATATTAAACATTTTCCAAAATAAACTTAATCCACAACTCACTCAAAATATGCTTTGACGTTAAATATCCCAAGTAATATAAACGTGGATAAAACTCCAATATTAAAACATCCAATAAGGATGAGGCATAACTCCGCCAATAAACCATGGAAAACAATCCATACAAATAAAATACGTCACCGAAAATATGGATAAAAGTAGATACCCAAAAACAACACCTTTCGGTGACGGGGGACACCCGGTTCCATCGAACGTGAAGGGCACAGAAAGTTAGGTCACGTATGATGTTATTAGATTACACCTCAAGTCCCGGTTTTAGTTCCCATGCCATAAAGACATCACAACCTCAAACCATATACATGCCTTTATTGCCTACTCCGTCGAGTTACACCTCAAGGACATATGAGACCATATTGCCTATCCAATCTAGACGAGTTACACCTCAAGGACTCCAATGTCCCCCATTGCCTACTCGCTAGTGTCCCCGAAATGGCCTACCGCATATAACCATGCGTTCAAATAGTCCACTCCTCGTGCACAAAGAGATAGACACCAAAATAATTCATAATCCCGGAGTACAACCCATAACGGTTCCCCTCCACAAAAGGAACGAGATATCAATAACGCTAGTTCGGCATAAGCCCCAAAGTGAGAATATCAAGACTCATCACTATTAAGTATGACTGACTTACATGCCTACAGATCCAATGCATTACAGTCTAAAACGTTACATGACTCAAAATGAATGAACTAATGCATTCAAAATATGTAACTTCTAAATAAGATGCAAATAAATGCGTAACATAACCAAAGCTCCATCTCGAGCTATTAAAACTGGGCAAAAGGCCCGAGACTCATTTGGGTATGGTTTAAGCCCAAAAGGCAAAGCAAACGTTTGGCTAACTCTACGAGCCCATACGGTTATATAAACCAAAACATATCTTTACTCAAATCTTTGACTCATAAAACACAATTGGCCCTCGGCCCAAATCCAAAAGATTTACAATTCACAAATGTCCATAAAGTCGAGATTGACCAACTCTAACAATTCACACATTTGTATTTTCCAAAACGTACCGTATCATAGTTCTTGCATAATCAAGACAACACTAAAAGCACGTTTTTACCCAACAACCTCCATTTATGAAAATAAGTTAAACAAACACTTTCAATCATGATTTACTTAACAAAGTGTCTAAAATCCCAAAAATGGGTGTTTTATAAGATTTGTATAAAGTTAAACACTTTCATAATCAAAACATATGCAACAATTTTTCCGGTAAGCGCTAACCATAGTAAGAGTCTTCACAGTCACTTATTGGGGGTAAGAATCTCGGTCCTTGCCTTAGCTCTTACCGAGTGAGATTCTTGGTCCTTGCCATATTCATTCATAAGGTAACATGACTTGTAAGTGCTTACCCGAGTAAGAGTTTGGTAAACGACCTATATATCTTATTTTCTTTACAAAAAAATAAAATACATCAACTTAAAGATGATCATCGCTAACCTCAATCGCTGACTTCGAATTCCCAAATAAACCAACTTCATTTTCTTGGTGGACTATTTTTGGTGGTTTGAGCTTGCGACTCTAGATGACGTAGTGGTTGCCCAAGTAGGTGAAAAAGTGAGGTCGTCAAGATCCTGGATAGAGACGACATTGAGGTTCTAGATGGAAAATGAGATGTAGGGACAATGCAAAGTGGATAGGCATCGATAGAGATCCCTGGGTTTGTGTGTGTATAACATATATATATATATATAAAGATTCAAACGAGAACACTAACTATTTAAAAAAACATGAAACAACCGCTCATGTGCAAAATCACATTTAATTTTACATTAACTGCAAAAAAGTTAGACCCAGGCGACTTTGGCCGCGACTTAAAGTCGCGGGACAAGTCGTGTGAATCATATATGATTTTATACGTGAATCATGATGTATGGTTTTATACATTAGCGATTGTTCTCGTATTTTCTTAAATAATTAGCGTTCTCATTTGAACCCACCTCTATATATATAATGTATCTTTTTAATTGTTTATTAAGGAAACTGTAAAATAACCACAATTCACTCGTTAGACTGAATCTAACAGAAAATATAATGGTCGTTAATGGAAGGAACTAAAACGGAATGATTTTGTAAACGTGAGGGACAAATGCTGAATAAACGAAGACAAGAACGAGTTTCGTTACAACTCACATAGTTCGGGAACGAAAACCGAAATTGACTTTTATTTTAGATTTATAAATCATAGCGGAATTTCATGAGTCAGTTGCGGCATGTTTTTCGTAATTTATCCTCAAATTTATTACCAACAAACACCACCTCCGATGTTCTTTCCAATTCCACATTGCAATCATAATACGCATGGCCATGAATTTGACAAAAAAAGAAAGAATGTGAATCATTCAGAGAATTTGGGATGCCTGATCGATCGCCAACTTTTCCATGAAAGAAACTTTTAGTTTTTGGTACAAACTATTTGATAATTTCAATCTTCGCTGATCTATTCTAATTGGTGGTGTGTTATGTTTTCGTTTTGGACTTTCTTTGATGTGTACATATCATATGATGAAGATTATGTTCGGTTAAATTAGAAAGAAAGAAAGAAGGTTATATATATATATATATATATATATATATATATATATATATATATATATATATATATATATATATAATTGTAATTAAAATGGGGGTTGAATTGTGAGGAAGCATGGTAATCTTCCAATGAGAAGTTGTTATTTATCAGCTTTGAGGCACCCATTCTTGGTTGTTATGGTTTTTCATTTGATTTGGATGTATCGATCATTTCCTTTGTTGTTTTCTCTTTTGATGTATGCTTCTCCTGTTATTGTTACCACTGCTGTTTTGCTTGGAACTCTGTTATTTTTTGGTCATCAAAATGTACCCAAAATCCCAAAACAAGGAAAACCACACCATCATGATTTTTACAATCCAAAAACTCTAGTTGTGGGAGGAGATTCAGAAATTGATGGAACCTCTAGTTGTGAGGAAACCCATGGGGTGAGCAGCCGCGTGCCATTCAGGGACAAAACTTGTGTTGTTAATAATACCTGGATTAATAATGCTCCTCATCATTCTACTGATAAAAAAGGAAACTCGGTTGATGATAGTGATTCAAAGACGAGTAGGCATTCAAGAAAAGAAGCAAAGAGTGAAGTGGAGAATCAAGAGAAGAATGTTTATAATAAACTTTCATCGGCCAAAAATAATGACAAATTACAGGGGAATTCAATTAATTCTGCTCCAGGTTTGTTGTGGAAATGTGGTGAAAAACACAGAGATGAGGATAATAAAGGGTGGGAGACAATATCTGAACTTGCTGAAAGTTCCTCACCAAGTGCTTCAATGGTTAATATCTTTCCAACAATGCTTGATAAGCAAGTTCCTCAACACACTCACATGTCAAATGTTAGCACAGATGTTGCTTCTGATCATTCTCTCGAATCGACAGACGTCATTAATGACACAGATGATTATGATGATGACGACGATGAAGATGATGATGATCAGCA
Source organism: Saussurea involucrata (assembly GCA_033807775.1). Lineage (NCBI taxonomy): Eukaryota > Viridiplantae > Streptophyta > Magnoliopsida > Asterales > Asteraceae > Saussurea > Saussurea involucrata. The sequence continues at coordinate 90,157,150 of CM066317.1, forward strand.
AGATATACAAGTTAAAGATGATGAAGAGGACGAAGAAGAAGCAAATATGGACAAAGAGGACGAGACTAGTATTACATGGACTATCGACGACCAAAAGAACCTCATGAATTTGGGAACATCGGAGGTAGAGAGAAACCAACATTTGGAGACACTTATTGCTAGGCAAAGAGCACTAAAAAACATGAGGATTATGGCTGAAAAGAATATGGTAAACTTAAGTACTGATATTCCTTTTAATGCCACTCTTATTTCAACTACTAGAAAGAGTCCTTTTGATCTTCCCTACGATTCTAATGCACATATTCTAGGTTCAGCTTCCTCTGTTACGGTTCCAAGAAGAAATCATTTTTATGACCCCCCAACATGTGGAGAGAAACATGATGCACAAGGGGTCACTTTTCAATCTGACTCCCTACCCTTTCAACCAAACCTTCCATTAAATGGGAGTCTTGATTCAACTTTAGTGGCTTCCAGGCACGGATTTAATTTAGGACCATACGCTGTACCTCAACGGATGGCTCCAGATGTGACAAAATATTCTTCCATGCATAGACACGCAGGTGAAGTTAGTGACTCTAAGGTGAGCTCTACACCTGATACAGAATCAACGACTTCAGCTGATGACCTGGAACATAAGAACAATACTAAAGGAGACGATGATTTGACTTGTGTAAAGGAGCATCATCATACTAGTGAGCATGTTAGTCCAGATGATGACATTGTGAAGCTTTATCAGGTTGCAGAAGATGGCAGACTGGATGAGGTTAAAACAAGTGTTATGGGTGACACAGGTAATCACAAAGTACATTTAGTGTTTTCTAAAATTAATAATTTAACGTTGAGGAGCTAATATCAAACAAAATTTATTTGCATCCAGATAATCAAGAGAAAACTAGCAGCAATTGGAGCTCATCATCGTTGTCTGATGTAACTGATCATATATATAATGAGAAAGAAGGTGAAAAAAACTTGGTAGATGATAACGCCACTTTTTGGCGTTATTTTCGGTACTCAAACCAATGAGATTGGCTTGCGTTCAAGTAAAAAGGCGGGTATTTTATGGTTTATCTAGTGGAATGTGCAGGCTCTCTAACATGCAGTAACCTTCGAGAAATGAAGCCAAAAAGAGCCAAAACGAAGCCCAACGGAAGCCCGAAATCCAAGCCCGACCCGCGAACGAACCAGGACCCAGAAACCGAACCACGCAACATCAGAAAACCGCGCGGTTTTGTGCGTGGTTTGCAAACCGCGCCACAAACCACGCATCCCCCTGTTTCACGAATTTCAGCTTTATATTTCGGGGTTTTAGGTCACTTTTCGGGATCGAACTTTTGGGAGACGACAGTGGGCAGTTCAGAGGCGATTTCTAGAGACCATTCACGCCGTTTGGAGCCAAGATAGAGGATAGATAGAGGAGTAAGTCACGACGCATAGCGGATTGAAGCCGGGAGAGGGGAGTTCTTCATAGTTTTCGCCATTACATCTTTCACGTTTACCTTAATCATGTTTACATACTTTGTTTCTTCTCCTGTGTTTTTGTTCCCCAACATCATGAACTAACTTTAAGATGTTGGGGGTTGGATTGAATTAGGTTTGTAAACATGTGAACAGATGACGAGTGATTTTTATCAGTTTTTCCTTAATTAATGAAGTATGCAATTTTGTGTTTATTGCTTGTGTGAATTTGGCCAATTTACATTTGACCTGTTTGTTAGTAATTAAGTTCGAGAGGATTAATTATTACTTAGAATTAGGAATTGCATGCCTAAGACGATAAATCGGTGATAGAGATATACCGAGTAAGTCTTAGTCCTTAATTGAACCGTTAGGTTGAGATCGAGAGATAAAACTTAACCGTTTAACATAAATCTGACGCTTAATGTATTTTGAAATCCATAGGTTGAGGTCGAGAGACAAAACTTATCCTTTTCAAAATAAAACCCGTTGTTGCTCGAAAGAGAACAACGGTGATTTTGAAGATTGGATTCATTAATGGGAATTTACTGGTAATTGTTGTGAGTTAGATGTTTGCTTGTGAAAACCTGAGGATTTCCAACCCTCAACTATTTTCTCTATCTGAAGTTTCCAAAGCTGTTTACTGTTTCGTTTGCGTTTTCTTTAGTTCTTGCAATTGTTTAGTTTAAACCAACCATCTTCCAATTTTCGACAGTTCAGTTAATAGAGCTTGTAGTAATTGTGATACTTAGTTCCTAGTTCCCGTGGATTCGATACTCGTACTTACCGTATGTTATTACTTGATTTCGACACCATACACTTGCGGTTAGATTTAGGGGGGGGTGATACCTGCCCTATCAAGTTTTTGGCGCCGTTGCCGGGGAACTAGTTGTAGCTAATAGCACTACCATCTATAAGCGTTATTAGATTGGACATTTTTTTATTTTCGTTATTTTATTTTATCCCTTTCAATTTCTGGATTGCTAAGCTTGTTTATTTTTCTTCAGGTGCTAGTGGTTTATGCCAAAGGAAACCCGAGGGAAAGGAATCGAGCCGATCGATCCGGAAATAGAGAGAACTGCACGTCGCCTACGAAGAGAATCAAAAGCCATGAAACAGTCAAATATGGGTGACGAGAGACCACCTCGCAACAATCCACCACCACCACCTCCGGAAAGGGTACCTATGCGGTCTTTAGCCAACCCAAATGTGGCAGCCGCACGTATAGGGATCCAACCTCCCACTACCGGGGCCAATTACTTCGAGATCAAGCCGAGTACCATAGTCATGGTACAACAGAACCAATTTGGGGGATCACCGACTGAAGATCCCCATGCGCATCTACGATCATTCGAACGAATCTGCAACACCTTCAAAATCAATGGGGTGAATGAAGATGCAATCAAGCTGCGGTTGTTCAGCTTTTCACTCAAAGGAAGAGCTGAAATATGGATAGAGAGCCTACCGTCGGATCAGATTACTACATGGGTAGACTTGAAAGCCGCATTCCTTCAAAAGTTCTTTCCACCGGGAAGAACCGCCCAGCTAATGGCGGATATCACACACTTTGCCCAATGGGACCAGGAAACACTCTATGAAGCGTGGGAGAGGTATAAGGAGATGTTGAAGAAGTGCCCGCATCATGGATTACACGGTTGGGTCATCATCCAGACCTTCTTTGGAGGCCTTCACCCGCAGTTTAAAAATGATATCACTGCTGCAGCGGGTGGAGCCCTAATGGAGAAGACGTATGAAGAAGCGGTTGACTTGATCGAGAATCTGGCCGAGCATAGCTTTTCTACTCCACGATCAGCGGTCAGAAGAGTTGCAAGTGTGCAAGAGATGGATGAGTTGAAAGAGATGAAGGCTCAACTAGCCTTTATTACGAGCCATCTGAAAGGAGGCAGTCCTCAAGAGCCTGAACAAGTCCAGTTTATGCAAAACCGGAACCATCAACCGAGGAACGATCCTTTCTCCAATACATACAATGAGGGGTGGAAAAAGCACCCTAATCTTTCATGGGCTCAACCTCAACAACAACCAGGTAATTCGTCTAACTCTTTTAATTCTTCTCATACTAACAATGCTTACCGTCCTCCAGGTTTCAACCAAAGGAACGAAGGACCATCCGGGGAGAAGAAGTCAGGACTGGAAGACATGATGATGAAGTTCATGGCCAAATAGACAACACAGTTGGAGAGTTGGCAAGCACGGTCAACACTGTCAAGGCGGCTACCGAACATAACACCGCCTCCATCAAGATCTTGGAAAGGCAAGTGGGGCAGATCTCTGAGGTTCTACAAAACTGACCTCCCGGAACCTTTCCGAGTCAAACCGAAAGGACCAACCGGGAAACATGCAATGCCATCTATCTAAGAAGTGGTAAGGAGCTGAATGAAGAGCCGACACGAGAGCCGTCGTCAAGAGAGACCGATCCGAAAGAGAAAGAGGTCGAGATACTAGACATGACTGAGCTAGAGACCGACGAAGAGGTTGTGACTGAAGTGAAGAAGCCAAAGGAAAAAGAAGTGACACCACCGGTCAAGCCGACAACTCCAAGCGTGCCATATCCGAGCCGACTGAAATCACATAAGGATGATGTTAATTATTCTAAATTCCTTGATATCTTTAAAAAGCTGCATATTAACATCCCTTTTGCAGATGCTTTGGCACAGATGCCCTCATATGCGAGATTCATGAAGGAAATTCTATCCAAGAAGAGGGCGATCGATCATCAGTCCACCGTTACACTTACTGAAGAGTGTAGCGTGATTTTTCAGAATAAGCCTCCCCTGAAGCTTAAAGATCCAGGGAGTTTTTCTATCCCTATCCAAATCGGGAAGTTTAATTTTAATAAAGTGTTATGTGACTTAGGAGCTAGTATTAACTTAATGCCTCTATCTATTTTCAGGAAACTCGGCTTGGGTGAGGTGAAGCCGACGTACATGACGCTTAAACTTGCAGATAGATCGATCAGATATCCCTATGGAGTCGTCGAGGACGTATTGATCAAGGTCGACAAGTTCTACTTTCCGGTAGATTTCGTGGTCATCGACATAGATGAAGATGAAGAAGTCCCGTTGATCTTGGGAAGGTCCTTTCTAGCTACGAGTAGAGCCTTGATCGATATGGAGGAAGGTGAAATAACCTTCAGGGTTGGCGGCGACAGGGTTAGTTTCAAGATGTTCGAGAAGGTGAGAGGTCAAAATGAGGAAGAATCCGCGGAGAATAGCAAGTGTGGGCGAGCCGAGTCCGCGGATACCGAGCCAAGCTGAGATCCACACAGTCGTGCCACGACTTTAAATACGGCGCTGGGTGGGAGGCAATCCACCGAGGTTAGTTTCTTTTAATTTCCTGTTTTTGAGTGTGTTCTTATTTACGAAAAATCAAAAATAAAATAAAATAGCTGAACAGGGACTTACGCGGTTTGTGCCGCGGCTTACAAGCCGCGTGCCAAACCGCGGGACCCTCTGTTTGTTTTCGAAACAGTGAGTTACGCGGTCTTTCCCGCGGTTTACAAACCGCGGTGAAAGCCGCGCGGCTTCCTGTTCTCGCACAGTGTGTTCTTTTTTTCCTGCTTTGTGTGTTTTCTTCCGTCTTTTGTTTTGTTTTGTTGTTCTCCTTCTTCCCCGATGCTCCCCAATCGTGATCACTTCAAGTCTTTTAAGAGGATCCTTTCTGTCCGGGCAAACAGGTATGTTCTAAACCTTGTATGTAACGAGTGTGTACGATGCTTTTTTCCTTAATAGTGAACGAGATGCAACAAACCTAAGTTTCACTTAGGTTTGGGGTGCCTCATTTTTAACATCTACACACTCAACTTGTATCCCTGTGCAAACCTCGGTTTTACCTAGGTTTGGGGTTGGCTTTGTTTGACAAACCTAGGCCAAGGCCTAGGTTTGGGGTGGCCATGTTTTGAAAATGCTAAAATAGCTCTTTGATGATTGTGCTTAATGTTATGTCTGCCTGTCTGCTACCTGTAATAACCGCACAACGATACTTGTTTTAGTATCGCCTACGCCGACACCTGCACATTGGGAACAATGTGTGGGTAAGGTTTGGGGTTGCCCAATCGGGCCCACGTATGCACGTAGATTTCCTGCACTTCTGAGTACCTAGATCACTTGAGCTAAAATTTATTTTTGTTTTGAATGATCGAGACCAACCATTGTAGGAAGAATCTTGTGATAGTGACGTGACCATTAGGGAAGGACCAGGAAAGGACATGACTATGGACATTAGTGGAGACCACCCATTAGTGAGATTTGAGCCTAAAAGACGTTCTTTCATTTCGAGGGATTCATACACGAAAATCGTATACACTTTTCGAGTCCTTGTCGTGAATATAGAATGATCTCGCTATATTATTGCATCGAGTAGCAAAGACGACCATCGGGATATTGGAAAAGGGGTATAGTAGACCAAATCGTGCGGACCTTAAGAGATGATTCCAGACATTGTTTGTGTTTAACCCTGTTTTTAGCTATCGTACCCTTTTCACCCAATTGTGTGTAACCATAGCCCTTTTGTAGCCAAACACTCACCTTGTTCATTTCTAAACCCACCGTTAAACCCGAGCCAAAAACCCTAGCCAACCTTATCCGAAAGTGTGTCAATCTGAGCGGTAATGAACTAACAAAGCTAGAGCGGAAAAGAAGGAAATCAGGCCAGTCAAGAAAATAAATAGAAAAGAGGGCCAATGCAGCCCCAACGCAAATAAAGAGGACCAATGAAGTCCCCAAAAAAGTTAGTTAGAGTTTACTTACAGCAGAAAATAAGAGAGTCAAAGTGACTCCAATAGTGACAAAAGGGCCAAGTGATAGGTTAGAACGTGATGAAGTTCAGAACTGTTCATCTTGACACATCGAGGATCTTTGTTCCCGTTTACCCTTCATTTCTTAGCAATAACCTTAGCCCCTTTACAACCCGTGTAAAGACCTGGATGATCTTCTGGAAAACGTGATTACGGTATGTGACCACCTTTACTGATATTCCCTGTCTTGCTACTTGATTCCTTTCTGAGATCGACTTTTGGACATTTGTGCGTCTTTCATTAGAGTTGTCATGTGAACTTTGAGTATTCTTGTACATAACTTCCGATACATGACAACATGTGCGATAACCTAGGTTCGAGCGAATTGAGAGAATCCTGTGAGGTAGGGTCGAGGCGAAATGTTTTCCTTAGTATGTCTGGACCTAGAACAACCTTAGTGCAATCGGAGCAGTCACGAGTTTAACTTACAATGGAAGGTCATAGATCAAACGGAATAGGAATGAGGCGAGAGTGAGATAGGCATTCACGGGTATGGGAAATCACCAGTGCATTACATGGTACCGACGGGGCGTTGTGCAGTTATTACAGTTCTCTGATATATGCTTTTATTCTATTTTATCGCTAATTTGCTTGGGGACAAGCAACGCTCGGTTTGGGGTTGTTGATAACGCCACTTTTTGGCGTTATTTTCGGTACTCAAACCAATGAGATTGGCTTGCGTTCAAGTAAAAAGATGGGTATTTTATGGTTTATCTAGTGGAATGTGCAGGCTCTCTAACAGGCAGTAACCTTCGAGAAATGAAGCCAAAAAGAGCCAAAACGAAGCCCAACGGAAGCCCGAAATCCAAGCCCGACCCGCGAACGAACGAACCAGGACCCGAACCGCGACCCAGAAACCGACCCACGCAGCATCAGAAAACCGCGCGGTTTTGTGCGCGGTTTGCAAACCGCGCCACAAACCGCGCATCCCCCTGTTTCACGAATTTCAGCTTTATATTTCGGGGTTTTAGGTCACTTTTCGGGATCGAACTTTCGGGAGACGACAATGGGCAGTTCAGAGGCGATTTCCAGAGACCATTCACGCCGTTTGGAGCCAAGATAGAGGATAGATCGAGGAGTAAGTCACGACGCATAGCGGATTGAAGCCGGGAGAGGGGAGTTCTTCATAGTTTTCGCCATTACATCTTTCACGTTTACCTTAATCATGTTTACATACTTTGTTTCTTCTCCTGCGTTTTTGTTCCCCAACATCATGAACTAACTTTAAGATGTTGGGGGTTGGATTGAATTAGGTTTGTAAACATGTGAACAGATGACGAGTGATTTTTATCAGTTTTTCCTTAATTAATGAAGTATGCAATTTTGTGTTTAATGCTTGTGTGAATTTGGCCAATTTACATATGATCTGTTTGTTAGTAATTAAGTTCGAGAGGATTAATTAATACTTAGAATTAGGAATTGCATGCCTAAGACGATAAATCGGTGATATAGATATACCGAGTAAGTCTTAGTCCTTAATTGAACTGTTAGGTTGAGATCGAGAGATAAAACTTAACCGTTTAACATAAATCTGACGCTTAATGTATTTTGAAATCCATAGGTTGGGGTCGAGAGACAAAACTTATCCTTTTCAAAATAAAACCCGTTGTTGCTCGAAAGAGAACAACGGTGATTTTGAAGATTGGATTCATTAATGGGAATTTACTGGTAATTGTTGTGAGTTAGATGTTTGCATGTGAAAACCTGAGGATTTCCAACCCTCAACTATTTTCTCTATCTGAAGTTTCCAAAGCTGTTTACTGTTTCGTTTGCGTTTTCTTTAGTTCTTGCAATTGTTTAATTTAAACCAACCATCTTCCAATTTTCGACAGTTCAGTTAATAGAGCTTGTAGTAATTGTGATACTTAGTTCCTAGTTCCCGTGGATTCGATACTCGTACTTACCGTACGTTATTACTTGATTTCGACACCGTACACTTGCGGTTAGATTTAAGAGGGTGATACCCGCCCTATCAGTAGAAACAAATTATTCTAATGTGCAAATGGATATATCCAAAAGGCATGAGTCGCCACCAACTAGGTATGTTGAATATCAACACGAGGTTGTACCATATAACAAAGAACAACAAACGATTCACAAGGGAGCTTCTGAGGAATCGTCTTTAATAGATAAGTCAACGAGGTATGTTGAAGATCAAAACGATAACAAAGAACATCAGTCGGCTGTAAATGCATACTCCCATGACAAGGGCACTTGTAAAGAAAAAGAGGAAATGTCTTTAATGGATAGATCCGCTGACAAGCCAACTAGGTATGTTGAAGATCAAAATGTGGTTGTACCTGATAATAAAGAACAACAATCAACTGTAAAGGCATCTTCCCATCACACGGGGACTTCTGAGGAAATTAAATCTCGACCACAAGAATCATTGTCTTTAACAGATAGATCCGCACATAAGTCAACTAGGTATGATGAAGATCAAAATAAGGTCGTACCTAATAATAAAGAACAACAATCTACTGTAAAGGCATATTCCCATCATAAGGGCACTTCTGAAGAAAACGTTACATCACGGACAAATGAATTGTATTTACCTGCGAACAAGCCAACTATTTATGTTGAAGATCAAAATGTGGTTGTACCTGATAATGAAGAACAACAGTCGACTGTAAAGGCATCTTCCCATCACAATGGCACTTATGAGGAGAAAAGTATATCTCTACCAGAGGAATTTTCTTTAACAGATAGATCCCGGAACAAGCTAACTAGGTATGCTGAAGATCGAAATGAGATTGTACCAGATAATAAAGAGCAACAATCGACCGTAAAGGCATCTTCCCATCACAAGGGCACTTTTGAGGAGAGAAGTATATCCCGACCAGATGAAAAAAGATCATTCACTAGGTATGATGAAGATCAAAATGTGGATGTACCTGATGATAAAGAACAACAGTTGACTGTAGAGGCATCTTCCCATCACAACGACACTTTTGAGGAGAAAATTATGTCTCGACCAGAGGAATTTTCTTTAACAGATAGATCCGTTGACAAGCCAACTAGGTGTCTTCAAGATCAACATGTGGTTGTACCTGATAACAAGGAACAACAACCGACAATCACATCTTTTGTGGAGGAAGTTATATCTCAACCCGAGGAAATGTCTTTAACATATAGACACGCGAAAAAACCATTGACACATGATTCTAAAGAGTTGCAGGTAAAATCAAACCTAAAGTGTTTCTAAATTTAGCTTTATGCCGTTTCCAATTCTCCTGAGTTCTTAATGATCTTATCACTATAACCCTGTTATCAAGCTTGAGGTGATGACTTATGTGCCCTTAGAATAATATAGTGCCTCCTCTGGCAGCATTGACATACCACTATTTTTCCTAATATTGACAGAGTTTACGATTCTTGTCAAATCCTCAGAACATAAAGATGAAGATAACCGCTTCTAGGGTTCAGATCCATTTTGACTTTACGACATGCTTTAGGTATAACATCATTAGCACAAAAAATGACTATGCAATATTCTGATCTATATAGTCTGTTAATTGTCAACTTTGACTTGGTAGTTGGATAGTCGATAAACATCTTCGACTAAACACATATATATTTAACATATTTTAGCTTATGTACTAGATCCTATAAGATCATATATAGTCACCATGTATGCTAGCTCTCTCACAATGATACCATCCCTTTTATTTTTATACGGTATCTTAGTCAAACAAGAAAGGCTAGCTAGCTCTACGTTAATCAGCCAGTCGCCAACAACAACTAGTTGAGGTTATCTGGTGCTATTTCAAGTGTCAGACTCATTACAGCCTTGTACTGCCTTTACCTCCCCCTCCTAGACTATGTCTCTATTATGGGATATATTGGGTTTGTTTGGTATGATTTAGAAAGTATAATGAATCCCACCAGTATTATTATATTAAATAACTGAAATTTCCAACAATTTAAAGATCCAAGAGCAGGGGAAGCAGCTTTCACCCAACAACAACTCTACTGAACCGACTGAAGTTGCATTTTCTAGTATGAGAAGTAAAACACCACCATCTCCAGAACATGCAAGTAACATGAACGCGATGGACAATGATCGTGCCTATGAGAAAAATGACGATATATCAGACATTGGGGATTCCAGTGTTTATGAATCTGGATTTTATTCAGATACAGACCGTTCTGAAAATGCCAACACTGAGTTTGCAAGTGCTTCAGAATCTGAAATGAGCAGAACCAATGAACCCGAACCCAGGTTTCCCCATAGGCTAAGTCAAGTGCCACAGGATCTAGCATCATGGCTAACCGGTTGGAGGGTGTGAACGCCACCCGTGTCAAGGTCTAGTTTGAGTTCCATTATAATTTATGTATGTAACGAGTGTGTACGATGCTTTTTTCCTTAATAGTGAACGAGATGCAACAAACCTAAGTTTCACTTAGGTTTGGGGTGCCTCATTTTTAACATCTACACACTCAACTTGTATCCCTGTGCAAACCTCGGTTTCACCTAGGTTTGGGGTTGGCTTTGTTTGACAAACCTAGGCCAAGGCCTAGGTTTGGGGTGGCCATGTTTTGAAAAATGCTAGAATAGCTCTTTGATGATTGTGCTTAATGTTATGTCTGCCTGTCTGCTACCTGTAATAACCGCACAACGATACTTGTTTTAGTATCGCCTACACCGACACCTGCACATTGGGGACAATGTGTGGGTAAGGTTTGGGGTTGCCCAATGGGGCCCACGTATGTACGTAGATTTCCTGCACTTCTGAGTACCTAGATCACTTGAGCTAAAATTTATTTTTGTTTTGAATGATCGAGACCAACCATTGTAGGAAGAATCTTGTGATAGTGACGTGACCATTAGGGAAGGACCGGGAAAGGACATGACTAGGGACATTAGTGGAGACCACCCATTAGTGAGATTTGAGCCTAAAAGACGTTCTTTCATTTCGAGGGATTCATACACGAAAATCGTATACACTTTTCGAGTCCTTGTCGTGAATATAGAATGATCTCGCTATATTATTGCATCGAGTAGCAAAGACGACCATCGGGATATTGGGAAAGGGGTATAGTAGACCAAATCGTGCGGACCTTAAGAGATGATTCCAGGCATTGTGTGTGTTTAACCCTGTTTTTAGCTATCGTACCCTTTTCACCCAATTGTGTGTAACCATAGCCCTTTTGTAGCCAAACACTCACCTTGTTCATTTCTAAACCCACCGTTAAACCCGAGCCAAAAACCCTAGCCAACCTTATCCGAAAGTGTGTCAATCTGAGCGGTAATGAACTAACAAAGCTAGAGCGGAAAAGAAGGAAATCAGGCCAGTCAAGAAAATAAATAGAAAAGAGGGCCAATGCAGCCCCAACGCAAATAAAGAGGACCAATGAAGTCCCAAAAAAAAGTTAGTTAGAGTTTACTTACAGCAGAAAATAAGAGAGTCAAAGTGACTCCAATAATGACAAAAGGGCCAAGTGATAGGTTAGAACGTGATGAAGTTCAGAACTGTTCATCTTGACACATCGAGGATCTTTGTTCCTGTTTACCCTTCATTTCTTAGCCATAACCTTAGCCCCTTTACAACCCGTGTAAAGACCTGGATGATCTTCTGGAAAACGTGATTACGGTATGTGACCACCTTTACTGATATTCCCTGTCTTGCTACTTGATTCCTTTATGAGATCGACTTTTGGACATTTGTGCGTCTTTCATTAGAGTTGTCATGTGAACTTTGAGTATTCTTGTACATAACTTCCGATACATGACAACATGTGCGATAACCTAGGTTCGAGCGAATTGAGAGAATCCTGTGAGGTAGGGTCGAGGCGAAATGTTTTCCTTAGTATGTCTGGACCTAGAACAACCTTAGTGCAATCGGAGCAGTCACGAGTTTAACTTACAATGGAAGGTCATAGATCAAACGGAATAGGAATGAGGCGAGAGTGAGATAGGCATTCACGAGTATGGGAAATCACCAGTGCATTACATGGTACCGACGGGGCGTTGTGCAGTTATTACAGTTCTCTGATATATGCTTTTATTCTATTTTATCGCTAATTTGCTTGGGGACAAGCAACGCTCGGTTTGGGGTTGTTGATAACGCCACTTTTTGGCGTTATTTTCGGTACTCAAACCAATGAGATTGGCTTGCGTTCAAGTAAAAAGGCGGGTATTTTATGTGTTATCTAGTGGAATGTGCAGGCTCTCTAACAGGCAGTAACCTTCGAGAAATGAAGCCAAAAAGAGCCAAAACGAAGCCCAACGGAAGCCCGAAATCCAAGCCCGACCCGCGAACGAACCAGGACCCGAACCGCGACCCAGAAACCGACCCACGCAGCATCGGAAAATCGCGCGGTTTTGTGCGCGGTTTGCAAACCGCCCCACAAACCGCGCATCCCCCTGTTTCACGAATTTCAGCTTTATATTTCGGGGTTTTAGGTCACTTTTCGGGATCGAACTTTCGGGAGACGACAGTGGGCAGTTCAGAGGCGATTTCCAGAGACCATTCACGCCGTTTGGAGCCAAGATAGAGGATAGATCGAGGAGTAAGTCACGACGCATAGCGGATTGAAGCCGGGAGAGGGGAGTTCTTCATAGTTTTCGCCATTACATCTTTCACGTTTACCTTAATAATGTTTACATACTTTGTTTCTTCTCCTGCGTTTTTGTTCCCCAACATCATGAACTAACTTTAAGATGTTGGGGGTTGGATTGAATTAGGTTTGTAAACATGTGAACAGATGACGAGTGATTTTTATCAGTTTTTCCTTAATTAATGAAGTATGCAATTTTGTGTTTAATGCTTGTGTGAATTTGGCCAATTTACATTTGATCTGTTTGTTAGTAATTAAGTTCGAGAGGATTAATTATTACTTAGAATTAGGAATTGCATGCCTAAGACGATAAATCGGTGATAGAGATATACCGAGTAAGTCTTAGTCCTTAATTGAACTGTTAGGTTGAGATCGAGAGATAAAACTTAACCGTTTAACATAAATCTGACGCTTAATGTATTTTGAAATCCATAGGTTGAGGTCGAGAGACAAAACTTATCCTTTTCAAAATAAAACCCGTTGTTGCTCGAAAGAGAACAACGGTGATTTTGAAGATTGGATTCATTAATGGGAATTTACTGGTAATTGTTGTGAGTTAGATGTTTGCATGTGAAAACCTGAGGATTTCCAACCCTCAACTATTTTCTCTATCTGAAGTTTCCAAAGCTGTTTACTGTTTCGTTTGCGTTTTCTTTAGTTCTTGCAATTGTTTAATTTAAACCAACCATCTTCCAATTTTCGACAGTTCAGTTAATAGAGATTGTAGTAATTGTGATACTTAGTTCCTAGTTCCCGTGGATTCGATACTCGTACTTACCGTACGTTATTACTTGATTTCGACACCGTACACTTGCGGTTAGATTTAAGGGGGTGATACCCGCCCTATCAGAAGAAACAAATTATTCTAATGTGCAAATGGATATATCCAAAAGGCATGAGTCACCACCAACTAGGTATGTTGAATATCAACACGAGGTTGTACCATATAACAAAGAACAACAAACGATTCACAAGGGAGCTTCTGAGGAATCGTCTTTAATAGATAAGTCAACGAGGTATGTTGAAGATCAAAACGATAACAAAGAACATCAGTCGGCTGTAAATGCATACTCCCATGACAAGGGCACTTGTAAAGAAAAAGAGGAAATGTCTTTAATGGATAGATCCGCTGACAAGCCAACTAGGTATGTTGAAGATCAAAATGTGGTTGTACCTGATAATAAAGAACAACAATCAACTGTAAAGGCATCTTCCCATCACACGGGGACTTCTGAGGAAATTAAATCTCGACCACAAGAATCATTGTCTTTAACAGATAGATCCGCACATAAGTCAACTAGGTATGATGAAGATCAAAATAAGGTCGTACCTAATAATAAAGAACAACAATCTACTGTAAAGGCATATTTCCATCATAAGGGCACTTCTGAAGAAAACGTTACATCACGGACAAATGAATTGTATTTACCTGCGAACAAGCCAACTATTTATGTTGAAGATCAAAATGTGGTTGTACCTGATAATGAAGAACAACAGTCGACTGTAAAGGCATCTTCCCATCACAATGGCACTTATGAGGAGAAAAGTATATCTCTACCAGAGGAATTGTCTTTAACAGATAGATCCCGGAACAAGCTAACTAGGTATGCTGAAGATCGAAATGAGGTTGTACCAGATAATAAAGAGCAACAATCGACCGTAAAGGCATCTTCCCATCACAAGGGCACTTTTGAGGAGAGAAGTATATCCCGACCAGATGAAAAAAGATCATTAACTAGGTATGATGAAGATCAAAATGTGGATGTACCTGATGATAAAGAACAACCGTTGACTGTAGAGGCATCTTCCCATCACAACGACACTTTTGAGGAGAAAATTATGTCTCGACCAGAGGAATTTTCTTTAATAGATAGATCCGTTGACAAGCCAACTAGGTGTCTTGAAGATCAACATGTGGTTGTACCTGATAACAAGGAACAACAACCGACAGTCACATCTTTTGTGGAGGAAGTTATATCTCAACCCGAGGAAATGTCTTTAACATATAGACACGCGAAAAAACCATTGACACATGATTCTAAAGAGTTGCAGGTAAAATCAAACCTAAAGTGTTTCTAAATTTAGCTTTATGCCGTTTCCAATTCTCCTGAGTTCTTAATGATCTTATCACTATAACCCTGTTATCAAGCTTGAGGTGATGACTTATGTGCCCTTAGAATAATATAGTGCCTCCTCTGGCAGCATTGACATACCACTATTTTTCCTAATATTGACAGAGTTTACGATTCTTGTCAAATCCTCAGAACATAAAGATGAAGATAACCGCTTCTAGGGTTCAGATCCATTTTGACTTTACGACATGCTTTAGGTATAACATCATTAGCACAAAAAAATGACTATGCAATATTCTGATCTATATAGTCTGTTAATTGTCAACTTTGACTTGGTAGTTGGATAGTCGATAAACATCTTCGACTAAACACATATATATTTAACATATTTTAGCTTATGTACTAGATCCTATAAGATCATATATAGTCACCATGTATGCTCGCTCTCTCACAATGATACCATCCCTTTTATTTTTATACGGTATCTTAGTCAAACAAAAAAGGCTAGCTAGCTCTACGTTAGTCAGCCAGTTGCCAACAACAACTAGTTGAGGTTATCAGCTGCTATTTCAAGTGTCAGACTCATTACAGCCTTGTACTGCCTTTACCTCCCCCTCCTAGACTATGTCTCTATTATGGGATATATTGGGTTTGTTTGGTATGATTTAGAAAGTATAATGAATCCCACCAGTATTATTATATTAAATAACTGAAATTTCCAACAATTTACAGATCCAAGAGCAGGGGAAGCAGCTTTCACCCAACAACAACTCTACTGAACCGACTGAAGTTGCATTTTCTAGTATGAGAAGTAAAACACCACCATCTCCAGAACATGCAAGTAACAAGAACGCGATGGACAATGATCGTGCCTATGAGAAAAATGACGATATATCAGACATTGGGGATTCCAGTGTTTATGAATCTGGATTTTATTCAGATACAGACCGTTCTGAAAATGCCAACACTGAGTTTGCAAGTGCTTCAGAATCTGAAATGAGCAGAACCAATGAACCCGAACCCAGGTTTCCCCATAGGCTAAGTCAAGTGCCACAAGATCTAGCATCATGGCTAACCGGTTGGAGGGATAAAACAGAATTAAAGCACATATCAGTGAAAATATAATAACTGCACAATTCTCAATCGGTACCAAGTGATGCATCGGTGATTTCCCATACCCGTGAATATCTATCTCACTCTCGCCTCATTCTCATTTCGTTTGACCTATGACCTTCCATTGGGAGTTGAACTCGTGATTGTTCCGATCACATCGGGTTAGACTAGGTCCAAACATACTAGGGAAAACATTTCGCCTCGACCCTACCTCACGGGATACTCTCTTTGCACTCGAACCTAGGTTATCGCTCGTGTTGTCATGTTTTGGAGGTTATGTACAAGAATACGCAAAAATTGCATGACAACTCTATTGAAAGACGCACAAATGTCCAAAAATGGATCTCAGAAATGGATCAAGTAGCAAGACAAGGAATATCGGTAAAGGTAGGCATAGACCGTAATCATATTTTCCAAAAGATCATCCAGGTCTTTACAAGGGTTGTAATGGGGCTAAGGTTAAGGCTATGAAACGAAGGGTAGAATGGTTCAAAAATCCTTGGCGTGTCAATCAATTGTAGTTCCGAACTCTATAGCTTTTCGCTCTATTATTTGGCCCTCTTCGTCACTATTGGAGTTGCTTTAACTCTTTTTATTTTCTGCTATAGCTAATATCTAAATAACTGCATTTTTTTTTGGGACTTCATTGGTCCTCTTTATTGATTGGGGCAACATTGGCCCTCTTTTCTCTTTCTTGACTGGCCTGATTTCTTTCTTTTTCGCTCTATCTCTCTAAGTTCATTACTTCTTCCGATTGACACACTTTCGGATTGGGTTGGCTAATGCTTATGGCTAAGGGTTTAATGATGGGTTTAGAAACGAAAAGGTGAGTGTTTGGCTGCAAAGGGGCTATGGGTACACACTAAGGGTAAAAGGGAAGACGATAGCTGAAACGGTTTAAAATAAAACACACAACGCCTGGAATCATTTCTTAAGGTCCACACGGTATGGTCTATTATACCCTTACCTAATATCCCGATGTTCGTCTTTGCTACTCAATGCAATAATGTAGCGAGATCTTTCTACATTCACGACAAGGAATTCGAAAAAGTGTATGTGACTTAAGTGTATAAATCCCTCGGAATGAAAAACGTCTTTTAGGCTCAAAATCTCACTATCGGGTGGTCTCCACTAATGTCCCTAGTCATGTCCTTTCCCGGTCCTTCCCTAACGGTCACGTCACTATCACAAGATTCTTCCCACAATGGTCGGTCTCAATCATTCAAAACAAAAAATTTAGCTGCTTTGATCAAGACACTCAGAAGTGTAGGAATTCTACGTGCCTAACTTGGGCCCGATTGGGCAACCCCAAACCTTACCCACACATTGTCCCCAATGTGCAAGCAAAGTCGTAGGTGATGCGACTCAAACATTGTGCAGTTATTTACAGGTATAAAGAGGACGGGTAAAACATTAACATAGCAAGCACAAAGAACTCCAAAACTTCTAAATTGGGCACCCCAAACCTAGGCCATGGCCTAGGTTTGCCAAATAAAAAACCAACCCCAAACCTCGGTAAAACCGAGGTTTGCACAGGGTCTAATGTGAGTGTGTAGATGGTTCAAAAATGAGGCACCCCAAACCTAAGTGAAACTTAGGTTTGTTGCATCTCGTGCAATTAAAATAGAACAACACATCAAACACCACTCTTTTAGCAGAGAAAGTTAGAACATACCTGTTTTGCCCGGTCGAAGGATTCTTGAATGGTTGAGCATCGATCGGAGAAGATAGGGGGAACATGCAAGACAAGGGAAAGACACAAAACAAAAACAGGAGACACACAAAGCAAGAAAGGAAACAAAAACTGCACGGAAGACGAAAAACGGGGCAAATGGAACTCCCGCGGTTTAGCCCGCGACTTGCAAGTCGCGTGGCAAACCGCGTAACCCTCTGTTTCAGAAAACCAACAGAGGGCCCCGCGACTTTCTGCGCGGTATGCAAACCGCGTGTAAAGCCGCGTATGTCCCTGTTTCAAAATATTTTTGGATTTTTTCGATTTTTTGATTTTTATGGTTTTTCTGAAATAGAACACACTTAACTAAAAAGCCTAAACTGAAACAAACCTTGGTGGGTTGTCTCCTACCCAGCGCCTTATTTAAAGTCGTGGCCCGACTGTGCGGTTTCAACTTGGCTCGGTACCCGCGGTTTTGGATCGCCCACACTTGCGATTTCCCGCGGACTCTTTCATCTTCGGTCCTCCATGACCAGCTCCAGCTTCTCCTTCACCACTCTCTCTTTCCAGCAACTTGAATCTCACGTTCTCTCCGCCCACTCGGAACGTGATCTCACCCTCTTCCATATCAATCAGAGCTCTACTTGTAGCCAGAAATGACCGTCCCAGGATCATCGGGACCTCTTCATCTTCATCGATGTCGATTACCATGAAGTCTACTGGAAAGTAGAACTTCCCAACTTTAATCAGCACATCTTCAATCACCCCGTATGGATACCTTATCGATCGATCAGCCAGCTTCAATGTCATATATGTTGGGCTTACCTCACCCAGTCCGAGCTTCCTAAAAACAGAAAGAGGCATCAGGTTAATACTTGCCCCTAAATCACATAGAACTTTATCAAAATTAAAACTGCCAATTTGAATAGGAATCGAGAAACTCCCTGGATCTTTAAGCTTTTGGGGCAGCTTATTCTGGAAAATCGCGCTGCACTCTTCAGTGAGTGCAACGGTGGCCTGGTGACCAAGTGCCCTCTTTTTGGATAGGATCTCTTTCATGAACTTAGCGTAGGAGGGCATTTGTGTGAGCGCGTCTGCAAAAGGAATATTGATAGTTAGCTTTTTAAATACATCAAGAAATTTAGAGAACTGAACCTGGTCTTTATTCGCTTTCAGCCTGCTTGGGTACGGTACTCTCGGGATTTCCGGCTTGACCGGTGGTGTCACCTCTTTCTTCTTCTCTTCACTCTTCTCGCTCTCTTCTACCACGACCTCTTTTTCTTCATTCGAACTCTCTCTATCGGGCTCGGTCTCTTCAGATGACGGTTCTTTATTCAGTTCCTTACCACTCCTCAGGTATATGGCATTACAATGCTCCCGGTTTTGCCTTTCGGGTTGACTCGGAAGTTTCCCGGGGGCTCGGTTTTGCAGGGTCTCGGAAATTTGCCCCACTTGCCTCTAGAGGATTTTGATGGCGGCGGTGTTTTGCTCGGTAGCCGCTTTGACAGTGTTGACTGTACTGACTAATCCCTAGACTGTAGTTGCTAATCCCCCGACTGTAGTGTCCATTTTAGACATGAAATTCATCATCATGTCCTCGAGTCCCGGCTTTTTCTCTCCGGACGGTCCCTCGTTCCTTTGCTGAAAACCTGGAGGGCGGTACACACTGTTAGTATTAAAAGAATTGGAAGAGTTAGAAAAGTTACCTGGTTGTGGACCCGGCTGATTCCATGAGAGATTGGGGTGCTTTTTCCACCCCTCGTTATACGTATTCGAGAAAGGATCGTTTCTCGGTTGGTGCCGGTTTGCCACAAAATGAACCTGATCAGGTTCTTGAAGATTCCCTCCATTCAGCTGATTCGTGAGAAAGGCTAGTTGAGCTTTCAGTTCATTTAGCTCGTTACTCTCTTGGATACTTGCTACTCTTCTAACGGCTGATCTCGGTGTAGAAAAGCTATGCTCGGCCAAGTTCTCGATCAGCTCACATGCTTCCTCATAAGACCTATCCATCAATGCTCCACCCGCCGCAGCTGTGATATCATTCTTAAATTGTGGGTGGAGCCCACTAAAGAAGGTCTGGATGATGACCCAACCTTATAGCCCATGATGAGGACACTTCTTGATCATGTCCTTGTAACGTTCCCACGCCTCATAAAGCGTTTCTTGATCCTATTGAGAAAAATGGGTGATCTCCGCCATTAGCTGCGCGGTTCTTCCCGGTGGAAAGAATTTCTGAAGGAAGGCTGCCTTCAGTTGCGCCCAAGTGGTGATCGAGTCTGGTTGGATGCTCTCGGTCCATGTCTCGGCTCGGCCTTTGAGAGAGAACCCGAATAACCTTAGCTTGATGGCATCCTCGTTCATGCCATTGATCTTGAATGTGTTACAGATCCTCTCGAATGCACGGAGGTGTGCATGAGGATCTTTAGTCGGCGCTCCTCCATATTGATTCTGTTGTACCATGACAATGGTACTCGGTTTGAGCTCGAAGTAGTTTGCTGCGGTGGCGGGCGGTTGGATGCCTATCCGTGCGGTTGCCACGTTCGGATTGGCAAATGACCGCATAGGCACCCTTTCCGGAGGTGGTGGTGGTGGATTATTGCGGCGAGGTGGTCTCTCGTCGTCTGACATTTCAAATTTTAGATTTCTTCTCGCTTTCGCTTCTTTTCGTAGACGACGGGCGGTTCTTTCGATTTCTGGGTCGATAGGCTCGAGTTCTTTCCCTCGGGTTTTCCTTGGCATAAACCAAGTAGCACCTGAAACGAAGAAAACAAAGTCAATAATCCAGAAACTGAAAGTGAATGAAATAAAATGACAAGAAAATAAAATGCCCAATCTAATAGCGCATATAGCTAGTAGTGCTATTAGCTGCAACTAGTTCCCCGACAACGGCGCCAAAAACTTGACACGGGGTTTTGACACCCCGCGAAATCTAACCGCAAGTGTACGGTGTCGAATCAAGTAATAACGTACGGAAGTACGAGTATCGAACCAAAGGAACTAGGAACTAAATATCACAATTACTATAGGAACTATTAATTGGACTGTCGAAATTGGAAGGTTGGTTTAATAACTAAATAATTGCAGAAATTAAAATCAAACAAACACAAGACAAACAGAACAACTTTAAAGACTTCGACAGAGAGAAAAGTTGAGGGTTGGAAGTCCTCCGGTTCTACACATGCACACAAACAACTCAAACAATTACCAGTTTATCCCTTTAATGATTCCCAAATCTTTTAAGGTCACCGTTGTTCTCTTTCAAGCCACAACGGTTTTATTTTGAAAAGGATTAGTTCAATCTCTCGATCTCACTTCTGGATTCCAAAACACATTAAGCACTCGATTTAAGTTAAATTGGCTAGATTTTATCTCTCGATGTCAACCTAACGGTTTAAATGGGACTAAAGCTTACTTGGTATATCTCTATCACCGTTTTGGGCTTTAGGCATGCAATTCCTAATTCTATATAGCAATTAATTCTCACGAACTTAATTACTAATAACACATCAATTGTAAATTGGCCAAATTCACAAACTCATTAAGAACAAAATCACATGCTTCATTAATTAAGGAAAACTGATAAAGGTTCAAATCAATTCGTTACATGCTTACAAACCAAATTCATTCCAACCCCCAACACGAACCGGTTAGTTCATGTCGGTGGTGGATTCAAACATAAGAGAAAAAGGTGCAAAAGTATATGTAAACATGATCGAAGTGAAAGATGAAATCGTGATAACAAGTAATGAAAACTCCCTCTTCTCGTGTTCGTCTCTACGTTCCGCGCTGAATGTATCCGTGATCGGCTCTCTACCGTGGCTCCGAGGACTCCGAAAGGTCGCCCAAAATCGCCCCCCAGCTGTTCCCGATCGTCCGTCGTATGAGTGATATCGAAAAATGACCTAAAACCCGGAATAAAAAGCTGAAAATCGACAAACAGTGCCTTACGCGACTTGCTGCGCGACTTGCAAGTCGCGTGGCAGGTCGCGCGTGTTCCAGATGCTGCGTGGGTCGTTTTCCGGTTCGCGGTTCGGGTCCTGGTTCGGTCGCGGGTCTTGGGCTTGGCTTTTGGGCTCCCGTTAGGCTTCGTTTGGACTCGTTTTGGGTTCTTTTTGGTTTCTTTTCGCGAGGGATGCCGCCTTTTAGATAACCTGTGTAAATCACTAGATAAACCGTAAAATATACGCCTTTTTACTTGAGTACAAGCCAATCTCATTGGTTTGAGAACCGGAAATAACGCCAAAAAGTGGCGTTATCAGAACGCCACCCGTGTCAAGGTCTAGTTTGAGTTCCATTATAATTTATGGTGTAAGTTTTGAAAAAAATTGATTTTGTGGCAAGTCTGTACGTTTTACTCTTATCAAACTTTGATTTGGCAAGTCGTTAGAATCAAAAACCACAATGAAAGAATCATTAAATTTATACCATTTGTCACTTGAAATATTGCATCACATAATACATAATTCCAACTTGGCATCTCCATTATAGAAAGGTAGTTAAATGCTTTGATTGTTCTTTCGGACACCTATAGACCAACGCACCTCGGTTAATCCCAAGAGCCATATAGTTAATAACCAGCAGATCAATACACTTATCAGAGCACAAAATTATCAAATACATTCATCATTTACTCTAAATCTGATGTCTATGAACAATCCACACAAACAACAACTTGTACCAAGCCACAAACCAACAGTCAACATATATATGAATAAACATAATTCTGAAGCTGAATAAAAGCATCTGAAAGCCAATATCTCTCATCCTAACCACCAAGATCATATGCATACCTCTAGGCTTCTTAATTTGATGCCAAATTTGGGAACATCAATAGAAAAATCCATAATTCAGAGTTATCGCAATCTGGCCAAAGACCGTTGCAATAAGAAAACAAAACCTGAACCAGTTATGATAGGGCAAAAAGAAAAAAAACACAACATAATAGGCAGTTGCAGTTGATCTCCATACACAAAAGTGTTGTTTTTCAAATTTTATATTGTTGTTAGAATAATATTACTATGCTTACTAAAACAAATTAGATATTAAATAAGTATTATATTTATAAACTTATGTTTTACTTATATGTTTGAGGTTTATGAATATTATTTGTAGTTTAAAAGAATTTTTTAACCATTTATCCATTGCCCGTTTTGTTGCCCGCAATTTTAATGGGTAGGGTTTATGGTTTAGGTTTGGTTTAGAATTTAGGGTTTAGGGTTTGTGGTTTGAGGTTTAGGGATTATACCGAACCTGAAACAAAAATTGGTCTAAATACATTATGTTAAGTTTCACAACTAAAAGTAAATTAAATATAACCAAACAATTTAGGAACAATATGTTAAATTACAATATGAAAGGAAATAGAAGTTAAAATTCATCAAATTAGCATCACAATTTCTTGATTAGACAACTAAACTATATTTATTCGTGACTCTTATTTGGGGGGTGTCGAAGTAAAGTGGATAAAATTCATTTAAATTCTAATGATAAAAATATATGTATATACATATTTACATATCGAGTCGGGTGGGGTACTAAACCCGAAAGTCATTTAAATTCAAATATATGTATATACATATTTCCATTAAATTATCCTTGGCCTATCCGCGATAAAAAGACCATAAACCCGATCCGAAAATTCCGGTCTTTGGTTTTCACCAACGGTTTTAAGTTTTTTTTGCCATCCCTAAGAAAATTCGAAAGTACAACCCCTCCAATGTCAGTGGAGGGGTGGTTTCATAGAGAGGATAAAGAATAAATATTCACCCTTAATGCCTAAAACTACCCCTCGAGATAACCTAAGGTTGGTGTGAAGCTTTGACAACTAAAGATAGAATTCTTCAAATAACACACGAGAAAGGCGAACAATGTAAATGAACATAAAGATTTGGTGATGCAGAAAAACCATGTCGAGGTAAAAACCATGGACGACAGTGAAGGTCATCGGTGCACTATGGACCTCAAACAATGACGTTGTCCTTTAGAAACAAGTGTTGAAAGTACAAAAGATTACAATATGATTGTAAATAAAGGAAATCATGAGTTTGGAACTGATGCCGTGAGTTTTCTTGAGAGAGTTTCTTGTATACTGTCGCATGCTCTGAGACAAGACTTATGAATAGTATCAGCTTCTTGTGTATGTATCTGTGCGTTTCAAGCGGGGTGTGTTTCTTTATATAGGTTATTGATCATTAAATGATTCCTTTATGATCTTTAAATGTCAGCAACAGTCCCTGCATTAATGAAGTTTGATTGCAGCTTTCAGTTATGACCGTTGATAATCAATGAACAATAACTTGCATTAAAGGCACATAAAACGCGATTTTTGTCATAAGTTAAAAATGGTAATACATTTCGTTAGATGCTAACGATTGTCGTTACTTTACGACGTTCTATGATACGAATGTCTATACTCATCGGCCGTACGTCGAAAAAAACTTACGATGTGAATTCAAGTAACAATGGACTTGCATAATGAAATCTTGCATTGATTGAGAGAAAGTTACAATATGTGAATGAGATCCACTTTCTCTCTCTATATTCTCTCTCTAGTCATATCTCTACAAGATACTCTCAATGATACGTGTGCAAGACTCTCTACAAACTCACTTACTCGAAAATGTTTATACCTTTGACTACCTACACACTATTACATTGACTTTGACCTCTCACTAACTAGCTATTACAAGACCTTTGACTTGACATTGACTATTACAATTACAACTAAATCTTGACTACATTTATGCACTAACAATCTCCCCTATCGATTCAAGATTTAAAAAATTTATGACAGCAGTCTTCAGCTCTTTGTGATCTTCAGATCTTCAACACTTTCAGCTCTTTGAAATATCTCAAACGAATCCTCAAATAAGCTTTATCTTCTAAAATCCACTTTTACTGCTTTAATATTCATCTGTCTCTTCAAAATCAAATAGTCACAATGTCATGAATTATAGACTTCAAATCTTTGTAGAGTTGATCAAAGTCTTGAAATAAAAACTTCATATCTACAAATCTTCGTATCGTTGATCGTTGCAGCTTTGAGCTTTGACAAATTTCTTCAGTCTTTGATCATGAACTGGCTTTGAACTTTAATTGGCTTAAATCTTTAAAAACATTCTTGATTGATATTTTAGCACGAACTGTCTTTGTATCTTCTCTCGTCTCATCATCTTGAACACCTTGACTTGCTTACTTTGACTTTGACAAACATCTCCTTGACTTTCGGAAATTGAAATCTTCAAACCATCTCCCCCATTTTGATGATTGTGAGCATCATGATCATCAAACCTCTTTTCAATTTCAGCATTCTCTTTGAGTACCCAAATCAATCTCCTTTGTTTGAACTGTTCAACAGTTAATTCCAAAATATATGTATCCGAATCTTTTCAAATTCAGATAAAATGAAAGTTGTAACCCTGAATCAACGAATGAAACAGTTAAAACTAGTGTTATACCCATCCGTTGGTCGGGTATATAACATGACTTTAATCTAGATTTAGTTCTTTTATTGGTCACTCTTTTAATCATTGCCGAATGTTGTTTTTCAGTCAAGCAAGAAACTTAGTCAAAATATAACCGGCTTTCCGTATCTTTCATAATAGATCATAGGCAATAAAAAATGACCGAAATTGGATTACCCCTTCTCGATTTCAAGATTTTTGTGATCTCAAACTCGAGTTTTTCAAGCAAAAAAGGGTACACGACATGACTTTAATCTAGGTTCAGTTATTTGATATTATCATTTCAAAAATTATGTTTCTTTATTGTATTCTATGGTATCCTTATATATAGGGTTGGTTCCAGTGAGAAATGTCAAATTTGGTAAGAAGCAAGAGAAATGGTTATCAACCGTTGGATGAGAAATGGACAAACATTAGAATGAGAGACAAACATTAGAATGAGATGTACCGGGATAGGATGCACCGATCAATTCTCTTTTAAGCCAAAATTTATGGGAGGGTATTTGATAAAAAGTGATCACCGGTTTAAAAGTACTTCTCACACTTCTCATAAAAATGAGACTTCTCAAATAATCTCATGCCTATGAACCAAATTACTTCAAAGTAATAGATTTAATCAATCATGTACCCATGACGCATTCATTTATGAAGTTCAAGTTAGTAACTGTACTCAAACTATAATATACAATTTGGCTCGAAAAGAACCCTGTTGTAGCGAGAGTGCAATGCATGCAAAAAGGATAACTCTCTTTACCTTTTTGGCTTCTCACAATTTACTTCCAAGTTTCCTGAAAAATGTACATAAATTGGTAGCTCATCTTTCTAACCCCAAAACCAACATCTAAATTGTGGTATTGGAAACCAACATGTTAGACGCAAGTAACTATTCAATTAATAGCCATAATTATGATGGGCTAATATGGGTCTAACCATCAACATTTGGAAAAAGAAAACGTTCTCACATCTCAAGAACATCCGAAAACACTAAAAATCCACGAGGAATCATACATATGAGCAGAGTATAATCACCAACAATAAACACCAGTGTGAACATGGTGAACTATTCCAGAAACTCGCAACACATTTCCAAATCATAAAAACAACAACAAAAATTATTACATTACCTGTAACTTATCTAGACTAAGGGGCTGTTTACCAAACACTTACCGGGTAAGCGCTTACCGATAAATTTCAACATTATCACTTACTTACCGGGTAAGATTTTACTCCTTTTAGGGGTCGTTTCCCAAATGCTTACCTGGGTAACTTACCAGTAATGCTTAATTAGAAGTTACCTCATAGTTTATGACACATTTGGGAGACCTCAACATTTGTTTACTAAACAATGATCAAAGTTCAGAATCATGAAAGATAAGTAGCCTGAGTTCATATAACATATGCATATCAAACTCATGTAATTATTTTTCCTAAAAGGCAAACTCATGTAAATTAAGCGGAAACATCATGGGAATAAAAATTTAATTACTCTACAACAAAATAAACAAACCAGGATTCAAATGCATCAAACACCATCTCCCAATATACCACTAAAAGACCATTAAATAGAATTAGACAGAAAAATCTATAGGATTAAACTTTCATAACAAAGCAAGATAACCAAAATGGGACTAAAAAACATAACTAACAATGAATTACCATGGCTAACTTCCTAAAGTTACCAGGAACTGAACATATAGATTTTGGTAACTGAAAGGCTCAAAATAGAACGAAAGCAAAATATACATTGTTCCCAACAGCTACATGACTCCCATCTGGTTTATAGGTGATATTAATGTTCTCCCCACTAAGTTCTACTTGCTGTGAACATTTTCCACCTACAGTATGAACATGTATGCAAAAAAATTACTTACAAACTCCTTCAGGATATCGTCAACAAATAAAGTGAACCATGTACGATAACCACCAAGAATCGTGGGAAAACTTTTGAATTAAAAATTGGAATTTGGTATATACGGACGGATAAAGCATCACTTACTGCGAACATCTCATAGACGAACAATCTTGTCACCTGATGCAGTAGCAATCAAATCAGCATGTTTAGATCCTAACACAACTGATCCACAATATCAGTATGCCCCTTGAGCTCAAGATCTTTAACCTTAACAGTATATTTCCTCTTTAGAGTTCATGAAAGACCTGATTTGACTGAATAACTGGGCCTCTAACAGGAGTGTATATAGTTGGCACCACCTGAAATTTAATCCAGATTTGTATTATATATTACATATGTATGTATCATGTAGGTATGTACATTAAAGAAGGTTGTAGGAAGAGTACTAACCTTAAGGAAATACTGATACATTCCATTTGGAGTTCCTTGAAACCAATGCACCCTGAATAACCATACAAATTGCAATAATGAAAAGCACAAACAAATGTTATCAAATCTTTAAGTTTAAAAGGAACTGTTTTGTCACTTGAAACATGAAATTGATGTTTGGGAAAGAGATAGTACATCATGTTAATGAAAATCTTACCCATCAAGTGGATTTACAATACCAGGATAATTGACTCCAAAAGCTAGTTTGTTTATCTTGTGACTTATCTGCAAAATTTCTTAGCACTTAAAAGTAACCAAAAGATCACAGAATAAGAGGGTCCGAGTTTCAAATTGATTGAATTCTATGGCAAAAGTGTAGAAGATGGTAGCTTACATTATAACCATCCTCTTGAAAAGCCTGACCTTCATGGCCTACATGTATTTTGACTGAATGAAAACTTTTGACAAAGTGAAAATTTCCGGCCACTTTGTTGACCTCTAAAGATCCGTGCACTTTGCATCCTTCACCTTCCTTCATCATTACATCCTCTCTCTATCTCTGCTTTCCCGCATGCCTTACAACCCCTACAAATACAACAACAACAAACATCAAGTAATGTAATGTAATTCATCGTGGTTAATTATTAGATTTATATTTTGAATGAGAAATAGTAGTGAAAATCGAAGATGGAACCAAAAATCGAAACAATAGAACCTGAAAATCGAACTTGTTAGAAGATGGAACCAAAAATCGAAGAACAGATAAACCGAACAACTGATAGAGATCGAACATGGTAAAAATCGATTTGTAGCTTCGTTAGCGATGGAGATCGGGTTGATGAAACGCAAGCTCTGATGAGAGGATGAAGAACTGTTCCATACTCTTGTTCGATATGGTGGACTGGTGGTATTTGGAGGGTTGAGGAGAAGATGGGGAGAGAAATTAGGGATTTTGGAAGCTTATAAGAGGACGTGGAGAATATATAGGAAGGGGAGGAGTGGGTTAATCGTGATGAAACTGAATCCATATAACCGTAAGTGTAGAGGCAGACCAGAGGTTGAAATCGTGGAGCAGAAGGCTGAAACCGTTGAAATCATGGAGCAAACGGTTGAAATCGTGTAGCAGAGGTTGAAGAAACTGTAGGATGCTGTTAAACAGAAGAGGCGAAGTTAGTGTTGTCAATTGATTTTAAACGGCCCAGATTAAAAGATGAGATAATTTAAACGGTCCGGATATAACCAAAAAGGTTACACTCGGCTGGGTCAATAGTATAGGTAATGCCTGCAAGTTGCACAAAGCCACTTAGTACAACAGATGTACTTTGGAAATGAGCTTTTTGATGTTCACTCCTCCAGGGCTTCCATTCAATCATCGAAAAAACAATAAAATTTCTATGAACGTTATGACAAGAAAACATATTCCTTGTGTGTACGTTCAAGTATAGAAATGAACGAAGCAACTTATGCTTCATTAGGCTCAAATTGTGTAAACTGTTGAGACAACAACAAGTTTTCCACAGACTCAATGTGCATGATTGAAGTGTGAAGGTGGGGCAAACTTTCTTCGTTTTCAATATCCAAATCCTCCGAATGAAGATTAGATAGATTATATGTTGCGTCCCCAAAGAAAATTAAAACATTTCTTTGTTGAGAAAGAAATGAGTAGCTGGTGGGGTTAAAGCAAGAGTTGGCATGGGCTCACTGTCTGTTTCAATTGATTGTAACCAAAGAATGTGAACCAATCAGTAATGTGGCTGCCCGATTCAGAAAATGTTTGGTGCAGAGTTCTGTTATTCTTTTAACTCTATTCTCACACCCTCTTTCTATTTTTAATCCGCTCACTTCTAGCCAAACTCTCATTTACATTTTTGTCAGGATCAAATCTTAACAAGACTAATAATACTTAGAACTCAGAATTAAAGAATCTGCGGAATAGAACTTTAATTCACACAATCAAAGAACAATATATCAGAAAACACACAGCTGTTTGTATTCACTAATTCAACTCACAAGCTAACAACCAAACCTCAATCTTGACGAACAGGCTCAATCAAGACGACTTCTACTTCTCTAGAAATAGGGTTCTAAACCTTGAGGTTAATTCTCTCTAAAACAAAACGTATTCTGAGACTCTCACATGTCGAATAGCTATCTATCACAATCTATTTATACAAAATAATTACAAGATAACTATCAAAACAAAATTGATCTTCAGAATATTCTTTCACGCTTATCTTCAATCACTCCATCTTTATCTCCAACATTCTCGCATTCCAAACTTATCACATCAGCAGTATTAACTTTATTCAGCACGAGCAGTACTAATATTCACCAGCAGCATTAATTCATTCCAGCAGCATTAACTTGACTCAGCAGTACTAACCTTGCTTCAGCAGTATTAATCTTGACAAGCAATACTAACTTCACTCTAGCAGTATTAATTATGCCCTGGCAGTATTAACGTTATTCCAGCAGCATTAACTTCTTCTTGCAGTACTAACCTTGTTCTGGCAGTACTAACCATACTTAGCAAATCTTCAGTTCCCAACAATCTCCCCCTAACTTGACTTTTCAGGTTGAGAAGTCAAGTTCTTCAGATGATGCTTCCAAAACCTAATCATGAACGCACAAATCAGGATTCAAACCCAGACTTTGATTGATAATCCTTCTCACCAAGTATCTTCCCATTTCAGAATCCTTGTTGCAAGCCAACTTAGCATGTAGCATTCCATTCAACCTTTTCTTGCTGTGTTTGTATACCACATCCACCAAATAATACTCATGGTATGTATTGTCAAGTGTGATGACATACACTCCACAATTTTCAATGAGCATCCAGTTGGTAATGGCTTGAAAATTTCTTTCTATCATATACTGAACTGCTTCTGGTTTGAACATTTGGCACAGGTATTCAAGAACCATCTTGGTGATTGACATCCCTTTCTCATTCAACATATTTCCATACAGCTTCATTCCAACCTTGTACATCTCCTCTACGTCAGATCTAGAGCATATTCTGATAAGTCTTCCCCATGTAGAACAGACTTCAAACTTCCCATCTGCTCTTTTGATTCTAATGTACTCCTTTCTCTGCTCTATCAATGTATCCCAGAAGATGATATCAGGAGCCATAGAAGATAATGGGTCAACTTTGATTGGATCAGTATCAACCACAGTGATATACATGTCATATTGAGTATTACTTGGTTGACCTGATGGAGTTGCCACTTCTTCTTCAGCAACTTTTTGATCAGCTTTCTCTTTCACAACTTCCTCCTTAGCTTCTTCTACAATGGGTTCCACCCTAGGCTTCTTTACAACTTTCTTCTTTGAAGCTATAGACTTTGTTCTTGGTCTTTTGTTTGACACCATCTTGGTTCTTTTGAGTGATTTAACAGCTTCAGGAATGGTTTCAGCTGTTTCCTTTGTTTCTGCTGCTTCAGGGATGGTTTCTGCTGCCTTATGTTTTTCAGCAACATTAACCATTTCTGCTGCTTGAATGGTTTCTGCTGCTTTTTGACTAGCAGCATTAACCATTTCTGCTGCTCTATTTGTTACTGCTTCTTTTACTATCTTTGATACTGCTGCTTCAACACTATTCTTCACAATCTCAAATACCTCTGCTTCAATCTCAGATTTAGTTACTGTAGATACAGATACTGCTTCCTTCTCACTTTCAGATACTGCTGCATCAACAAGACTCTTCATAATTTCAGCTACTGCTGCTTCAATCTCAGATACTGCAGCATTAACTGTTTCTACTGCTTTTTCTGTGGTTTCTGCTGCTTGAAACTCAGATACTACTTCCTTCTCATTTTCTGCAGTTTCAGTTACTGCTGCTTTCTCACTTTCTGCTTCCTTTGCAACTTCTGCAACCTGCTCAGCCTCCCCCTCAACCTTATGCTCATTCTCCCCCTCAACCTTTGCATCCTCCATGTTTAGTTCAGTTTCTAACTCCCCCTTTTTGGAAGCATTAGTGGTTGATCTTCTCCTTTTCAGAACATACTGAGCTTTCTTCCTTCTTTGCAACAGCTTGGTGATCATCTTCTTATTCTTCTCTATCTTGGTGTGTTGATAAAGAACCACCTTCTTAAGCTCATCAATCTCCTTCTGCTGATTCATGACATCAATGTTGATGTTGGCAATGGTTTCCATCAATTCCTCATAAGTATATCTATCCTCACCTGGTTTAGAAGTGTTTACCTCCCTTGCAGGATCATTGGAAGTTTTAGTAGGTGTCTCTTGCCTAGCAAAAGCACAACCTACTCCCATGGTTTCTTGGTGCCTGGGTCCTCTTAATGTTTTCACATTCTGAGTTGCCGTGGGGAAGGTCTTAGTGATGTTACCACTGTCCTTCTCTTTGCTAGCAGAAGTAGTGGCAGCCTTGCAACCCACATGCTCATCCTTCTCCTTAGAGAGCACCTTCTTGGGGTTGGGAGACACCCCTGTGGTTACCCTTTTGATATTCTCTATTGGAGAATTCTCCAATAGAGGGATTGTAGGCTTTGGGCTATTAGGAGATACACCAAGGGAAGGAACCTTGTGTACCTTTCTTCTTTCAAACTTCTTGGTGATTTTGGGAGTGGGTCTTAAAAGAATGGACTGTGGGATTTCTTTGGTGATGGAAGGTTGGGATTGGCCATCAGTGGGTGTGTCTAATGGGGGCCTTGACCCTGATGCCATACCTTCAGTGGTGTGGGACACAACCATCATTGTAGAGAACAATGGTGTGTCAACTCCTTCCGAGTCCCTAGGAATTCGTCTCATATTTGAGAAAACCTTCCCTTTAGGGTGTTTTGGCACATATACCTCAGCAGACTGAGGTAAATCTGTCAATTCATGGTTAATTACTTTTGGACAAACCTGGGATACATGTAAAAGCTCTTTTTGGATTCTAGGTTTGCCACAAGATCATTAAAAATCATTGCTGAAAAATTGAACTTTCTGGCAGTGGCTAAGCAGACCAAGGCATAAGCAATGGTACTGCTAAACTCACTCCATCCAGTTGTTTTCTTTGAAATACAGTGCATAAGAGTATGAACAAGAAATCGCCATTGGGTGAAAAACTTTGACTTGTAGAATTTAAAAATTCCAATGGGACCTTCATACCCCATTCTTGGTAAGGTCGAGAAAAGTTCATCATTAGAAAGATAGGTTATACCTGAGGCATCATCTAAGTGAAGAGTGATGCGAATAACCTCCTCTGTGACCTTCAAGGGTTTGTCACAAACCCTTGTTCGAATGATTTTCTGCCCATCTTCGAATATAACAGTGGCATTCTCCCAAAATTGCTTTTGATGCTCGATATATATGGTTGGGCACACTGTTAGGGCATGAGAGATGTGTGTGGACTTGAGAAAATCCACAATATCATGAAATCCTGCGGCCTGCTTTGGCTTCTGAAGCATCGCAATCTCATTGTGCTCATCGACAAACTCCATTGTCGTCATTCTTCCTGAGGATTTTGATAGAAAACACAGAGATTCTAGGGAGAAAAGGTTAGAACGAGAGAGAGATAAATTGAATGCCAAGAGACGTTATGAACTTTGGCGGGCTGAAAGAGTATTTATAGCAGTACTAGCCCTGATTTTCTTTAAAAGCAGTATTAACGACTTAGCAGTATTAACGACTGAGCAGTATTAACTGCAATGCAGTATTAACTACACAGCAGTATTAACTACACACGCAGTATTAACTACTAAGCAGTATTAACAACAAAGCAGTATTAACTACACATGCAGTATTAACTACTAAGCAGTATTAACTACAAAGCAGTATTAACTACTAAGCAGTATTAACAACAAAGCAGTATTAACTACAAAGCAGTATTAACTACTAAGCAGTATTAACTACAAAGCAGTATTAACTACTAAGCAGTATTAACTACAAAGCAGTATTAACTACACATTGGCAGTAGAAAATATGTACTAGCAGTAGTAACTCTGCACTGGCAGTAGTAACTATACTTACACTTTGCAGCACTTGTCAATCTGAGTCATACTGAGGTTCTGAGAAAGCTAGTTAGTAACACCAAATATATAAAGAAATACAGGTATAAAAAATTAAAAAAAATCATGAATTTATTCAAGGTTGATCAAGCCCACACTTGCTACCAAGAAAGTGAATCTACCCACATCAAAAGCTTTTGTGAATAGATCTGCAAACTGGTCATTGGTATGAACTTTAGCAACTTGAATCAATTTCTTTTCATTACAGTCTCTAATAAAGTGATACCTGATCTCTATGTGCTTTGTTTTTGAGTGCTTGACAGGATTGTTAACAATGCTAATGGCACTGTTGTTGTCAATGAAGATTGGAGTGTGAAGAAATGTTACCCCATAGTCCAACATCTGATTCTGAATCCATAACACCTGAGAACATCAACTTGCAGCAGCTATATACTCAGCTTCTGTTGTAGATAAGGACATTGTGGTTTGTTTCTTACACTGCCATGATACAAGTCTTGCACCCAAAAACTGACATCCACCTGAAGTAGACTTCCTATCCATGTTAGCTCCACCTAAGTCACTGTCTGAGTATGCAAGCAAGTCAAATGAAGATTCATAAGGATACCAAAGACCTAATCTAGGTTGCCCTCTTAGGTATCTAAAAATTCTTTTGACTGCATGAAGGTGTGATTGCTTAGGTGTAACCTGAAATCTGGCACAAACACATACTGGAAACATAATGTCTGGTCTAGAGGCTGTGAGATACATGAGTGATCCAATCATAGATCTGTAATGATGGACATCCACATCCTCCCCCTCAAGATCTGCAGTGATCTGTTTGTGTGTCTCCATTGGTGTGCTTGCTGGCTTTGAGTCTGTTAAACCATACTTGTCCAGGATGTCTTTCACATATTTGGATTGGCTTATGAAAATCCCATCTTTCCTCTGTTTCACCTGAAGCCCAAGGAAGAAAGTAAGTTCTCCCATGGAACTCATCTTGAAGCTCTTGTGCATTAACTCTTCAAACTCTTTACACATGTGATCATTTGTGGATCCAAAGATGATGTCATCCACATAGATCTGAACAAGTAGTGTGTCTTTCTTTCTCCTCTTAATGAACAAGGTCTTGTCAATGACTCCTCTTTCAAAGTCATTTTCCAAGAGATAGGTAGACAGGGTGTCATACCATGCTCTTGGGGCTTGATGTAAACCATAAAGTGCCTTCTTCAACTTGTACACTCTGTCAGGGTGCAATGGATTCTCAAATCCAGGGGGTTGACAGACATATACTTCTTCATCAATACTTCCATACAGAAAAGCACTTTTTACATCCATTTGGTAGACCTTGAACTTCATGTATGAGGCATAGGCTAGAAATAGCCTAATGGCTTCAATCCTTGCCACTGGAGCAAAGACTTCCTCATAGTCTATGCCCTCTTCCTGAGTATACCCTTGTGCAACCAGCCTTGCTTTGTTTCTGATCACAATTCCTCTGTCATCCTTCTTGTTTCTGAAAATCCACTTGGTGCCAATTGCTCTATGACCTTTTGGAAGGTCCACCAAGTCCCAAACATCCTGTAATTTAAACTGTAGCAGTTCCTCTTGCATTGCTTCTATCCAACTTGGATCTTTCATAGCATCATAAGCCTTTTTGGGCTCAATTTGGGATAGAAAGCAAGTAAGTACAGTATTAACTGTATTCTGCTGATCTTGTAGCTCTTGAAGTCTGCTTTGATTCCTAGTCATCATGGGAGAAGCAATGTCTCCTATAACCAACTCAGGAGGATGATTTTTCTGAGTTCTTGATGGATGACCAGATTCCTCTTGTAAGTTCACATCCAGATTTGACTCATTTAAGTCTGGATTTTCTTCAGCTTCTTTAGTCACTTCAGACTCTCTTGAATTTGACTCACTTGAATGCTGATTTTCCTCTATTCTTCTCTCTTCTTCATTCTGAATGGGTTCAGCTTCCTTTTCTTGTTCACAGAAGTCAACATGATCAATGGTAGGGAGTGGAAATATCACAGACTGAATTCTGTGATCTGATGGTGGTGCATCCCTTTGTCCTGCATTTACATCACTACTGAAACCCAAAGAATTAGTGAGTGAATCAATGTCAAATAGCCAATCAGGACCTGAACCAATAGGATTTGGTGTGTTCTCATTGCATTTGACATTGTCACTTTCTTCAATTATTCTAGAAGAGGTATTAAACACTCTGTAAGCCTTACTCTGAGATGAGTAACCAACAAGAAAGCCATCATCTGCTTTGCTATCAAACTTACCTAAGTGAGATTTGGTATTGAGAATTGTACAAGGACACCCAAATGGTTTGAAAAATCCAATAAATGGTTTCTTTTTCAGAAAAAGCTCATAAGGTGTCTTGTTTTTAGGCTTTATTACCAATACTCTGTTTTGAACATAACAAGCAGTATTAACTGCTTCTGCCCAAAAAGTAGTGGGTAATTTTGAATCAGCTAACAGAGATCTAGCAGCCTCAATCAGTGTCCTATTCCTTCTCTCAGCAACACCATTCTGTTGTGGAGTCCTAGGAGCACTGTATTGTCTCTCAATTCCTTTTTCCTCACAAAAGGTGTTTAGATCAAAGTTTTTAAATTCAGTCCCATTATCTGATCTAATGACTTTCACTTTTTGATTTGATTGGTTTTCAATTCTAAGAATAAAAGATTTGATCAGTCCACTTGTCTCATCTTTAGTTCTCAGAAAATATACCCAAGTAAATCTAGAGTAATCATAAACAATAAGTAAACAGTATGACTTCTTGCCAATGCTCATGACATTTGTAGGGCCAAACAGATCCATATGCAACAACTGAAGAGGATTTGAGATAGTGTTTATCTCTTTGGACTTATGAGAAGTTTTGTGTTGTTTGCCTTTGAGACATGCAACACAATGATCATCACATGAATAGACTTTTGATGGTAAACCCCTAACAAGATTATTTTTAACAAGTTTATTCATTGTTTTAAAATTCATGTGATACATCCTTCTGTGCCAAAGTGATGATTCATCTATTGAAGCTTTTGATACCAAACAATTTAGAGATGAATCAGATGAAACACTTTCTAAATCTAAACAATACACATTATCCTTTCTAGGAGTTCTCAATAGTATCATGTTTTCATCAACTACTTTGAATCCAGGAGCAAGAATAATGCATTCAGAATCAGTAAATAATATACTATGTTTCTTGTCACAGACCTGTGATACACTTAACAGGTTGTATCTCAATTGCTCAACATAGTAAACATCCTCAAATGTCATCTTACCTTTTGACACATCACCTTTACCACTTATCTTACCTCCTGCAGGATTATTTCCAAAAGCAACATGTCCTCCATCAATTCTTTTGAAATTCTTGAGGCAGGCCATGTTACCTGTCATGTGCCTGGAGCAACCACTATCAACATGCCAGATGCTCTTCCCCTTGAGCTGTTGGTTGCCCTGCACATCAGATAAATCAGTTAGTTTTTATTGGGAACCCAAGCCGAAGTGGTCTTGGGTCTCCCTTGCTCATCAAAGTACTTGCACTGGGTTTTGATGAGATTTTCAAACTTAGGTACTGCAGTACTGGAGTACTTTGTCAATATGATTGGTCTAGCAGCACAAAAACTAGAAGCAGTATTAACCTTAGAAGAAGTACTAACAGTGTTAGCAGCACTAACACTGCTAGCAGCAGTATTGTTCTTAGAAGAGGTACTAACAGAGTTAGCAGCACTAATACTGCTAGCAGCAACATTCTCTTTAAAAGAAGTACTAACAGTGTTAGCAGCACTAACACTGCTAGCAGCAGTATTGGCAGTAGTATTGCTTCTAGCAGCACTATCCTTGTCAGCAGTACTATCTGAGGTAGCAGTACTAACATTAGTGCTTTTGGGGACCCACATATTGACACATTCCTTTTCAGTCTGTTTTCTCATGTGGCTTTTGGATTCAGCTTGTTTCTTAGCCACATTATTCCTTGCAGGCTTCCTATAACCAGAAGATTTTTGAAAACTTCTTTGAAAACTTTTCTTTTGGTTAATAGGATTGAAATAACAGTGTTTGGCAAGATGATTCAATTTGCCACAAATAAAACAAGGTTTTGGTCTGTTAATCCTTTGCAGATCAACTCCTTGCTTTTGTGCCCACTGGTTATTCCAATTTCTTTGATTTCCCCTCTTTTTATCATGTTTTTGGGGCTTATTCTCTTGAGATTTCTTGCAAGAACAATGTTCACAAGTATTAGAGTTCACAACAGTGGTCTGTGTATAATGAACTCCCTTTCCCTTTCCAGTCCTTTTCATCTCATTGTTCTTAACACATGGACTTACACATTCCTCATCATATCCTTCTTTTTCAGTCTTATCCTCAACAACTACTTCATCTAATGGATCTACTTCAGTGGCTCCTTCAGGTAAGTCCTTCCTATCCTTGGTTTCTAATAGGTCTGACTTAGGAGGGATGTAGGTGTTGTTGTAGGGTGGGGGTGTGGCATTGTACCCTAGGCCTGGTTTCAACTTACTATGCATTTGAGAGTTGATTATGTTGTCCACGACTTTAGAGGCACAATTAAACTTTTCTACATCAAGTTTAACTTTCTCAAGCTCTCCTTTTAGTTTCTCACACTCTTCCCTGGATTCTCTAAGCTGGAACTCTAGACCATCCTTTTCCCATTTCCAGTAGTTTGTATCATAGGAGTGTTGAAGTTCATTGGCTTGAAAAGCCCTAATCTGTTCTTCAAACTTCTCAACAATTACTACATAGTCTTTTCTGTCCTTTTCTAATCTCTTAAGGTCATCACACATTCCCTGATTGTGATCTCTATACCTTTTAACAGTGTCTATACAAGCTTGAGTACAGAGATTAGATTTTACCTCAGTGGGAATATCTGAAACTTCAGCCATAATAGCTTGATTTTGGATGGCCTCTTCTGCTTGATCACTCCAATCAAATCCCATTCCTTGTTGAGAGACAAGAGATTGAATAGAGTTTCTGTTTTGATTTGGAGCTTCCAGCCTGAGTTTGTTGATGGCTGTTGTGAGATGTTCCACCTCTGCATTCCCTGGCAAAGTGTCCCATCTTGTGACACTTGTAGCATTCAACTTTGGACTTGTCAAATCCAGCACCATCTTCTCTTCTTTGGGAAAAGTTGTTTCTCCCTGTCCTCTTTATGAATCTCTTCACCCTCATAGACATCATAGCCATCTGCCACTTGATATCCATCTCTTCAAGATCATCAGCATTAATCTGTTCTAAGTCATCATTAATCAATGAGGAATTAACATGACTAGAAAAGAAGGCTTCTAGTACTGAATCATTGGTCTTTTCCTGATTGACTCCTCCAGCAGCACTAACTGATTCAGGGTTAGCAGTAGAATCAGGTGATGCTGAAAGGATTGCAGCATTATGTACATATCCAGAGGGCTTCTTTTTGGCTTCAACCTCTGCTTCAAAGACTCTAAGATCATTGTAAAGATCATCAAGCTCTTTATCTTCCAATTGGTCATTCTGTCTGAAGGACACAGTATACATTGTCCACTCTTCACCTAATGATCTTAAGAACTTTTTGTTAACATCATCAGCCTCCATCTTGACTCCTAATGTGGCCAACTCTCCAATTAGCTTATTAAATCTATCAAAAGTTTGAGTCATAGACTCATTCTTAGTAGAAGTAAAGTTTTCATACTGCTGCTTGAGAATTGCCTTCTGATTCCTCTTGGTGCTTTTGGTGCCAGTGAATCTCTTTTCCAATGCATTCTACAGAGTCTGAGCATCAGTGCAGTGATGAAATTGATGCTGATATTCATTGGGGATAGCCAAAAGCAGAGTGCTTAAGGCCTTCATGTCTATTTGTCTGACTTTTCTCTCTGCATCAGTCTTTGGAGGAGGTCTTTTGCCATCTGGTCCAATTCTTCCTTCAGCACATGGACCATTCTCTATGATATCCCAGAGGGAATAATCAGTAAGCAGAATATACTGCTTGATTCTAATTTTCCACATGTCAAACTCATTGGGTCTGAGCATGGGAACCTTAGAAACAAGAGTACTGTTTGATTCAATAGAATTGTCCATAATAATTGTAGAATTCTAAGAAACACAAGCTCTGATACCACTTGTCAGGATCAAATCTTAACAAGACTAATAATACTTAGAACTCAGAATTAAAGAATCTGCGGAATAGAACTTTAATTCACACAATCAAAGAACAATATATCAGAAAACACACAGCTGTTTGTATTCACTAATTCAACTCACAAGCTAACAACCAAACCTCAATCTTGACGAACAGGCTCAATCAAGACGACTTCTACTTCTCTAGAAATAGGGTTCTAAACCTTGAGGTTAATTCTCTCTAAAACAAAACGTATTCTGAGACTCTCACATGTCGAATAGCTATCTATCACAATCTATTTATACAAAATAATTACAAGATAACTATCAAAACAAAATTGATCTTCAGAATATTCTTTCACGCTTATCTTCAATCATTCCATCTTTATCTCCAACATTCTCGCATTCCAAACTTATCACATCAGCAGTATTAACTTTATTCAGCACGAGCAGTACTAATATTCACGAGCAACATTAATTCATTCCAGCAGCATTAACTTGACTCAGCAGTACTAACCTTGCTTCAGCAGTATTAATCTTGACAAGCAGTACTAACTTCACTCTAGCAGTATTAATTATGCCCTGGCAGTATTAACGTTATTCCAGCAACATTAACTTCTTCTTGCAGTACTAACCTTGTTCTGGCAGTACTAACCTTACTTAGCAAATCTTCAGTTCCCAACAATTTTACCTCAGCACAATGAGATTACTCAACCATATGAGTTATCTCCCCCACTCTTTGATGTAGACACCTCACCCCTTAATCACTTAAGGATAACTTCTTGGGTAGGAAACAATCACTCAAGGATAACTTATTGGGTAGGAAACACAGGTTAACATGAATCCATAAAAGTTCTTTAAGTTCTCACACTGATTCCCATGAAATTTTGTCCTAAAAATTCGTGTTGGTCAATAGTTTAGCTTGAACAAATATGAATCAACAACTGAATAACATTGTCATCAGCATGAATGCTCTACAAGAAATAGCAATATTTGAGCATTTGAACAATGAAGATTTCTCACAACAAGTATATTGAAAGAATGAAATGAATTCGAATGACTTGTTTGAGAATCTGACAATGTATCAATCAAATCAAATATGAAAGATAATCATGTAAGGATTAGGGTATCAAAGAATTTAATAGAGTTTATATGAACAAGTATAAACAATATTTGAATGAAACGTTTAAATTCTTACAATGAAAGAATATATGATGCTCAACAAACTTGAAATACAAACAGGAGTATTGCCATCGAAAAACGTTTCATTTTGAGACATGGTAATAACAAAGTCAATATAAAGTTGAACCGGTGTGTATGAATACTTGAAAATATAGAAAAGATAATACCCAAGTATTAATCTTTGCAAACACACGGTCATAAATAATGATGTAATCTGAGATATACATGAAAAACATTTAAAAACACACTTCTAAATTTATAAAATTTGTTTAAAATAGAGAAGTGGTTTGAACATTTAAAAATACAGTTTTCATGCTTGAAAGTCGTCATTCTTTCAAACAATCTTAGATTGAGTTCAGAAGATACTTACATTAAGATATTTAAGCTCCCCCTCAAGTCATGATAGACTGATTGAAAAATCATATAGGCTCCCTCTCAAAATCTGCAAAAGATTTTAATTGAACAAAATTAGTACATTACAATCAAAGTCTAAAACAATGATGCGAGTTCTAAACTGATGTGTTTAGAAGTCAAATATCCAGTTAAAATCGGGTTCTGAACTGAATTACTCAAAAGCCAACAATCATTGAAGAACGAGTCCTGATCTGAAATGATCAGAAGTCAATAACGAAAAAAAATATATCAGTAAGAGCATAAATAAACCAAAGTTAGAATTTCGAAAAATGGATTTGCTAGAAGACAAATCCAATTTAGTGAAACGGAAAGAAGAAGAACTTTCTCTCTCTAAAATTCTCTCTCAACTTTTTCTCACCCTTTTTGATTTTTGACCCCTGATTCTTGTAACACCCCGAAAATTGAAAAGCCGAATTCGGACTTGTGGACGTTTGCATGGACGCAAGGCCAGACCTCCGCGTAGCGCGGAAGTCTGCGTGTCGTCCGTGGAAGCAACAGAGAGAATTAGGGTTTCGGCCAGGGCAAGGTCCGACGTCCGCATGGTGTCTAAGTCGGACGTCCGCGATGGCCCTGATGAGATATTTTGGTTTCCTTTTTAAGACTTCTCTCTCACATCCCTCATTTCATCCCCAACCCAAATCAGTTTCCTCTCTCTCTCTCTAAACCGATTCTCTCCCAAGAAAACCCTAAATTCATGCACAAAATTTATTTTTAAAAATAAATTGCACCAATTATTTCTTGTGTTTCAAATCCTTATGTAGATCGTGTTACGAAATCTCGGAAAACGTTTAGCACACACAAGATTTTAAATCATGGTTTTGAATATGCATGAATTTACTTTATTGCGGGAGTTGCAAACTCCGTCGGGACTTGTTTTATTTTATTGTTGTCCAACGTTACTTTTGGATACATTGATATCCATATTTTAATGATGTTTAAGAT
Source organism: Saussurea involucrata (assembly GCA_033807775.1). NCBI lineage: Eukaryota > Viridiplantae > Streptophyta > Magnoliopsida > Asterales > Asteraceae > Saussurea > Saussurea involucrata. The sequence goes on from CM066317.1 coordinate 90,199,180, forward strand.
GTTGGGCAAGTAACTACGACTTATGACTTTAACATTGGATCTCCTCCACATATGTTAAGGTTTGGACGAAACATTATTTTCCATTATGACTATGTAAAGCTATTTTAGAGAATTTATTTAATGCGAGTTTTTTGAACAATGTTGTTTATTTGGTATTACAACAAAAAGGGAATTTTTGGAATTTTGACGTTTTAGCCATGATTTTGCTTATTGCAATTCGATTTTTGGAGCGAAAGGCTTAATGTCATTTTGTTGACTTGAGGTCATTGAGCCCCATTGAGTTTCCTGGAGTTTTGGTCTTACGATGTTTTGTGTCGCGTGAGTGCAATTTCATAATGTGCATACTTCATTTATTATATGGATATTTATGAGATTGTGTCGGGCATTTCGTCCCACTCGGGTTTTGTTGAGAAATATTATTTTATGCCATAATACAACCAAAAAGGGATGAGTTTTGGGACTTTGGTGTCGCGTAATTTCCTTTTTCAAAGAATTGTGTTAGCACATTTTGTTGCAACTTGTTCAGTATACGAATTGATTTATACGTGACGTAAGTAGTGCATGAAAGAATATCATGATTGTATTTCTTAATGATTTGCTTTGTACGCTTCTGATTAAATGATTATTTTATTATCATTTCACGCAAATGCATGGTTTTGATCTAGGGATATGCATAACTTGGTAGACATTAATCCCTGACACTTTGATAAATGAATAGTGAATGAAAATGTTTTATCAAATTATTGCACTAGTGGAAGTCATTTGGTCAAAACATGTTTTTGTGTCATGGAGATCATGCATGGTTTATGATACGGTACATTTTGAAAACACGAATGGGTGAGTCGTTGACATTTGTTCAATTTTGGTTTGATGGATATTTTGGAAAATTGTAAACCTTTTTGGTTTTAGAGAAAAGATGCATTTTGAGTGTTTTAATGAGTAAATTTTAAGCATCGATATTTTAACGTTTTGTATTACAAGTGAAAGACTTTTCAGCGTAAATGCTCCGTGATGGGTATTTTGGAAAAATCATTTGTCCCAACCTAGAGTGCGTGGAATTATTTAAATTTTTGGAACATTAATGCGCACTGTTTGTATGATTCGAAATTGGAAGTCGATCTAAAGCCCTTTTGGTGTCCACCATTTACTAGAACTTATTTTCTCCTAAGTTTTGGGAAAACACATTAATGTGTGTGAGCCTTGTCAAAAAAATGTTTTACTCATATGTCATTATACGACTAAATGAGAGAATTTTGAAATTGATTTAACGAATTTCATCTTTTGAAATTTCGTATGAACCATCTGATGCATGTTATTTCATTTCAAGAAAAACTACTAGGAAGTGTTACAAGCATGCATGCATACTCCAATTTGAGATTCCCTCATGATGTTTTAGTCGATATCTTCAAATGATGAAAACGTATTGGTTTTGTCTTTAAACATGGAACTGACACAAGTCATTTTATGTTTTGACCAAAGTGTACTTATGAATCGTTTCATCATTTTTGTGAAATAAACTGACGCATGCAAACTTTGTTCGTGAACCTTGTTCCATGCCATTTTATGGTTAAAAAGGGATTTATTGAGTCGAATGTCGTTTAAACTTCTTTTGAAGTACGTACCAACCTTTTGTTGCACACTATTTAAAATAGGCAGTTACTTTACGTGCATGATATGAATCAATCCATACTAGGACCGTAGCGGTTCATTCCAAAGAAGTTGTTTATTACGTTTTTACGTTTTGTTAATAATCTAAACTGCAATGAAATAGTTTTCAATATGATTTTCATATGTGGGACGAGCGTGTCCATTTTTGCGCAACTACCAAATTGATAGTAGTAGTTTGTGCGTACGATTAATTTGATATGAAAACCTTTGTGTTGAAAATTTCTATAAAAAGTTTTGATTGGCATATTTGTTCAATAATTCACTTGAGAACCTTGAACTCATTAGGACCTTGGAAAGGTTAAGTAACCCCGGTTAAGAGTAAGTGTGTGTAGAACTTCGACTATGAAAAGTTGGGTGTTTCGATGCGTGATGGTGCTATAGGCCGGATGGTATCGGTGGCAGAGTCGATGTACTTGTTGTAACTGAAAGGTTAGATTTGCGGTATCGTATTTTGAGGTTAGTGGTAACCGTTCTTGTCGGCAACCTCGTTATGGGTCTTGGTCAATGTTCGCATAAGGAACCCTTTAGACACTGTATTGATAACCTTAGTTTTGTGGGGATGCTCGACGAAGGGACTCGTGAGTGGAGTTCTGTTGGAATTCAAAGCTTGGTGGTATAACTAAGTGTCAACATTTTGGGTTCGAGGCCAGGAACCGTTAGTGTATTCGAAGAGTTGTAGTCCGATTTTAAAGAAACACTGATAACGGTTGTAGTTATCTTAAGATGCTCAATTGGGATGAGTAGATTTGGTGGGATGACTTTCTCGTATGGTAAAAGAACCTGTCTATTTGATGATTATTGTTGGACGGATTCTTGGAGTCGTATAATTGATGAGTCAGTGACGACCGCAGGTCTTGGGGTCTATTAGGGCTCGTTGGAATTAAACGACAGTTAGTAGTAGGAACAATTGGAATTGGAGATTCTGTGGTTTCGGTAGTGAACAAACCTTGGATTGATTTAGAGTCTGGACTCGCAATCGGGGAAGTATGGAGCATCTAAGGTTGGGAGACAACCGAAGTTGTCTGATTAGGAGTTACTCCAGTGGATGGAGCGTTCACCCGGACATAAGTACAGTGTACCTGAGAGGACATTGTTGGTAAGAGTTTGCTTGAGGTTTGTCATAGTAGTCTGTGTGGGGAAATCAAGATTCCAGTTGGAAGCTGATGGAACATGGTCAGCATTGATTTGGTTAGCCTTTGGTTGCAAAGGATCTAGATTTCGAGGACGAAATCATTCTAAGGTTGGGAGGATTGTGACACCCTGATAATGTCGATTTTCGACATTATTTTTAATCTCAAACTAGGTGGTTTACGCATGTCTTCAAGTGAAATACGAGTTTTTCACGGGCTTATGTTGAGAAAGTACAGGTACAAACATTTTTGTCCAAAAGAGCAGCAAAGTTGAGGTCTGGAGCTGAAAACGAGAGAAATCGAGAAACGGAGAAACAGAATCTGGCGCCAGTCTTGGCGCCAGCCAACTGGCGCCACAACTGGCGCCAACATTTTAAACAGAATCTGGTGCCAGTCTTGGCGCCAGCCAACTAGCGCCAGTACTGGCCCCAACACCCAGTTTTATAAAACTCTTTTCTGCAGCTAGGTTTTAGATATCACACACACAACGGCCAGAGACGATTAGGGGGCGATTTTGGGATACTTTTTACACCTTTCGGAGCCACGTTAGAAGATCAATCGGAGCCACGTTCATCACGCGAAGTAGATACGAACACGGGAGAAGGGAGTACATCATTTCATTCACCACGATCACGTTTTCCATGTTTTCTTCTATTGTTCTTTTCTTTTCTTTTGTGTTTGAATCCACCACCGACATGAACTAACCTGTTCATGTTGGGGGTTGGAAAGAATTTAGTTTGTAAGCATATGAACAAATGACTTGAACATTTATCAGTTTTCCTATTTAATGAATGCGTGTAGTTTGGTTTTAATGCTTTTGAGAGTTTAGCTACCTGTCAATTGTTTTGTTGTTTCCAGTTGAGTTCGAGAGAATTAACTGTTAACTAGAACTAGGAATTACATGTCTAAGGCGAGAATTTGGTGATAGAGATATACCGAATACGCCTTAATCCTAATTGAACCATTTAGGTTGAGATCGAGAGAAAAAATCTATATGTTCACAATAAATCTTGCGCTTAATGTGTTTTGGAATCCATAAGTTGAGATCGAAAGATAAAACTTGTCCTTTTCAAAATAAAACCCGTTGTTGCTCGAAAGAGAACAACGGTGACTTTAAAGATTGGATATCCATTAAGGGAATAACTAGTAATCGTTTAAGTCTGATATTCGTATGTGAAAAACCTAAGGATTTCCAACCCTCAGCTGTTTTCTCTTTCGGAAGTTTCCAAAGCTGTTTAATGTCTTATGTTTGATTTATTTTCTTGCAATTAATTAGTTCAACACCATCTCTCAATTTCGATAGTTCAGTTAATAGAGCTTATAGTAATTGTGATACTTAGTTCCTAGTTCCCGTGGATTCGATACTCGTACTTACCGTACGTTATTACATGATTTCGACACCGTACACTTGCGGTTAGATTTAGGGGGGGTAAAACCGTCTATCAAGTTTTTGGCGCCGTTGCCGGGGAACTAGTTGCAACTGATAGCACTACCAGCTATAAGCGCTATTAGATTGAACATTTATTTTATTTTATTTTAGTTCATCACTTTAAATTTCTGGATTGCTAAGTTTGTTTATTTTCTTTTTAGGTGCTAGTTGGCTTATGCCAAGGAAAACTCGAGGGAAAGGAATCGAGCTGATCGATCCGGAAATTGAGAGGACTGCACGTCACCTACATAAAGAATCTAAAGCCAAAAGGCAACTGAAGATGGGCGACGAAGCGAGACGTCCTATGCGGTCATTTGCCAATCCAAACATGGCAACCGCACGGGTAGGCATCCAACCGCCCGCTACTGCAGCAAACTACTTCGAGATTAAGCCGAGTACCATTGTCATGGTACAACAGAACCAGTTCGGGGGAGCACCTACTGAAGATCCCCATGCCCACCTTCGCGCGTTTGAACGAATTTGTAAGACGTTCAAAATTAATGGGATGGAGGAGAACGCGATCAAACTGAGGTTATTCAGTTTCTCCCTAAAGGGTAGAGCTGAAATTTGGATAGAGGGTTTGCCAGCCGATCAGATCACTACATGGGCAGACCTGAAAGCTGCATTCCTACAGAAATTCTTCCCACCGGGAAGAACTGCTCAATTGATGGCCGATATCACCCACTTCGCTCAGTGGGAACAAGAGACCTTATACTAGGCATGAGAGCGATACAAGGATATGTTGAAGAAATGTCCTCACCACGGGTTGCATGGATGGGTCATAATCCAGACATTCTATAGTGGACTTCACCCGTAGTTCAAAAACGATATCACTGCCGCATCGGGTGGAGCATTGATGGATAAAACTTATGAAGAAGCATGCGAGCTGATCGAGAACTTGGCCGAACATAGCTTCTCTACACCACGATCAGCTGTAAGAAGAGTCGCGAGCATTCAAGAATCGGATGAGCTGAGAGAACTGAAAGCTCAACTAGCTTTTATAACGAACCACTTGAAGGGAGGTAATCCGGAAGCACTTGAACAAGTGCAATTTTTGCAAAACCGGAACAATCAACCGAGGAACAACCCGTTCTCCAATACATATAACGAAGGGTGGAAGAAACACCCCAATTTTTCGTGGAGTCAACCCGGTCAACAGCAAGGTAATTTTTCTAACTCTTCTAATTCTTCTCATTCTAATAATGTGTACCGTCCTCCAGGTTTCAACCAAAGGAACGAAGGACCATCCAGGGAGAAGAAACCGGGGCTGGAAGATATGATGATGAAGTTCATGACCAAGATGGACAGCACGGTTGGAGAGTTAGTGAGCACGGTTAGCACAGTCAAGGCGGCTACTGATCAGAACACCGCCTCCATCAAAATCCTCGAAAGGCAAGTGGGGCAAATTTCTGAAGCCCTACAAAACTGAGCTCCCGGTACATTTCCGAGTCAGGCTGAAACGAAGAACCGGGAAGAGTGTAATGCCATTTATCTTAGAAGTGGCAAGGAGCTGAATGAAGAGCCAATACGAGAGCCGACATCAAAAGGAACTGATCCTAAAGAGAAAGAGGTCGAGATCATAGAAGTGACTGAGCTAGAAGCCGATGAGGTTGTGATTGAAGAGAACAAAAAAAGTGAAGAGAAAAAGCCGGTAGTCAAACCGTTTATACCACCACTACCATTCCCTAATCGAGTGAAGGCACGCAATGATGAGGAACAATTCAAGAAGTTCCTCGACATCTTCAAGAAGCTTCACATCAACATCCCATTCGCGGAGGCACTTGCTCAAATGCCAACCTACCTCAAGTTCATGAAGGAGATCTTATCAAAGAAGAGGGCAATCGATCACCAATCGACCATTGCACTTACTGAAGAGTGCAGTGCAATCATCCAGAACAAGCTTCCGCCGAAGGTTAAAGATCCAGGGAGTTTTTCAATCCCTATTCAAATTGGTGATATTCGTTTTAATAAAGTGTTGTGTGATTTAGGGGCGAGTATTAACTTAATGCCTCTATCTATTTTCAGGAAGCTCGGATTGGGGGAAGTGAAGCCGACGTACATGACGCTCAAGCTGGCGGATCGATCCATAGTGTACCCATATGGAGTGGTAGAGGACGTGCTCATCAAGGTGGGAAAGTTTTACTTTCCGATGGATTTCGTGGTGATGGACATCGACGAAGATGTAGAAGTCCCATTGATCTTGGGAAGATCCTTCCTAGCCACAAGCCGAGCGCTGATCGACATGGAGGAAGGCGAGATGACTTTGAGAGTTGTTGGTGAGAAGGAAGTGTTCAAGATGTTCGAGAAGATAAGAGATAGAGGCGAAGAGAAATTTGGTGAGCAAGAAAGGCCGACGGAGTGATCGGAAAGAAGGTCGAGCCACGACCGAAACCACGGCGCTGGGTGGGAGGCAACCCACCAAGGTTTGCGTTTCTTTATTTTTAATTTATGCATTTTGAGTGTTTTATTTAAAAAAAAATCTGTTTTCCTTGCTTTCTTTTTCCTTTTGTTTTTTTTTTGCATCCCCTTCTCCGTCGTCTCCGATGTCTTCCAACTGGGCGTTCCAATCTTTCAAGAGAAGCTCTCCGGGCAAACAGGTATGTTCTAATTCTACATGTTAACGAGTGGTGTATGATGTTTTGGTTCCATTAGCTGAACGAGATGCAACAAACCTAAGTTTCACTTAGGTTTGGGGTGCCTCACTTTTTAAACATCTACACACTCACTTTTATCCCTGTGCAAACCTCGGTTTCACCGAGGTTTGGGGTGGCCATGTTTTTGAAAATGCTAGATTAGCTCTTTGTGCTTCATGTTATGTTATGCCTTACCTGTCTGATACCTGTAATAACCGCACAACGATACTTGTCTTAGTATCGCCTACGCCGACACCTGCACATTGGGGACAATGTGTGGGTAAGGTTTGGGGTTGCCCAATCGGGCCTACGTTTATGCACGTAGATTTCCCGCACCTCTGCATGCTCAGATCACTTTAGCCCAAATTTTTGTTTTGAATGATTGAGACCGACCATTGTGGGCAGAATCTTGTGATAGTGACGTGACCATTAGGGAAGGACTGGGAAAGGACATGACTAGGGACATTAGTGGAGACCACCCGTTAGTGATATTTGAGCCTAAAATACGTTCTTTCAATTCGAGGGATTCCTACACGAAAATCGTATACACTTTTTCGAGTTCCTTGTTGTGAATATAGAATGATCTCACTATATTATTGCATTGAGTAGCAAAGACGACCATCAGAATATTAGGTAAGGGTGTAGTAGACCATATCGTGTGGACCTTAAGAGATGATTCCAAGCATTGTGTGTTTGTTTAATCCTGTTTTTAGCTTTCGTACCCTTTCACCCATTTATGTGTAACCATAGCCCTTTTGTAGCCAAACACCCACCTTGTTCATTTCTAAACCCACCTTTAAACCCGAGCCAAAAGCCTTAGCCAACCTTATCCGAAAGTGTGTCAATCTGAGCGGTAATGAACTGAAAAAGCTAGAGCGGAAAAGAAGGAAATCAGGCCAGTCATGAAAATAAATAGAAAAGAGGGCCAATGCAGCCCCAATGCAAATAAAAAGGACCAATAAAGTTCCAAAAAAAACAGGCAGAAAATAAATATAGTTATTTAGATAGCTTTACAGCAGCTAAATAAGAGAGTCAAAGCGACTCCATTAGTGACAAAGAGGGCCAAATGATAGAAAATAAAGCTAGGAAGTTCAGAACTGCTAAAGTTTGACACACCAAGGGTCGTTGAACCGTTTTTCCCCTTCACTTCGTAATCCATATCCTTAGCCCCGTTACAACCCTTGTAAAGACCTGGATGATCTTCTGGAAAACGTGATTAGGGTATGCTACCACTTTTTACTGATATTCCCTGTCTTGCTACTTGATTCCTCTCTGAGATCAATTTTTGGACATTTGTGCGTCTTTCATTAGAGTTGTCATGTAATATTCGCGTATTCTTGTACATAAATTCCTATACATGACAACACGTGCGATAACCTAGGCTCGAGCGACTCGAGAGTATCCCGTGAGGTAGGGTCGAGGCGAAATGTTTTCCCTAGTATGTCTGGACCTAGAACAACCTTAATGGAAACGGAGCAGTCACGAGTTCAACTTACAATGGAAGGTCATAGATCAAACGAAATAGGAATGAGGCGAGAATGAGATAGGCATTCACGGGTATGGGAAATCACCAGTGCATCACGTGGTACCAATTGGAAGTTGTACAATTATTACATTTCTCTGATATGTGCTTTTATTCTATTTTATCGCTATTTTGCTTGAGGACAAGCAACACTCGATTTGGGGATGTTGATAATGTCGATTTTCGACATTATTTTTAATCTCAAACTAGGTGGTTTACGCATGTCTTCAAGTGAAATACGAGTTTTTCATGGGCTTTTGTTGAGAAAGTACAGGTACAAGCATTTTTGTCCAAAAGAGCAGCAAAGTTGAGGTCTGGAGCTGAAAACGAGAGAAATCGAGAAACGGCGAAACAGAGTCTGGCGCCAGTCTTGGCGCCAGCCAACTGGCGCCAACATTTTAAACAGAATCTGGTTCCAGTCTTGGCGCCAGTACTGGCCCCAACGCCCAGTTTTATAAAACTCTTTTCTGCAGCTATGTTTTAGAGATATCACACACACGACGGCCAGAGACGATTAGGGGGCAATTTTGGGATACTTTTTACACCTTTCGGAGCCACGTTAGAAGATCAATCAGAGCCACGTTTATCACGCGAAGTAGATACGAACACGGGAGAAGGGAGTACATCATTTCATTCACCACGATCACGTTTGCCATGTTTTCTTCTATTGTTCTTTTCTTTTCTTTTGTGTTTGAATCCACCACCAACATCAACTAACCTGTTCATGTTGGGGGTTGGAATGAATTTAGTGTAACACCCGGAAAATCTTTGTAAGTAATAATAGTCCTAATATTTCTTTATATTTTGACTTCTTAGATTATAATTGACTTCCTAAGTAATTTCCGTGATTGTTACTTGTTATTTGATAACTTTCGATAGGAATCAGTAAGTTTATTCCTTAAGGAAATTAATGAAAAATAGATGATAAAGTTAAATATTAGATTTTATGGATTAGTTGGATGGGTAATTTGAATACGAGTCCAACGGTACTTTCCGGGGTAAAAACGGAGTTCTAACGAAGAAGTTACGGCTAAATCGGTGGAAGTTGAGAAGATTAGCAAACAGAAGCCGGCGCCGATGGTTTGGCGCCGATGCATCGGCGCGGGTGATCGGCGCCGAGCACCTGACGTGTGGAAAGGGGGTTAAAACCCACCTCTTAGTCTTTAGTCATCCATTCACTTAGAACTCTAAAAAAATCAGACTTTGCTCCTGCTCTATACATCTCGAACGATTTTTCATCTAAATCAAAGGTAAACTCACATCTCTTAATTCTAATTCAATTCAAACAACTATTAGATGAATCTTACCAATTAAACTTCATTTAGGGCTTTTATATCTTCATCTTTCTTATTGGAGTGATTGAGTTCAAATCATCAAGATAGGGTTATTTCAATTGAAGATTAGAGGTGAGTAACTTGCATCTAATTGATTGTATTATATCTTATTATCATTCTTTATCTTGATTTTTGATATTGGATGAGAAATCTTGGTTAATAAGCTCTTAATGGTTAAGAGAGAAACAAGAAGAGTTCAAGTAAGTTATGGTGGATTAATTGTGTTCTATTACTTAGAATGCCATGGTAAATGTTAGTGTTAAAGGTTTGGGTTTGATTTTACATCTTTGGTATGTGATTATGATAATGGCTTAATATATGTCTTAATGAAGTAATGATGGCTTAATGGTCAATATGGACTTAATATTGAATTGTAAACATGGATGTTAATTATTGATATTATATAGAATGTGAATTGATACATATGGATGTATATGAACTACATTGAAGTAGTATTGATATGTTAAATGGTTGGACCATTGTTAAGTGCTAAATATGCTTGGAATATTATTTGGATTAACATATTTGGTATTCACATAATTGGAGGAGCACCTAGTAGGCATTGAAGGATATATTCTTACACACCGTGGGGTAAGTGTAATTGATTCATACCTCGGATACCGTGGGGTTTTCCGTTGAGTTATGCCTTGTGACAATACCGTGGGGTACCGATCAAGGTATATCTTCGATTATGATGTAACTGAATAGCGATATGGACCTTCTCCATGGAATCAAATTTGTGAATGTATCGAATTGTTATTCCTACATGCTATGATTATGCTCTATGTGCTATGTGTAAACCTCACTTAGGCTTTAAAAGCCTAACACTTGTTATGTGTTTTATGTGTTCCAGATATTAGTGGTTCCGGACACAAGAAGGTTTAGACTGGGGTTGTGAGCATGGGATCATTGTTGGAGAGTTAAAAATTTGAAGATTTATGATAGAACTTTCCGACACCTTTTGAATTATGATTTCTATAGTAGAGATTAAATAAGCTAGTGGTCCATTAGTAGTAATAATTAACTAAATTTTTGTATAATGATTATGTAATGTTAATTAGGTATACTTTTACTTTGGTAATGTGTACCACTCTTCCGTTTTATGGAAGTTTTTGTTGACCCCTGTTTTGGGGTGTTACAAGTTGGTATCAGAGCTCTAGTTTAAGTGAACTAAGTATGCTGAGGAGGTACTTAGACTTAAGCTGAGATGAATTAAATTGTGACTTGTGAGATCTGGGTAGAAGTACTAAGACGGGATAATCTTAGAGTCGACGGAAATACGTGAATTTAGTACTGTAGCGATGGTAACGAGAATTCTTATGTATGATATATTCACAATCGCAATTAGCTACTGATATTATGAATATATTGCTACATGAGTATACTTGCTTATAAATTGTTACAGTGACTAACGTTTGGTATTATATGTTTTGTATGTTTAAATAGATGTAACCATTTCTTGTGGATATGCGTTTGTGTTATAAAAGAACAATGGTGAATACACCACTAAGATCCTCTAATTCTTTTGAGGATAGAGCGGTAAATGAGTGAAGGTTGGAAGGACAGCCTGGAACTGGCGGGACTCATGAAAGTCCGCCGAGACCACCTTAAATAAGTGGATTGAAATGTGTGGAAATAGAATGTAAGATGTTTGATCAAGATGGGATTGTATGAAATGGTTGAGTAAGTGAGCCTTGGAAGGCAAGTATAACAAGTGTTAGAAGGCTGAGAGGGTAACCACTGGTTGGAAATAGATCGTCAATGATAAGTTGCGTGAGTTAAACGATAGACCTTGTTTGAGTGAATAACCTTTAATTACAAGTAGAGTTTTATGCATGGTGTCCTCGAGTGTGTGTTACATGAGTTTTCGTGATTTCAAAACAAATGCATAAATAGCAATTTAGTCGATGATGAGTTAGTATGTGCACGTGGGTATTTAAAGAAAAAGGCAGTACCATTTATGTCGCGCAGCGAAATTTTGAGTTTAGCAATTTGCAAAATACTTCATATTTACAAGAAAAGTTAAAAATAAATGAGTGTGAGAACCGACTAGCTTACTTCGTGTCGGTAATTTCTTTCAAATTTTGTCGTATGAAAAGATTTTCATTAAATATATTACGGTCATAACAACATCGTTTTGGTTGAAAAAGATTAAGTTTTTCGGAAAGTAGTATGCAAACGATTCTCGTGATCGTTGTGCAGTACACTGAAGTTATAAGAATTTTGGGGTCATGTGTACCCAAGTTGCTCCAAGTGTTGTTCTTTAAAATGAGGAAATGTGCGAAATAATATATTTAATACATTGTTATGTATGAAGGCTATGAACGAACTAAGTCGTAAAATATTACTATAAGCTAAGAAAGAACTCTGAGAATGGATAGGTGTTGGATAGATCATGGGAGGATGTTTGTAGTTTTGGTAATTGTGTTCAAGAGGAAGGTGAACAATAGGAGAGTTGAAAGTGGACTTTAGTGTCGGTTGTAAGAAGGTCTATACTCTTGTTTGGTAACTAGAAATACAATTGGAAATGGACGGTTGTGTCCAGAGGAAGGATTAGTAGTCATCAAGGTGATGGAATTAGCAAATTGCTAGGAGTAGTGTGGTGAGACAGTAAGGAAATACCCTCGACGTTAAATAAGAATTTATGGTGATTTTGTGATATTAGTAGTGCACGAATAAGTTTGAAATGAAGACGATGAGATGTAAATTGTATTATGTTTTGTTGAAAGGATTAGGTCCAGTCCTTGTTAATGAATAGATTAAAGAAGTATCGATAGGTCGACTATTGACATTAAATTAGGCAGTTGTGTAAGATGTATGAGGCCTTTTGCCTGTCACAGGGTGCGGTCTAGGTGCGTCCCGCGTATGCCTGTGCGGGCAGAAACAAAACCAAAAGCGGTACCGACATGCTGTTATGCAGAGGGTATGCGCAAAGCGGACAGTATCGTGTTCGGTGAACTGGGGATGTTATAGAACGTTATAGAATGCGGACGATACATATCTTGTGAAACACCACATGTGGGGATTTTGAGTGATTGGCGAATAAATCACGAGTGGAAGAGGTTTTGATTAAATTATTACATAAGTGAAAGTTAGGTGGTCAAAATACGCTTTTAGAAGTTTATTGTGGTGGTGCAATAATTATGGTGTGTTATATGCTTAATCGCATTTTTTTAGTAAGTGTCGGTTTAACTATTGGTCTTATGTGTGAGGACAGTTTGATGATCTTGTATTCTTAGTACCTTTGGGACTAATAAACTTTGGCAAAATAATATAAATATATATATATATATACATATATATATATATATATATATATATATATATATATATATATATATATATATATTGTGGAGTATATAGAGTTGTATGTACGTGTACATATAGATACATATATGAATTGACTTCATTGGGAAAGTAGCAATGAAGGGGTCGTGAGATTATCATGTATCGAAGCGTGTGTTGCATGATGTGGGATTAGATGTATATTAAATTTCATGAGTTGATATTGATAAATGATCAACAGATCCTTTGAACAGATGTCTTGGTTTTGGACTCGGTTGAGTCTTAAGGATATTCGTCGGTTTAATTAACTTGACATAGGCTTGGGGGTTGGAATTACATGAATTGTATTATAATTAAAGTTTACATAATGTGAATACATTGATTTTTCTTTTGAGATCATGTATGAATATTAAGTTAGAATCGGAAGATTAAAAGTTGAAGGATCACCTTGTGGGGGGGGGGGGGGGGGTGTTAGGATAGTGAAAGACTATTGTTGTAGATGAACATTCAACTTATGGTGTAGATGGTTTATATAGAATGAAGAATTAGGCACGAACATGGTAAGGATATGGACTATGTCGATTTGTGATGGAACGTGCACTATATATATAATGGTTTAGAATCACAAAGAATTAGTAAGAAGCGAGTAAGTTTAAGTTAATTAGAAACTCGTGAGTTGTAGTTCAAACTAAAGTTGGGGAGGAATAAAGTAATGAAATAGATTCGTTTAATTGTGCGGGAGAGCGTGAAGGTAAATTTGAATTGTGTACGAATGACCATGAGGGATTTGGTTTGCTGTGAGATGTTATGGGTGGAGAATGTACGAACGAGTAGTAGCATTAATTGTCAAGATAAATGTGTCAACCAGTAATAAGAAGTTATAAAGAGGGAACCTTAGATGAAAGTCTTTTCGGGGATTCCGGATGAATAGTACTAGTTGTCAATAAAGCTGTTGGAATATGGGGTTGTAAGATGGTGTAGTGATTTGGCTATTATTGAAATAGAATGTCGAGCGGTAGTGTGAGTTTATCCAAAGTGATTTTTGTTGTGTGAGTCGCTAAATAAGTTTTTGATTTTGAATCATAGGAAGTTTAAAAAAGATGAGAAAGTGTTATCGGTATGTGGAAAAGTTGGGAGAAAGAGGCAAATAATGATTGGAGGGTAGTACTCCATGCTAACGTAGGAAGTAATGATAGAAAGATCGGACCTAAGAATGTAGTTATACTACAGGTCCAATGGAATTATCACCTTTGATACACAATATTTTAGTGCTTAGTTGCAATGTGGTCGCGTAGTGCGATATTGATGTGAGGAAGTGGTAGTCCTTTGTACTGAAGAAACGTGTGGGTCATAGATGTAGTGATGGTTGCCGTAATTATGGAAGTATTCAAGTGGTGAGTATGCTTAACTTAAAGTGAGTATGGATTTTCAAGCAGTATACGTTAATGTTATTTTGAGACCTGGAGATTGAGATGTGGATGATGACGGTATTGAAGACCAAGCAATAGTCGGATAAAGGTTTAATGATAAACGGTTACTCTAAGGAGGCTTACAAATCTAAGTTGGGGAGCGAATAATGAGGAAAGAAGTAAGGTTCAGGAAATATGAAAGATGAATCCTTGTTCCTTCTAAGATTCTTAATTGTGAATAAGTATATAAGATTTGAAATGAAGAGAGGTATACAAAATATTTCGTATTGCTATGATGTGATTTCACTAGTTAAAGTGAGAGCGAATGGTATGAATCGTTGAGTGAAGGATAGGGGAAACAATCTTAGAGAAATCGTTGAGAAATTGCAATAGAGGAATGGGGTTATAGGTATAATAGTATTATATCAATAAAATGTTAATGTGACTTTAGAGTTGGAAGAAGATATGAAGATTAAATTCCACATTTGTTTTCTAAAATCTAAGATTTCGAGGACGAAATCTATTTCAAGTGGGGGAGAATTGTAACACCCGGAAAATCCTTGTAAGTAATAATAGTCCTAATATTTCTTTATATTTTGTCTTCTTAGATTATAATTGACTTCCTAAGTAATTTCCGTGATTGTTACTTGTTATTTGATAACTTTCGATAGGAATCAGTAAGTTTATTCCTTAAGGAAATTAATGAAAAATAGATGATAAAGTTAAATATTAGATTTTATGGATTAGTTGGATGGGTAATTTGAATACGAGTCCAACGGTACTTTCCGGGGTAAAAACGGAGTTCTAACGAAGAAGTTACGGCTAAATCAGTGGAAGTTGAGAAGATTAGCAAACAGAAGCCGGCGCCGATGGTTTGGCGCCGATGCATTGGCGCGGGTGATCGGCGCCGAGCACCTGACGTGTGGAAAGGGGGTTAAAACCCACCTCTTAGTCTTTAGTCATCCATTCACTTAGAACTCTAAAAAAATCAGACTTTGCTCCTGCTCTATACATCTCGAACGAATTTTCATCTAAATCAAAGGTAAACTCACATCTCTTAATTCTAATTCAATTCAAACAACTATTAGATGAATCTTACCAATTAAACTTCATTTAGGGCTTTTATATCTTCATCTTTCTTATTGGAGTGATTGAGTTCAAATCATCAAGATAGGGTTATTTCAATTGAAGATTAGAGGTGAGTAACTTGCATCTAATTGATTGTATTATATCTTATTATCATTCTTTATCTTGATTTTTGATATTGGATGAGAAATCTTGGTTAATAAGCTCTTAATGGTTAAGAGAGAAACAAGAAGAGTTCAAGTAAGTTATGGTGGATTAATTGTGTTCTATTACTTAGAATGCCATGGTAAATGTTAGTGTTAAAGGTTTGGGTTTGATTTTACATCTTTGGTATGTGATTATGATAATGGCTTAATATATGTCTTAATGAAGTAATGATGGCTTAATGGTCAATATGGACTTAATATTGAATTGTAAACATGGATGTTTATTATTGATATTATATAGAATGTGAATTGATACATATGGATGTATATGAACTACATGGAAGTAGTATTGATATGTTAAATGGTTGGACCATTGTTAAGTGCTAAATATGCTTGGAATATTATTTGGATTAACATATTTGGTATTCACATAATTGGAGGAGCACCTAGTAGGCATTGGAGGATATATTCTTACACACCGTGGGGTAAGTGTAATTGATTTATACCTCAGATACCGTGGGGTTTTCCGTTGTGTTATGCCTTGTGACAATACCGTGGGGTACCGATCAAGGTATATCTTCGATTATGATGTAACTGGGTAGCGATATGGACCTTCTCCATGGAATCCAATTTGTGAATGTATCGAATTGTTATTCCTACATGCTATGATTATGCTCTATGTGCTATGTGTAAACCTCACTTATGCTTTAAAAGCCTAACACTTGTTATGTGTTTTATGTGTTACAGATATTAGTGGTTCCGGACACAAGAAGGTTTAGACTGGGGTTGTGAGCATGGGATCATTGTTGGAGAGTTAAAGATTTGAAGATTTATGATAGAACTTGCCGACACCTTTTGAATTATGATTTCTATAGTAGAGATTAAATAAGCTAGTGGTCCATTAGTAGTAATAATTAACTAAATTTTTGTATAATGATTATGTAATGTTAATTAGGTATACTTTTACTTTGGTAATGTGTACCACTCTTCCGTTTTATGGAAGTTTTTGTTGACCCCTGTTTTGGGGTGTTACATTTAGTTTGTAAGCATATGAACAGATGACTTGAACATTTATCAGTTTTCCTATTTAATGAATGCGTGTAGTTTGGTTTTAATGCTTTTGAGAGTTTAGCTACCTGTCAATTGTTTTGTTGTTTCCAGTTGAGTTCAAGAGAATTAACTGTTAACTAGAACTAGGAATTACATGTCTAAGGCGAGAATTTGGTGATAGAGATATACCGAATATGCCTTAATCCTAATTGAACCATTTAGGTTGAGATCGAGAGAAAAAATCTATATGTTCACAATAAATCTTGCGCTTAATGTGTTTTGGAATCCATAAGTTGAGATCGAAAGATAAAACTTGTCCTTTTCAAAATAAAACCCGTTGTTGCTCGAAAGAGAACAACGATGACTTTTAAAGATTGGATATCCATTAAGGGAATAACTAGTAATCGTTTAAGTCTGATATTCGTATGTGAAAAACCTAAGGATTTCCAACCCTCAGCTGTTTTCTCTTTCGGAAGTTTCCAAAGCTGTTTACTGTCTTATGTTTGATTTATTTTCTTGCAATTAATTAGTTCAACACCATCTCTCAATTTCGATAGTTCAGTTAATAGAGCTTATAGTAATTGTGATACTTAGTTCCTAGTTCTCGTGGATTCGATACTCGTACTTACCGTACGTTATTACTTGATTTCGACACCGTACACTTGCGGTTAGATTTAGGGGGGGTGAAACCCGTCTATCACACCCCGAAAATTAAAAAGCGGAATTTGGACTTGCGGACGTCCGCATGGGCGCAAGGACGGACGTCCGCGTAGCGCGAAAGTTCGCGTGTCGTTCGCGGAAGCAACATAGAGAATTGGGGTTTCGGCCAAGGCAAGGTCGGACGTCCGCATGGTGTCTAAGCCGGACGTCCGCGATGGCCCTGATGAGATATTTTGGTTTCCTTTTTAAGACTTCTCTCTCTCACATCCCCCATTTCATCCCCAACCCAAATCAATTTCCCCTCTCTCTCTAAACCAATTCTCTCCCAAGAAAACCCTAAATCCTTCCCTCTCTTCTTCATCTTCTCCACTCAAATCAAACCCACTTTCACCATTGTTGAAGATATGGAAGTTTGAAGCTTTTGTGGAGACTAGGAGCTTTTATTTGGAGGATTCAAGTGGTGAAGGTAGTCTCTCCCTACCCAAAAGATAGATTGTTGTTGTTTTCACTTTCTCTTCCATCTTGAGGTATTGTTGGGTGATTTTGGGTTGTGTTTGATTGAGGTGATCTTCTCATTCTTTATCTATGGAATTAGGGTTTAATATAAGTTGGGATTTTGATGTAAAAATGCTTGGGGAATGGTTCTACATGTTTGAATCTGAGTATTTATGGTTGGAAACGTTTGGATCTAGGTTTTTGGAAGATTTGGCTTGAAGATTCAAGTTTCTTCAAAGGAGCTTATGTTTGGGGAAAATCTAGATTTAGCCTAAATCTAGCAAGGTGAGTTCAAGTTGATTTACGAAAACTTTGTACATGCCAACAATGTTATTTTCCAAGTATTTGTGTGTTTTACTTGAAATTATCAATTGTTGAGTTATTTGATGAGTTTAACTCTTTTGAAGTGTTTAACTTCATAAATGTTGTAAAACACCCATATTTGGGATTTTTGGATATTTTGATGTGTAGAAGTCATAAATATGTCCCTAAATGTTTTATTGCTCAAAATGAAGTTTATTCAATGGTTTAATTATGTTAGTGTAATGGATTTTATAAACCATTTGGGAAATGAACAATTTAGTGTCATGAGTCATTTTGAGAATTATAAGGGTATGAGTCCATTTGGGGAAACCCTTTGTTTTAGAGGGTGTTTGGGAGTGCTTTTTTAGTCCAAAAGTGCTTTTGGCCAAAAGTGCTTATTGACTTATTGCTTTTGGAAAAGGAGTTTTTAAAAAAGTGTTTGGATTAGCTTTTGAGATAGGAAAGTGTAAAATGACCAATAAGTCAATAAGTCAGGAAAGTGTGACTTCTTGAAAATCACGTTTCCAAGGCAAACCAAAAAGCTGTTTTAAAAGTCCTTTTGCATTTGCCAAACAAGCTTTTTAACTTATTGACTTTTTGAAAAGCCAATAAGTCAATAAGCAGATTTAAAACACACTCCCAAACACCCTCTTAATCTACGTCGAGTTTTGGGTTAATGATGATTTTGTGGTATATGTTTACCTGAACGATGCCTAAATGCATTTGTATTATGAGGACCGTTATTTATGGGTCTAATGGGTTTTGAGCATTTGCTCGGTTTTGACTTTGAGGAAGTCTTGGGGACATTTTGTCCGGTTTTGATGGCTCAATGTGGAGTCTTATTTATGGTTTGCATTTATTTCAACATATTGCATGTTATTGCACATTATTGATATTTACATGCTTGGGTGCTTTCGTCATTCCGGGATGGGCATGTTATTGTAGACTGTGTTGCATTGGATCCATAGGCACGTAAGTCAGTCTTTATTTGATGGTCTACTGGGTGTCACGGGATTTGACCGGGCCCCATGTTTTATGACCATTACTTTTCAAGGGTACACTAGGAAGGCTGAGTCCGGTTGAGCTGTCAGGTTGATTGACGGGCGTTTATGACCTTTGCCATGTCGGGGCAATGCCATGGTTGTATCCCCGCTTGTGCCGAGCCTTTGGTGGTATTCTTAGTAATATTTCGCTAAGGACAACTGTCTCTTTGGGTGTGTCTTGAAAGGCGTCGTATGGGACACTTGGGCTTTTATGCAGTGAAGTGTCATACGATTAACGTTGTTTGAGTGGCATACTTTTGTGTTCCTCCACTCTCAATGGATATGGGTCTCCCCCGTCGTCGGCCAACCTTACTTGGGATTTTATAATGCCCATGTTTTATTATCGTTGGTCTTGTACGATTGACTGCAATTTGATGACTTTAATATTGAATTCCCTTCCATGTATATTAAAGTTTAAATGAAGCAGGTCATTTCCATATTTATGGTATTTGGACTTGATTACATTTTACGTTCGCGTGAGTATTGGTTCGTATCATGTTTTCGATGAAGTATTATATTTATATGGATTATTCTTCCATGAATTTTGGGTTGAGTATTATGTCGTCAACCGTGTTTGAAGGTTTTGCATAATGAAGATTTATTCACGTGTTGAGTGAGTTTGGATTGGGATTCATTTTGGGAAAACGCTTTATACCTTTTGGGGAATTTTCTAATAGATTTTGGGTGCGTTGGAAAATGAGTCATTTACATCCTTCTCATAAATTCTTTTGGGAATTATAAACTATGTCGTAAACTTTCATTCAAAGTATTATTTAAATCATGTTATAAACTCTTGAACTCACTAGGCGTTAGCCTAACCCTTTTTATATGTCGGCATGTGCAACAGGTTCAGGTTGGGAGTAGTTCTAGTGACACCGCGAGAGGTTGTGTGCTAGAAATGTGCTCGAGAGGTGAATTGGTTAAGTGATGTCTTCCGCATTTATCTTTGGGAATAGCAATTTGTACTTGGGATTAAGTAACACCCGATGTGAATTTAGTCTTTGTAATAAGACTTGAATTATATATTCTTTGAGGTTAATCATAAATTTTAATTTGAGGTATTTCACCTATTGGATTATAGGAAGAAATCCTATTATCGGATGTATTATCGAAAATTTTATTTATTGCTCTTTCCCAATTCGAGGGCGTTACAATTTTTCTGTATCTCTTTCAGATTAACACAAAATGTGAAAGTCGCTTGTGTTTTTATGCATGGATCCTCCAGTTCTGAACATTTTTTGTTCTTCTTCTTCCGAAAAAACCCAAAGTTCCCTAAATCGTGATTCTGATGTGGTTTTGAGTGATCTGAAGCATGAAAATGCGTCTGGAGTTTCGTCTGGACTTGTTGATGCATCACATAAATTGTTTGATGACTTTGATTTCAGCAATAAAGAAAATCTCGAAAATCAGATGACTAAGAATCCTAATTTTTCGAAAGAGGAGTTTTCAAAATCTCTGTCCCCGAAGAGGAAGCAAGCTCGAAAGGACGTCAGGAAAAGAGATTTGAGGAGGCAACCATTGAGGAAAAACGATTCTAACAACCTAAAACCCACTTTTGAGGAACCAATTTCTGGATCGAAAACTGCTAAGTGTACGGACGAAAAAGATTTGGTTCAATCTGAATCTGTTAATCATCCTGAGGGAATTACTTCGACCCCAATCCAAATTGATCATGTTCCTACTCCCATAAATAATGATTCGATCAATTTGGAGAAGAAACAACCTGAGAATTTTGGGTTTGAGGATGATCGTGGCCAATTTGTGAGGAATCACATCATCAATTCTGAGAAACACATCAAAGACATGATACAAATTTTTGATGCTAGAACTGGCAATCCCACTTATGTTATTGGGAATCCTCATGTCACATCCTCTGTTGGAAAGCCTGATGTTGGAATTGGTGCTCAATTTTCAATTCAACCTGATGATCCAATGCTGAATTCTAATTCTGAAACTTTTACTAGTGAAATTTTTTTCAATTCAGTTCCTCCTCTATTTGGTGAAACAAATGAGTTTAAGAAGAACAACCCTGAGGTCAAGTTTTCTGGAGTTTTTTTGTAACGCCCATATTTTTTTTTTGTACAAAGAACTTTGAATTTTATAATTATTTTATACTTGAAATAACCCTTAGAAAGAATACTGGGAGGGTTTGTATTTCGGTGCTAGTTAGGAAAGAAAACTAAAATATTTCTGCAACTTTGGGTAGAGAATCTTAGTTTGAGGGAGTTGTTTGGAAATTTTGTCAAGTGTTTGGGGGAGGTGTCTACGGCAGCAACAAGGAAAAGTAAAAAAGAAAAATAAAAGGGTTATGGCCTTGAAACCTTTTCCCCTTTATTCCAACAACCCATTACTAATTCATTTCCTCTCCATTTTTATGCATGAGGTGCCGACAACCTAACTTGGATCTCAATCACCCTACCTCATCTACTCATTTCCACTTCAACTATTTTCATCTTCATCTCATTTAAGGCGTCGATAGATTGAAGACTTCAAAGCACTTAAGAGTAATATAGATATGGGAGCTAGATATTGGAGCTTTGTGGGTTTAAGTTCAAGATCTTCATCTTTCCACCATTGTTAACCTAGATTTTAGGTTTCTTCCTAAAAATAAATTGTTTGTTTGTAACCTAGATAAGGTTTCTAATGATGGATGTTTGTGGATCTAAAGCTTACACCAAGGAAGCTCAAGATTGGGGTAAAATCTAGATTTAGCCTAAATCTAGCAAGGTGAGTTCAAGTTGCTTTGTGAAAACTATGTGCATGCCAAAAATGTCCATTTTAAAGTGTTTATGTGTTTTACATGAAATTATCCTCTATTGAGTTATTTGGTAGATTTTGATTATTTGAAGTATTTAACTTTATAAATCTTGTAAAATACCCATATTTGGGATTTTTGGGTATTTTGACAAATAAAGCATGAGTGAAAATGTTTTGATAATTTATATTATGAATGGACATTACTTGGAAAGAAATGCACTTTTAGTGCGTATTTTGGAAATATGCATAAATCATATTATGGAACGTTTTGAAAATCATATACGTGTTATTCATTGGATTTTGGTCATTCTCGACCTTGTGACTATTTTAGAAACTATAAACCTTGTTGGTTTTAGGCGAAGGTCAATTTTGATTTGAGAAACAAAGGTTTGGGAAAATACGCATATGGTCCGTGTAACCATATTGGCTCACGCATTTTAGTCAAATGTTTATTATGCCATTTTGGGCTCGATTTATACTCAAGTGAGTCCTTGGGGTAATTGCCCAGTTTTAGTAGCTCGATAAGGAGCCTTTGACGTGTTATGTACTTAACTGCACTTTATTTGTGAGTTACATGTTTTGAATGCATTAGTTCATTCGTTGGAGTCATGTAACGTTTTAGACTTTAATGCATTGGATCCATAGGCATATGAGTCAGTCATTTGGTTTAATGGGAACTTTATCCCTGTTTTGGAATTGGAAATAATTTTGGTTAGCAGGAACGAGGTATAGACCGTGGGTGGTTGAACTTGATGTCCTTGCACTTGGGTATCATTCCAATGATGGGACGCTAGTTTTCCACATTGAGGCGCATTTAGGCATCGAGGTAAGGTGTAAGACCTATGTGCTAATATATTCCACTCGGGTTTCACGTTCAATGATGGGACGCTAGTTTTCCACATTGTAGCACGAAATAGGCATCGACGGTATGGTATAAGTCCTATGTGCTATTACGTTCTTGAATGTTGGCATTTCAAGGGTGTGTGTTTTAAGTAGCCACACTCGGCATCCAATACGTGAATCTCAAATAATGTTGATAAGTGGCTTAACTTTGTGTGCCCGCCACATTCGATGGAACCGGGTCTCCCCCGTTACCGAAAGGTGTTGTTTTGGGTATTTATTTTTATCTATGTTTTCGGTGACGTTTTATATTATTGATTATTTTCCATGATTTATGGGTTGAGTACTATGCCTCATTCATGTTTTGAATGTTTCGGGATACAAAGTTTTATTTACGTTTTCATTAGTTGGGAAATTAAATCATTATTCACGTTTTGAGTGACTTTTGGGTTGAGTTTACTGTATGATTGGAAAATGTTTATATTGGTGTTGTCATCACCTAAAATACGTGTTATTGGAAAACATGTTGTTTTCGTATTTATTATAAAGTCTTTTGGAAATCATGATTAATGTTGCAACTCTTTCCTTTTAACGATTTATATAATCATGGTGAAAACTCTTGAACTCACTAGGCGTTAGCCTAACTTTTTAATTGCCGGCATGTGCATCAGGTAACGGTTGGAAAATGGTATTAGCGACACTGTGATGAGACGAGTGCGGGTTTGGTGCACGTGGAGGATGTGACATTGGGTGATGTTTCTGCATTTGGAGATAGCGACTATTATGGGGTTTTAGTAACAACCGACTTTTATTTTGTCGGTATATAAGACATGAGCCATATATGTTGAGGTGAATTACATAATTTATTTTGAGGTATTTTCAGTATCGAATTATAGGAGGTTTACCCTTTATTTGATGTATTATTGAAAGTTTTAAATTAGTTGCTCTTTCCAAATTTGAGGGTGTTACATTTTTCTTCTGGCAGGGGTGGCAGTATGGCTGGACATGGTCGTGGTAATGCTAGTAGGGTAGTTAGTTTTGTTGAAAAAAGAAGGACAACTGGGGGATTGAAAAAAGATGCTAAGTCTGTGAATGAAAACACCTCTAAAGAAGTAATGATGGATGAGACTAAGAAGAAGGATGATTTTGTTAACGATGATTCTGTGAAAGCTAAGGATAATCCTTGGAAAACTAAAGGTGTCACTCTTGCAGACAAGATAAAAGGCAATTCTGATAGCAAAATTGTTCTGTATTACAAACCAGCTGTGGTTCTTGATGATGGAAGGTGGGCTGTCAGATTTTCTAAGGAGGTAATTTTTGAAGGCGCTAAAAAGAATGCCCTGTTGTAATTGCTCATTTTGTTGGTGCTAGACTTCCTTTCTTTATGGTAAACAATAATCTTAACAGATTATGGGAGAAGTATGGTTTATACAATGTAGCTTCAAATTATGAGGGATTTTATATGTTAAAGTTCAACAATGAGGAGGGATTGAACTTTGTCTTACAAAATGGTCCTTAAGATGATAAATGGAGTTCCACTGTTTGTCAAAAAATGGGAGGTTGGACACTATTTGGGTAAGCCAGAACTGAAAAAATTGCCACTATGAATCAATATGTATGTGTTCCTTTGGAGGTGTGGAATGCACAAGGTTTGAGTGAACTGGCCAGTGGGGTTGGGGTTCCCCTAACTCTAGATCGTGCTACTGAGGAAAGATGCTTAAATCAAACTCGGAGAGCTGGATTTGCTAGAATCCTAGTGGAAGTCTCCGCTGAAAAGAGCTTACCAGAGGAGGTCATTGGACTAATACCCATGGTTGATGGATCTAAGGAGAAGGAAGTCAAAGTTAAAGTTTAATACACCTGGAGACCCTCAAGGTGCCCTCATTGCTGCATTTATGGGCACACCTTTGATAACTGTAGTCTAAGACCCTTGACTGAAGAAGAGAAGCTGGCTAAATTGAAAAAAGAGGAAGCTAGTGGTATTAAAAAGGTTGACGAGGAAGGTTTTCAAATTATGGGCAGAAAAAATAAGCCAGTTCAGCCTCAATCTCAGAACAAGCCTGGGGCTGGTGTGTTTCCCAACACAAAGGCTTGGGTGAATCAAAGGTTTGGAGCACAAAAAGTTAATACTGGGCAGGGAGTAGGCAAATTTGGACAAAAAGGATAGAAACCTAATTCTCAAGGGCAACAACAAGGTGATGGAATGGTCTAGCAAGCTAAATAGGGAACTTCTGGTGCCAATTCTCAAGATCAGAAAGTGAACCAGAAAAGTATGGGGGCTAGCAGTTTTGAGTTTGGACAGAACAGTGGTGTGAAGAAAGATGGATTTATCAAAAGCAGGAATGGGCAAAGGTCTGGACAGAGGCTGAAAAATTCTCATGATGAAAGTATGAAGGGTACCATTCTTGATCAAAAAGCAAATGTTTCTATGTCTGAAAGGGGAAGGGATGAGGTTAAGAAAAATGGAAAAAGCATTGTTGGGGGTGGAGCTGTTAGAGTGGAGATTTTAAAAAGAGAAAATAAAGGGCAGGGAGGTGTGGATACAGAAATGGTACAGAATGAAGTTCATTGTGCAAACTCTTTTGATATTTTGAAAGATATGGATGAGGACACTGTGGAGGTGGAAAAAATTTCTGATAAAGAACGTTAATTATTATATTGAGAAAGGCATCAATCCTCCTAGAGAAATATTCAGGGGTTGGACTAAAGACCAAATGGACTACTTCCAAGCTGCTTTATATGGAGATGATGTGTCCCGGAATGAGGAGGCCCCTGATTTCATGCATTTTGATGAGGAAGATTGGAGGAGAGAGGGTGACAGGATGGTGAAGACAAAATCTGGTTTAAATGGTTAAAGTTGCTATATGGAACATCAGAGGCCTTAATGAGGTCTCTAAAAGAAAGGTGTAGATTCCAGTTTGACAATCAAGTAACAATGAATTGAACAATTATCGTTTATTGATTGAATGCGGAGAGTTACAAGATTAGATTGATGAACAACTCTCCCCCCCCCTCTCTCTCTCTCTCTCTCTCTCTCTCTCTCTCTCTCTCTATTAGGCACACGGCTAATCTGACAAAGCTTAACCTAATTTCCTCTCTAATCACACCTTAAATACCAAGGCTTTAAGCCTTAGGCCCACGACCCATAAACTCTAATTAAGCCCATTTAACCAATTAAAGGCTTTTACAATCAATTAAATAAACCTATTATTTTCTTTATATCACTTTCTATTTTATAGGACTTTTAGTCCTAACAATCTCCCCCTAAAGTTATATAAAGAAAAAAATACGATCTTGAAATCTTCAGGACTTGATCTTCTCTCGTCTTGAATCTTTGAAGCACTTTGGTGTTGCTTGTCTTCATGTCTTTTTGAGCCCCCCC
Source organism: Saussurea involucrata (assembly GCA_033807775.1). Lineage (NCBI taxonomy): Eukaryota > Viridiplantae > Streptophyta > Magnoliopsida > Asterales > Asteraceae > Saussurea > Saussurea involucrata. Next base: position 90,225,352 of record CM066317.1, read on the forward strand.
TTGAATTATGCTCTTAGTTGTCATAGTATCACGAGTTGAACCACGAGTTGAATTGGATTTGAAAAACTTCAGAACTTGTTGAACCAATATGCCCCAAAGAGGAATCAACTTGTTGCGAACACTTCTTGATAAGGGATGAGAAGAACCATGCACTTGTAATCTTTTCTGCACAGATCATAATAGTTACTCCCCCTCAACTTTTGCTTACTCCCCCTCGAATTGATAATCTGGGTCTTTGAACTTTTAAAACGTTTCTCCCCTCACGATGATGATCCGTGTCTTTGAATCTGTATCAGTTCTCCCCCTCATGATGATTAGGAGCATCTTGAGCAACATGTAACTTCAAAGACAACACTGATGAGTAGCAAAATACCGTATAAGCGTTAAGTAACCAGAATGTGGTAATCAACTAACACAGAAACACAAAAGTAACTGTTATCACAACAATTAAGAAAATTGTGTGGCCTATGTTTAGAGTTGGCATCTGGGTATCTCTAATAGGACTTCCAGTTATCATTGAAGTAAATTTTTTAAAAATTACTTCTCAATTTGTTCCGGCAATATCACGAAGATATGTGATGGGAATCACAAAGACTCGTGCATGTGTGAAAGAAATGAATTATATCTGTTTGGCTCAAATATTGATTTAACCTTGGACGCAAGTTAAAAATCAATTGACACAGTGATTAGAATATGAAGTTCGGAGACCGGAGCTGATGTCTTCCTTTTTCAATATCTAAGACCTTCAAGTGAGGAATAGATAGATTATGTGCTAATTCTCTGTGCATTTATGAAACAAACATCTTTTGTGAGATGCTTGAGTGGCTGGGTGGGGTGACACGAGTTATCGACACTGGGTCCATGTCTGTTTCAATATTCATCTCCAAAGAACGAGAATGAATAGATTATGTGGTTACCCGGATAACTGACTCGGTTTGGTAAGGACCAATAATTCTTTTAAGTCATGTCACAGCCTCACCATTTTTTTTCTCTCCAAACTCGTCTATACATCTAGACCCCTCACTATTGTCTATAAATCATATGTGTTTCTTGGGTAGGTCCTTCCGGTTCTGGATGGACCATAAAAACAGTAGAAATACTATCACTCATTTCATTTGCCAAAGAAAACATTGAAGTACACAATGAAGTACGAGTCCTGAACTGATTTGTTCAGAAGTCATAAAAATTAAGTCCGAGTTCTAATCTGAGGTAATCAGAAGTCATTAAAATTAAGTACGGGTTCTGAACTGAATTATTCAGAAGCAAAAAAATGATAAGGAATATCAAAGAACAAAGTCAAGCGCGAACAGAATGACTCGATGAGCACAATATAGTCAAAAATCAAACAAAGAATAGAAATTTTAATTGTGAAGAACAAGTCACAATTATTATATTAGAGAAGAAGTGAATCATTAGCAAGAAATGACGAACTTTGAGAAACAAATAGGAATTCAAACGAGTGTATTTCCACCGAAAAATCAACAAGTATACGAGACATGGAAATAACTAAGTCAAGAAAATATTACTCGTGGAATTCATGGAAGTTAAAGTTGGAGAATAACAAACACAACTAAGTTATCCAGAATGAATTACCACGGTTCTTTGAATTCACTAAAAATTCATGCATGTGTCAAATACCTTATACCCCCCCCCCCCTCAAAAGTGGCATAACCTTGAATCGTTAGTCATGTGATATGAATAATTTGAATTAGATCACCCATGACATTCCTGCAAAAACAGATCAGAAAGATTTTGGTATCCATGCTTTGATGGATCCTTGATGGTTAGATGCCTTAACTGTAAAACGGGGATTGGGGATGCTATAAGAACCATACCAACACTTTGCATAGTTTTTATTCACAAAGTCACTTGTTCCACAATAAGAACAACACAGCTTCTGTGTAGATAACCTAATCAGCTGATTAACAGAGTAAACACGATCAGGTTTCACAAAAGGTTTAGCGTGGAAAGCTTTGTTGTTCCTGTCACTCTTAACAGAGACAAATGACTTTGGAGCAGGAGTATGTAATGTCCCAAAAATTACAAGGAATTTAAAATTTTTTAAGACATTCATTTCATTATAAAACAACCACAATTTAATAATTCGCAACTCAATTGAAATTAACGTCATTAACTCAAACAGTCAATAAAGTTTATGCAGCGGAAATTTTATAAAATAAAATCCAAAGGTATGAAAGTGAAATTTAAACAATTCTCGACACCCGCGCTTAGTGTGTGTACCGTCAGGCCCGACTGCCGCTCGCACCTGAAATCACAACATATTGGGAAAAGGAAAGCTAAACGCTTAGTGAATCCTACCACACACGCATGTAGCAACCCCACGTATATCGCCCCTACTCGCAAGTAGGCAACATCACCATCACCACGAATATAAAACTGCATAATGATTAATGTATAAACACGAACCTCGGTCCCACCGAGTACACAAAAATATATCGATACAAGCTCAGTCCCACCGATCCCTCGGTCCCACCGAGTAAAGATAATATAATCGTACTAGCTCAGTCCCACCGAGCCCTCGGTCCCACCGAGTAAAGATAATATAATCGTACTAGCTCAGTCCCACCGAGCCCTCGGTCCCACCGAGCCCCCCCAGTCCCACTGAGGTGTACACAAGCATAAATAATCCACATATAAATTGACAAATCACAACTAGTTATCACATCCCAACTAGTTCACGTAAACACGTAATAACACGTAGCACAAAATAACGATATGCATGAAATTCCTAAGTACGCGGTGAGAGAACTCACCTCAAAGTAACGCAAGCCTTCGTGATCAGCAACACCAACCGGCTAACTTCCCTCACCTCTTTCTACCTAGATACGCGCTAACAAACGTCAAAGGGAAGTCCTAATCCAAACCACGATTACTAGCGTACAAAACTAAACGTTCCAGCTTTTTATCTAAAAACACAGGTCTGTTCGGGACCTGTTTTACCCCCTTTAAACTGATAATTCCAGAAACCAAATTCCATAATCACAAAGTCCCATGTCTTAGGGTTCCAGGGACATATCGCACACGTCCTAACGATACTCCTAGCATTCTATATGAATTTTACGAAAACACCTCGCAGAACAGCTAAAAACAGGACCTGTCAGTATAAAATGGCAATTTGACACTAGCTATGATCCGAACTTATTTTTCCGTAAAACATATGAAACTTACGAGACTCAGAATGGGAGATTTTGGCACTGGTTTCACCCCAATCCGATGTTCCTAGAATAAGTTATGGCTTTTACAAAACAGTGGCAGAAACTATATATATTTCACATGAAATGATAACTATTGAATTTTAAACCATTGAGTCATGTCTTAATCCAAACAGACCCGAAAGGCCTAAAAACTTACTGGAACAGGGCTATACTAAGCTGGACAACAAACGTGCACCACCCACTGCCGCCTCCGGCGGCGGTGGTGGTTGTCGACGGCGACGATGGTTACGGTAACCCCTCCGGCGAGACCTCCCAACGTCACCCACTCCCGACTCACTCGCGAAAACGCACCCGCACACACCCGCACCCCCTGCCGCCATCACAGAGGCGTGCAGTGGCGGCCCCACCGCCGGCAGCCGTGGCTGTGGCGGTGGTGGTGGCGGTTCGCGGCGGCTTTGGCCGATAACAACAACGAATGCGAAAAAAAAGATATGTTATTACCTCAACGCAACGCCCTACGTCCCTCTTTCCGACCGAACTCGCCGGCGATCACTTCTTCCTCCTCTCTTCTCGACGCCGGCAGCCCCTGGCGGCAGCCTCCTCTCTCTCTCTTCCTTGCAAACAGCCGGCCCTCTCGGTTTCTCTCTTCCTCTCTCACTCTCGATAGCTATCTCTCTCTCTCAGTTTCTCTCTCTCGTTTTCTTTTCTTCTCGGCTGCACAACCAAAAAGGGAGGGGGAATCAAAAGGGTTTGCTAAACAAGAAGAAGGAAGAAACCGATGGAAGGAAGGGGGGGGGTCGGTCATTGGGCCAAACCCCATGCACTATGGGTTTTGCCCCATTTTGGCCCCTCAACTAATCGATAAAACACCACCTACCAACATTGACCCTATGTTAACAAATTGGTCCGACTCAACTAACCCCGCTAACGGAACCCACATTTAAATATAAAAACTTTTCTAAAAGAATTAATAATTAAATAACACGTAAAATACGTATCGGGCTATGGGCTTTACAACTCTCCCCCGCTTGGATTAGACTTCGCCCTCAAAGTCTTGACCGACGAAAAGCTCGGGATAATTCTCGCGCATCTCCGCTTCGGGTTCCCACGCACGCAATGACCTTGTAAGGTCCGATGTAACGGGGTCCTAACTTTCCCCGCTTGCGGAACCGAATCACCCATTTCCAGGGTGACACCTTCAGAAGAACATAATCCCCGACCCGAAACTCTAAATCCGACCGCCTCTTATCGGCGTAGCTCTTTTGCCGACTCTGGGCAGTAACTAACCAATCTCGCACCAACTGAATCATCTCAGTCATCTTCAACATGACTTCGGTGCTCCCTAATACACGGTGACCAACCTCGCCCCAGCAAATGGGCGTCCGGCACTTCCTCCCATACAACATCTCGTACGGCGGCATGCCGATACTGGAATGGAAGTTGTTGTTGTAGGAGAACTCAGCTAAAGGAAGGTACTGATCCCAGCTACTTCCAAAATCGATAGCACAGGCTTGAAGCATATCTTCGAGTGTCTAAATAGTCCGCTCACTCTGCCCGTCAGTCTGTGGATGCAAAGTCGTGCTAAAATGTAACCGCGTATCCATCTCCACCTGAACCTTCTCCCAAGACCGGGAGATAAAACGGCTGTCACCCCCCAGAGACAATCGAAACTGGCACCCCGTGCCTGGTTACAACCCCTCGCACGACAATCTCTGCGAGCTTCTCCGCCGAGGAGCTCTCGTTGATGGCCAAAAAGTGAGCACTCTTGGTCAGACGATCGACGATCACCCAAATAGCATCAATCCCACATGGGGTACTTGGGAGTTTAGTAATGAGATCCATCGTGATCTGCTCTCATTTCCACACCGGAATCTCTAAAGGCTGCAACTTCCCATGCGGCCACTGATATTCAACCTTGACTTTCCAACAAGTCAAGCACCCTCTACACACTTGGCGACATCCCGCTTCATGCTGGGCCACCAATAATTCTCCCGCAGATCGCGGTATATCTTCGTAGTTCCGGGATAAATAGAAAACTTGGACTTATGCGCCTCGTCCAACAATATCTTCCTGTCCCCACCAGTGAAGGGAACCCAAACTCGCCCATAACGCGTCAATAAACCCTGACTATCACGAACAAAATTCGGAATTTCCCCCGAAACTCTCTCGCGTTTGGCATTTTCCTCCAAAACTGCCACCTCCTGAGCACTACCTATCGACTCGAGAAGAGGTGCAACCACTGTTAACCGTTGACACAAGCCCCGCAGTGGCTCACCATCCAGATGTCGACTAAGTGCGTCTGTAACAACATCCGCTTTACCGGGGTGGTAAAGTATCTTACCATCATAATCCTTGACCACGTCAAGCCACCTCCTCTGACGCATGTTGAGGTTTTGCCGGTCATCAAGTACTGGAGGCTTTTATGGTTAGTGTATACACTTGACGCCATACAAATAGTGCCTCCAAATCTTGAGAGCAAACACCACCAAATCTTACATACCCTCGGGCAAAGTCAACACCGGAGCCTCGCATAACGCCTGCGTAGTTCCTCAAAGCCCTCTGCTGCTCTTCACCCCAACTAAAAGCCGCAGACTTCTTCGTCAATCGGGTCATCGGTAAAGCAATCTTGGAGAAATCCTGAATGGATCTCCGGTAGTACCCTGCTAATCCAAGAAAACTCCGTACTTCAGTGAGAGTCTTCGGCACTTCCCACCGCATCGCAACCGCAATCTTGGCCGGATCCACCATAATACCATCCTGGTTCACGACATGCCCTAGGAAGTGGACCTCTCGTAACCAGAAATCACACTTGGAGAGCTTAGCATACAGCTTCTCCCGCCTCAAGACTTCCAAAACTTCTCGCAAATGCATCTCATGCTCTTCCTTCGACTTCGGTTACACAAGAATATCGTCGATGAACACGATCACCGATCGACCCCACATCGGGCTACATACCCGGTTCATGAGGTCCATGAACGTTGCGGGTGCATTGGTGAGCCCGAAAGGCATCACCACAAACTTGTAATGGCCATAACGTGAACGAAAGGCCGTCTACTCCGTGTCCTCACTCCTGACCCGCATCTGGTGGTACCCCGACCGTAAATCAATCTTAGAGAACCACGAGGCCCCCTGAAGCTGGTCGAACAAATCGTCAATCCTTGGCAAAGGATAAAGATTCTTTAGTGTAAGCTTATTCAACTCCCGGTAGTCTATGCACATCCGCTGTGACCCGTCCTTCTTCTTCACGAATAAGATAGGTGCTCCCCACGGCGAACATCTCGGTCTAATGAACTCCTTTTCAAGAAGTTCCTGCAACTGGGCGTACAACTCTTTCATTTACGGTGGGGCCAGGCGATAGGGTGCCTTGGCCACCGGAGCAGCACCCGGGATCAGATCGATCCAAAACTCTACCTGTCGTTCGGGAGGTATCCCCGGCAATTCCTCGGGAAACACATCGGTGAACTCCCGTACAACAGGTACATCTTCCGCAGACTCCTTCGCTTCCCCAACACGCGTGTCTATCACGTATGCCAAATATCCCTGCCCACTATGCTGAAGGTACCTCCGAGCTCTCGCAGCCGAACATATGGCCGTAGTCCATCTAGACGAATCTCCCTGTGCTAACAGTTCTCCCCCACTTGGGGTTCGAACTCGCACTTGTTTGTGACGACAAACAATCTCCGCGTCGAACTTATCCATCCAATCCATGCCCACAATCACACAAAGCTCCCGCATAGCAATCGGGATCAGGTCAATTGGAAACCGCACTCCTGAGATCTCTAAGGTGCACCCGCGAAACACGTCCGTGACTGTCAAGGTCCTATCATCAGCCACCTCAACAACAAGAGGATGACTCAATCGTCCTACAACTCGGCCCAAACCCTCGCTAAAAGTGCGAGACACAAAAGAGTGAGTAGCCCCGCTATCAAACATTACAACCGCAGGCACTGAATTAACTAAGAACGTACCTGTCACCACTTTATGCGTAGCTTGTGACTCCTCTACTCTCAATTGATGAACTCTACCTCAGTCCGCCTCCATCACCGCAGCAAGTGAAACATACTTCGCAGTACTCATGAACTCCCTGATCTCGGTACGCAACATGTCCTTGTACTGCATCACCTTCGTTTCCCCAGAAGCAGCATACTGAGGACAGAGTAGTGCCATTTTCGTGAACTTTCGGTTCACCTCCTTTACAGTCTCCGCAGTCTGAGAGAGCTCCAAGAACTCCTTGGCAATCCTCTCCATCTCCACTAGAGTCACATACCCTTCACGAAAATGTACGACGAACTCCTCCTCGGTCCGAGTAGTGCGCTCGTTAAATGTTAGCACACCAGTCTTTCGCTTTGTCTCGCAACAGATTCACCGCGAAGCGAACCTTCTAGTTCGCAGGACAACCACCGGTAAGGAATGTGCGCTCCATAACCGATCCCGACTCTCTCGTTCGGGCTGCCCACCCGCAGGGGGTGGAATCGCCGCGATGCGCTCCTCCAACGACACTATTACCTCATCACGAAAGGCGGTAATAATCTCGGGGATCGCCTCCCCAAATTATGCGTCACCTCGTCCGCAAACATCTCACGAATCTGATCAGCAGTAATTCCAGCATCAGCATCTGGATCAGCCTTGTTGTTCCTCCTTAACGAGCTATTAGCACACATTAAAACTTGCTAACTACGCTCACGCTCAACTCTTCGGATTCTCCGTGACTTTCCCCGACTCGAGCACGGATCCTGTGCTTCAGATAGTAGGAGCTCTACTACTACCCTTCACACCTATCCTTACTCGTTTCAAGTCCTGTCCAGGAGTGTCCAAGTAGTTTCTTACCAACAAAAAAAACTCATATGCCCGTACCAGCATACGCATACACTCTTCCTAGCTCCCTAGGAAAAATCATATAACCCCACTACCCTTGCTAGGACGGAAACCCCACTAACCCTGACGAGTCGCCTCGCGAATGCACAGTCGTATACAGTGTAAAACCAGATAGACGTTCGAATAAGAGATTCTATCCTAGAACGGTTGGACTCAAACAAGAGTTGCGCAATAGAACTAAATCAAGCATTCTAAGGCTATTCGGTTCCTACTACATACAAGCTATAGTGCATTCACGTAACAACCTATCAAGGCTAGCATGAATTTCTATTAGCAAGCAACAAACATACAGTACCATGTAATCCACACAAGCAATCTAGCATGCATACTCTATGATCTAGAAAGCGATAAAAACACTAAGTACTGTACCTTCCCACTTAGCGTCGGCTGACTGTACACACTGCGCCCTCGATCACCGTTTCTCAAACGGGTTTTCCCTTTTTCTTTTATTTTAAAAGATTTTAGTAAAAGAATTTAAAATTTTCACAACCGCAACTTGAGACCAAACACACCGAGATGTGTTTGATTCACTCAAGCTGTGCTCTGATACCAAGTTGTAACGTCCCAAAAATTACAAGGAATTTAAATTTTTTTAGGACATTCATTTCATTATAAAACAACCACAATTTAATAATTCGCAACTCAATTGAAATTAACGTCGTTAACTCAAACAGTCAATAAAGTTTATGCAGCGGAAATTTTATCAAATAAAATCCAAAGGTATGAAAGTGAAATTTAAACAATTCTCGACACCCGCGCTTAGTGTGTGTACCGTCAGGCCCGACTGCCGCTCGCACCTGAAATCACAACATATTGGGAAAAGGTAAGCTAAACGCTTAGTGAATCCTACCACACACGCAGGTAGCAACCCCACGTATATCGCCCCTACTCGCAAGTAGGCAACATCACCATCACCACGAATATAAAACTGCATAATGATTAATGTATAAACACGAACCTCGGTCCCACCGAGTACACAAAAATATATCGATACAAGCTCAGTCCCACCGAGTAAAGATAATATAATCGTACTAGCTCAGTCCCACCGAGCCCTCGGTCCCACCGAGTAAAGATAATATAATCGTACTAGCTCAGTCCCACCGAGCCCTCGGTCCCACCGAGTAAAGATAATATAATCGTACTAGCACAGTCCCACCGAGCCCTCGGTCCCACCGAGCCCCCCAGTCCCACTGAGGTGTACACAAGCATAAATAATCCACATATAAATTCACAAATCACAACTAGTTATCACATCCCAACTAGTTCACGTAAACACGTAATAACACGTAGCACAAAATAACGATATGCATGAAATTCCTAAGTACGCGGTGAGAGAACTCACCTCAAAGTAACGCAAGCCTTCGTGATCAGCAACACCAACCGGCTAACTTCCCTCACCTCTTTCCACCTAGATACGCGCTAACAAACGTCAAAGGGAAGTCCTAATCCAAACCACGATTACTAGCGTACAAAACTAAACGTTCCAGCTTTTTATCTAAAAACACAGGTCTGTTCGGGACCTGTTTTACCCCCTTTAAACTGATAATTCCAGAAACCAAATTCCATAATCACAAAGTCCCATGTCTTAGGGTTCCAGGGACATATCGCACGCGTCCTAACGATACTCCTAGCATTCTATATGAATTTTACGAAAACACCTCGCAGAACAGCTAAAAACAGGACCTGTCAGTATAAAATGGCAATTTGACACTAGCTATGGTCCGAACTGATTTTTCCATAAAACATATGAAACTTACTAGACTCAGAATGGGAGATTTTGGTACTGGTTTCACCCCAATCCGATGTTCCTAGAATAAGTTATGGCTTTTACAAAACAGTGGCAGAAACTATATATATTTCACATGAAATGATAACTATTGAATTTTAAACCATTGAGTCATGTCTTAATCCAAACAGACCCGGAAGGCCTAAAAACTTACTGGAACAGGGCTATACTAAGCTGGACAACAAACGTGCACCACCCACTGTCGCCTCCGGCGGCGGTGGTGGTTGGCGGCGGCGACGATGGTTACGGTAACCCCTCCGGCGAGACCTCCCAACGTCACACACTCCCGACTCACTCGCGAAAACGCACCCGCACACACCCGCACCCCCTGCCGCCATCACAGAGGCGTGCAGTGGCGGCCCCACCACCGGCAGCCGTGGCTGTGGCGGTGGTGGTGGCGGTTCGCGGCGGCTTTTGCCGATAACAACAACGAATGCGAAAAAAAAGATATGTTATTACCTCAACGCAACGCCCTACGTCCCTCTTTCCGACCGAACTCGCCGGCGATCACTTCTTCCTCCTCTCTTCTCAACGCCGGCAGCCCTTGGCGGCAGCCTCCTCTCTCTCTCTTCCTTGCAAACAGCCGGCCCTCTCGGTTTCTCTCTTCCTCTCTCACTCTCGATAGCTATCTCTCTCTCTCGGTTTCTCTCTCTCATTTTCTTTTCTTCTCGGCTGCACAACCAAAAGGGGAGGGGGAATCAAAAGGGTTTGCTAAACAAGAAGAAGGAAGAAACCGATGGAAGGAAGGGGGGGGGGGTCGGTCATTGGGCCAAACCCCATGCACTATGGGTTTTGCCCCATTTTGGCCCCTCAACTAATCGATAAAACACCACCTACCCACATTGACCCTATGTTAACAAATTGGTCCGACTCAACTAACCCCGCTAACGGAACCCACATTTAAATATAAAAACTTTTCTAAATGAATTAATAATTAAATAACACGTAAAATACGTAACGGGCTACGGGCTTTACGGAGTAGATCCTTTAACTCTCCAAACCATCTTTATTTTCTTGAAATATTGATTATCTGATTTGTCAAGAATAGGGTCATAAAACAGATTAGAAGTACGGATCTGATCTTTTGAAGATCTATTTGATCTAATGCAGGTCTTTGAAGAAACATTTTTGTGGAAAAACATTTTTGATCTAATGCAGGTCACCGTAAAGAGACTAGTCAATAGTATCTGGACTAGCAAGATTGGGTGATTCTACATCAGAGTTTTTGGCTTCAAGTTCCTTGTCATTGTTAACCAAAACATTGTTCTTCTCAAACATTAGATTTAGCTTCTTTTGGAGATCAGATTTGAGCCTCTTCTCTATCATAATGTCAGTTGACAAAACAGATAATTTCTTTGTAAGCTTGGAGATCTCAGTCTGAAAGATCTTTCTTTCGTTTGCAAACTCATCTTTCAAACTTTTTTCTTTAAAACCTTCAACCTTCTTCTGCTCGCACTCTTTGCTTATTATGTCTAATTCTTTCTACAAATCAGTTATTTTCAAAGAAAGTTCTCCATTCTTTTCAGTAAACGATTTTCGTTCAATTTCAAACTTCTCTCTTTCTAAAATCAGAACTTTCTCAAAGTCAGATATCTGTTTTGAAAGTTTTAAACATATAAGCTCAAGACTCTTCTTCTCTTCAAGAGATTTCTTTGAAAAATCAGATTGCTTTTGAATAAGCAATTGCCTTTCCTTTGAAAAACCTTCTTTCTCTTTTTCAAATACCTTTTCAAAAGCAGTTAGTTTATTTTTAAGTTCAAGGTTTTCACAGGTCAATAGTTTACCTTTCTCTTCAAGTGCCACATTCTTGTCTTTGAGATCAGAAATGTCTTGTTGAGAAATAGGGATACTCTTCTTCATCTCCTCCAGCTCTTTCTTCAGAGTAGCATTTGTATGGAAATATTCAGTATACAGACGTGCATAGTAAACTGCATCTGGATCAGTAAGCACATTTGGTTCTGGCATATTATTACTTGAAAGAATATGATCGTGAGACAATTCAAGATATCGATCAAAAGAAATCAGACGGTGTATCTGATAGGGTTATTTTTATAACCCTATTTATAGCCTTTTATCATAATTTTGAGCTAAATTTTATTCCCCATTGAGTCTTTTTTGTTTATTTTAGCGTTTAATTTAGCAAATAAATAATTGATGTTTTCAAACGTCAAAGTAGCGTATTTATATATAATTATAGCGATTTCCTCATTCAAAGTTGTCTAATTGTAGGAATGAAGCAAATGCCGATTTTGGAGTCTATATATATGTTAGAGCATTATTGTATTCAAGATTTACTGTAAAGTCAATGTACTGTATTAGTTGCTAGTGCCTTTATACCTTGTATGTTATGGGTATAAATAGGCATGTCTAGTTCTTAGTTAGAAAGGAATCTAGATCCCTTTAGGAATCTCTTGATCATTTGTCATTTACACTTTAGAGATCAATATATGGATGACAAGTTCTCTCTAGATTCTCTCTCTACATCATTCTTGATTACTTGCTAGATTTGGGATTTCACAATACGGATTTTTCAACAAACAGAACTTTATGCTTAAATCTAAGTCCGAAACCTGATGAACCCGACTCGATGAACCCGAAAACCGATTAGACCCGAAGTCCGAAACTCGAACTTTACTTAGGAAGGGTTTCGGGGCCTGTTTTATCCACCCGAAACCCGATCGGGTTGGGGGTTTTTCGGCCCGATCCGACCGTTGCTCACCCCTAGTTTTTAGTAGAAAACAACTTTGAAAAGTTACAGCTTCCGTCCTACAAACGTTTTGACGATTTACTCATACTTAGAGAACAAATTAAGATTTGACATCTAAATTAAAAACGTACTACTATTTCTTAAGAATATAATCGCCTAAAATGCACATTTTTTGAATCAATGACCAATTTTATATGAATTTTACAAAAACAGTGCGCAAAACCCGTTTTCACATGACCAGTTTTGGAAATACACTATTTCGAGCCCCTTAAAGTCACAATTAGATCTCGTTGTAAACTAGAAAGTTGTTCTAGACACAAAGAGCTTTCCATCGATATATTATACACCTCAATCAAACCAATGAGTGATTTTATACGGATTTTTCAACAAACAGAACTTTATGCTTAGATCTAAGTCCGAAACCCGATGAACCCGAAAACCGATTAGACTCGAACTCCGAAACTCGAACTTCACTTAGGAAGGGTTTCAGGGGCCTGTTTTGTCCACCCAAAACCCGATCGGGATGGGGGTTTTTCGGCCCGACCTGACCCGACCGATTCTCACCCCTAGTTTTTAGTAGAAAACAACTTTGAAAAGTTACAGCTTCCGTCCTACAAACGTTTTGACGATTTACTCATACTTAGAGAACAAATTAAGATTTGACATCTTAATTAAAATCGTACTACTATTTCTTGGGAATCTAATCGCCTAAAATGCATATTTTTTGGATCAATGACCAATTTTATATGAATTTTACAAAAACAGTGCGCAAAACCCATTTTAACATGACCAGTTTTGGAAATACACTATTTCGAGCCCCTTAAAGTCACAATTAGATCTCGTTGTAAACTAGAAAGTTGTTCTAGACACAAAGAGCTTTCCATTGATATATTATACACCTCAATCAAACCAATGAGTGATTTTATACGGATTTTTCAACAAACAGAACTTTATGCTTAGATCTAAGTCCGAAACCCGATGAACCCGAAAACCGATTAGACTCGAAGTCCGAAACTCGAACTTTACTTAGGAAGGGTTTCGGGGCCTGTTTTGTCCACCCGAAACCCGATCGGGTTGGGGGGTTTTCGGCCCGACCCGACCGATGATCACCCCTAGTTTTTAGTAGAAAACAACTTTGAAAAGTTACAGCTTCCGTCCTACAAACGTTTTGACGATTTACTCATACTTAGAGAACAAATTAAGATTTGACATCTAAATTAAAAACGTACTACTATTTCTTAGGAATCTAATCGCCTAAAATGCACATTTTTTGAATCAATGACCAATTTTATATGAATTTTACAAAAACAGTGCGCAAAACCCGTTTTCACATGACCAGTTTTGGAAATACACTATTTCGAGCCCCTTAAAGTCACAATTAGATCTCGTTGTAAACTAGAAAGTTGTTCTAGACACAAAGAGCTTTCCATCGATATATTATACACCTCAATCAAACCAATGAGTGATTTTATACGGATTTTTCAACAAACAGAACTTTATGCTTAGATCTAAGTCCGAAACCCGATGAACCCGAAAACCGATTAGACTCGAACTCCGAAACTCGAACTTTACTTAGGAAGGGTTTCAGGGCCTGTTTTGTCCACCCGAAACCCAATCGGGTTGGGGGTTTTTCGGCCCGACCCGACCGATGCCTACCCCTAGTTTTTAGTAGAAAACAACTTTGAAAAGTTACAGCTTCCGTCCTACAAACGTTTTGACGATTTACTCATATTTAGAGAACAAATTAAGATTTGACATCTAAATTAAAAAACGTACTACTATTTCTTAGGAATCTAATCGCCTAAAATGCACATTTTTTGGATCAATGACCAATTTTATATGAATTTTACAAAAACAGTGCGCAAAACCCGTTTTAACATGACCAGTTTTGGAAATACACTATTTCGAGCCCCTTAAAGTCACAATTAGATCTCGTTGTAAACTAGAAAGTTGTTCTAGACACAAAGAGCTTTCCATCGATATATTATACACCTCCATCAGACCAATGAGTGAGTGATTTTATACGGATTTTTCAACAAACAGAACTTTATGCTTAGATCTAAGTCCGAAACCCGATGAACCCGAAAACCGATTAGACCCGAAGTCCGAAACTCGAACTTTACTTAGGAAGGGTTTCGGGGTCTGTTTTGTCCACCCGAAACCCGATCGGGTTGGGGGTTTTTCGGCCCGACCCGACCGATGCTCACCCCTAGTTTTTAGTAGAAAACAACTTTGAAAAGTTACAGCTTCCGTCCTACAAACGTTTTGACGATTTACTCATACTTAGAGAACAAATTAAGATTTGACATCTAAATTAAAAACGTACTACTATTTCTTAAGAATCTAATCGCCTAAAATGCACATTTTTTGGATCAATGACTAATTTTATATGAGTTTTACAAAAACAGTGCGCAAAATCCGTTTTAACATGACCAGTTTTGGAAATATACTATTTCGAGCCCCTTAAAGTCACAATTAGATCTCGTTGTAAACAAGAAAGTTGTTCTAGACACAAAGAGCTTTCCATCGATATACGATACACCTCAATCAGACCAATGAGTGATTTTATAGGGATTTTTCAACAAACAGAACTTTATTCTTAAATCTAAGTCCGAAACCCGATGAACCCGACCCGATGAACACGAAAACCGATTAGACCCGAAGTCCAAAACTCGAACTTTACTTAGGAAGGGTTTCGGGGCCTGTTTTGTCCACCCGAAACCCGATCGGGTTGGGGGTTTTTCCGCCCGACCCGACCGATGCTCACCCCTAGTTTTTAGTAGAAAACAACTTTGAAAAGTTACAGCTTCCGTAATACAAACGTTTTGACGATTTACTCATACTTAGAGAACAAATTAAGATTTGACATCTAAATTAAAAACGTACTACTATTTCTTAGGAATCTAATCGACTAAAATGCACATTTTTTGGATCAATGACCAATTTTATATGAATTTTACAAAAACAGTGCGCAAAACCCGTTTTAACTTGACCAGTTTTGGAAATACACTATTTCGAGCCCCTTAAAGTCACAATTAGATCTCGTTGTAAACTAGAAAGTTGTTCTAGACACAAAGAGCTTTCCATCGATATACTATACACCTCAATCAGACCAATGAGTGATTTTATACGGATTTTTCAACAAACATAACTTTATTATTAGATCTAAGTCCGAAACCCGATGAACCCGACCCGATGAACCCGAAAACCGATTAGACCTGAAGTCCGAAACTCGAACTTTACTTAGGAAGGGTTTCGGTGCCTGTTTTATCCACCCGAAACCCGATCGGGTTGGGGATTTTTTGGCCCGACCCGACCGATCCTCACCCCTAGTTTTTAGTAGAAAACAACTTTGAAAAGTTACAGCTTCCGTCCTACAAACGTTTTGACGATTTACTCATACTTAGAGAACAAATTAAGATTTGACATCTAAATTAAAAACGTACTACTATTTCTTAGGAATCTAATTGCCTAAAATGCACATTTTTTTGGATCAATGAACAATTTTATATTTATTTTACAAAAACAGTGAACAAACCCGGTTTAACATGACCCGTTTTGGAAATACACTATTTCGAGCCCCTTAAAGTCACAATTAGATCTCGTTGTAAACTACAAAGTTGTTCTAGACATAAGGAGCTTTACATAGATATATTATACACCTCAATCAGACCAATGAGTGATTTTATACGGATTTTTCAACAAACAGAACTTTATGCTTAGATCTAAGTCCGAAACCCGATGAACCCGACCCGATGAACTCGAAAACCGATTAGACTCGAAGTCCGAAACTCGAACTTTACTTAGGAAGGGTTTCGGGGCCTGTTTTGTCCACCCGAAACCCGATCGGGTTGGGGGTTTTTCGGCCCGACCCGACCGATAATCACCCCTAGTTTTTAGTAGAAAACAACTTTGAAAAGTTACAGCTTCCGTCCTACAAACGTTTTGACGATTTACTCATACTTAGAGAACAAATTAAGATTTGACTTTTAAATGAAAAACGTACTACTATTTCTTAGGAATCTAATCGCCGAAAATGCAAATTTTTTGGATCAATGACCAATTTTATATGCATTTTACAAAAACAGTGCGCAAAACCCGTTTTAACATGACCAGTTTTGGAAATACACTATTTCGAGCCCCTTAAAGTCACAATTAGATCTCGTTGTAAACTAGAAAGTTGTTCTAGACACAAAGAGCTTTCCATCGATATATTATACACCTCCATCAGACCAATGAGTGAGTGATTTTATACGGATTTTTCAACAAACATAACTTTATGCTTAGATCTAAGTATGAAACCCGATGAACCCGAAAACCGATTAGATCCGAAGTCCGAAACTCGAACTTTACTTAGGAAGGGTTTTGGGGCCGGTTTTGCCCACCCGAAACTCGATCGGGTTGGGGGTTTTTCGGCCCGACCCGACCGATGCCCACCCCTAGTTTTTAGTAGAAAACAACTTTGAATCGTTACAGCTTCCGTCCTACAAACGTTTTGACGATGTACTCATACTTAGAGAACAAATTAAGATTTGACGTCTACATTAAAAACGTACTACTATTTCTTAGGAATCTAATCGCCTAAAATGCACATTTTTTGGATCAATGACCAATTTTATATGGATTTTACAAAAACAGTGCGCAAAACTCGTTTTAACATGACCAGTTTTGGAAATACACTATTTCGAGCCCCTTAAAGTCACAATTAGATCTCGTTGTAAACTAGGAAGTTGTTCTAGACACAAAGAGCTTTCCATCGATATACTATACACCTCAATTAGACCAATGAGTGATTTTATACGGATTTTTCAACAAACATAACTTTATTCTTAGATCTAAGTCCGAAACCCGATGAACCCGACCCGATGAACCCGAAAACCGATTAGACCCGAAGTCCAAAACTCGAACTTTACTTAGGAAGGGTTTCGGGGCCTGTTTTGTCCACCCGAAACCCGATCGGGTTGGGGGGTTTTCGGCCCGACCCGACCGATGATCACCCCTAGTTTTTAGTAGAAAACAACTTTGAAAAGTTACAGCTTCCGTCCTACAAACGTTTTGACGATTTACTCATACTTAGAGAACAAATTAAGATTTGACTTTTAAATGAAAAACGTACTACTATTTCTTAGGAATCTAATCGCCGAAAATGCACATTTTTTGGATCAATGACCAATTTTATATGCATTTTACAAAAACAGTGCGCAAAACCCGTTTTAACATGACCAGTTTTGGAAATACACTATTTCGAGCCCTTTAAAGTCACAATTAGATCTCGTTGTGAACTAGAAAGTTGTTCTAGACACAAAGAGCTTTCCATCGATATACTATACACCTCAATCAGACCAATGAGTGATTTTATACGGATTTTTCAACAAACATAACTTTATTCTTAGATCTAAGTCCGAAACCCGATGAACCCGACCCGATGAACCCGAAAACCGATTAGACCCGAAGTCCGAAACTCGAACTTTACTTAGGAAGGGTTTCGGGGCCTGTTTTGTCCACCCGAAACCCGATCGGGTTGGGGGTTTTTCGGCCCGACCCGACCGATGCTCACCCCTAGTTTTTAGTAGAAAACAACTTTGAAAAGTTACAGCTTTCGTCCTACAAACGTTTTGACGATTTACTCATACTTAGAGAACAAATTAAGATTTGACATCTAAATTAAAAACGTACTACTATTTCTTAGGAATCTAATCGCCTAAAATGCACATTTTTTGGATCAATGAAAACTTTATATGAATTTTACAAAAACAGTGCGCAAAACCCGTTTTAACATGACCCGTTTTGGAAATACACTATTTCGAGCCCCTTAAAGTCACAATTAGATCTCGTTGTAAACTACAAAGTTGTTCTAGACATAAAGAGCTTTACATCGATATATTATACACCTCAATCAGACTAACGAGTGATTTTATACGGATTTTTCAACAAACAGAACTTTATGCTTAGATCTAAGTCCGAAACCCGATGAACCCGACCCGATGAACCCGAAAACCGATTAGACCCGAAGTCCGAAACTCGAACTTTACTTAGGAAGGGTTTCGGTGCCTGTTTTGTCCACCCGAAACCCGATCGGTTTGGGGGTTTTTTGGCCCGAACCGACCGATCCTCACCCCTAGTTTTTAGTAGAAAACAACTTTGAAAAGTTACAGCTTCCGTCCTACAAACGTTTTGACGATTTACTCATACTTAGAGAACAAATTAAGATTTGACATCTAAATTAAAAACGTACTACTATTTCTTAGGAATCTAATTGCCTAAAATGCACATTTTTTTGGATCAATGAACAATTTTATATGAATTTTACAAAAACAGTGAACAAACCCGGTTTAACATGACCCGTTTTGGAAATACACTATTTCGAGCCCCTTAAAGTCACAATTAGATCTCGTTGTAAACAACAAAGTTGTTCTAGACATAAGGAGCTTTACATAGATATATTATACACCTCAATCAGACCAATGAGTGATTTTATACGGATTTTTCAACAAACAGAACTTTATGCTTAGATCTAAGTCCGAAACCCGATGAACCCGACCCGATGAACTCGAAAACCGATTAGACTCGAAGTCCGAAACTCGAACTTTACTTAGGAAGGGTTTCGGGGCCTGTTTTGTCCACCCGACACCCGATCGGGTTGGGGGTTTTTCGGCCCGACCCGACCGATGATCACCCCTAGTTTTTAGTAGAAAACAACTTTGAAAAGTTACAGCTTCCGTCCTACAAACGTTTTGACGATTTACTCATACTTAGAGAACAAATTAAGATTTGACTTTTAAATGAAAAACGTACTACTATTTCTTAGGAATCTAATCGCCGAAAATGCACATTTTTTGGATCAATGACCAATTTTATATGCATTTTACAAAAACAGTGCGCAAAACCCGTTTTAACATGACCAGTTTTGGAAATACACTATTTCGAGCCCCTTAAAGTCACAATTAGATCTCGTTGTAAACTAGATATTTGTTCTAGACACAAAGAGCTTTCCATCGATATATTATACACCTCCATCAGACCAATGAGTGAGTGATTTTATACGGATTTTTCAACAAACATAACTTTATGCTTAGATCTAAGTCTGAAACCCGATGAACCCGAAAACCGATTAGATCCGAAGTCCGAAACTCGAACTTTACTTAGGAAGGGTTTTGGGGCCTGTTTTGCCCACCCGAAACCCGATCGGGTTGGGGGTTTTTCGGCCCGACCCGACCGATGCCCACCCCTAGTTTTTAGTAGAAAACAACTTTGAATAGTTACAGCTTCCGTCCTACAAACGTTTTGACGATGTACTCATACTTAGAGAACAAATTAAGATTTGACATCTACATTAAAAACGTACTACTATTTCTTAGGAATCTAATCGCCTAAAATGCACATTTTTTGGATCAATGACCAATTTTATATGGATTTTACAAAAACAGTGCGCAAAACTCGTTTTAACATGACCAGTTTTGGAAATACACTATTTCGAGCCCCTTAAAGTCACAATTAGATCTCGTTGTAAACTACAAAGTTGTTCTAGACACAAAGAGCTTTCCATCGATATACTATACACCTCAATCAGACCAATGAGTGATTTTATACGGATTTTTCAACAAACATAACTTTATTCTTAGATCTAAGTCCGAAACCCGATGAACCCGACCCGATGAACCCGAAAACCGATTAGACCCGAAGTCCAAAACTCGAACTTTACTTAGGAAGGGTTTCGGGGCCTGTTTTGTCCACCCGAAACCCGATCGGGTTGGGGGTTTTTCGGCCCGACCCGACCGATGATCACCCCTAGTTTTTAGTAGAAAACAACTTTGAAAAGTTACAGCTTCCGTCCTACAAACGTTTTGACGATTTACTCATACTTAGAGAACAAATTAAGATTTGACTTTTAAATGAAAAACGTACTACTATTTCTTAGGAATCTAATCGCCGAAAATGCACATTTTTTGGATCAATGACCAATTTTATATGCATTTTACAAAAACAGTGCGCAAAACCCGTTTTAACATGACCAGTTTTGGAAATACACTATTTCGAGCCCTTTAAAGTCACAATTAGATCTCGTTGTGAACTAGAAAGTTGTTCTAGACACAAAGAGCTTTCCATCGATATACTATACACCTCAATCAGACCAATGAGTGATTTTATACGGATTTTTCAACAAACATAACTTTATTCTTAGATCTAAGTCTGAAACCCGATGAACCCGACCCGATGAACCCGAAAACCGATTAGACCCGAAGTCCGAAACTCGAACTTTACTTAGGAAGGGTTTCGGGGCCTGTTTTGTCCACCCGAAACCCGATCGGGTTGGGGGTTTTTCGGCCCGACCCGACCGATGCTCACCCCTAGTTTTTAGTAGAAAACAACTTTCAAAAGTTACAGCTTTCGTCCTACAAACGTTTTGACGATTTACTCATACTTAGAGAACAAATTAAGATTTGACATCTAAATTAAAAACGTACAACTATTTCTTAGGAATCTAATCGCCTAAAATGCACATTTTTTGGATCAATGAAAACTTTATATGGATTTTACAAAAACAGTGCGCAAAACCCGTTTTAACATGACCCGTTTTGGAAATACACTATTTCTAGCCCCTTAAAGTCACAATTAGATCTCGTTGTAAACTACAAAGTTGTTCTAGACATAAAGAGCTTTACATCGATATATTATACACCTCAATCAGACCAATGAGTGATTTTATACGGATTTTTCAACAAACAGAACTTTATGCTTAGATCTAAGTCCGAAACCCGATGAACCCGACCCGATGAACCCGAAAACCGATTAGACCCGAAGTCCGAAACTCGAACTTTACTTAGGAAGGGTTTCGGTGCCTGTTTTGTCCACCCGAAACCCGATCGGTTTGGGGGTTTTTTGGCCCGAACCGACCGATCCTCACCCCTAGTTTTTAGTAGAAAACAACTTTGAAAAGTTACAGCTTCCGTCCTACAAACGTTTTGACGATTTACTCATACTTAGAGAACAAATTAAGATTTGACATCTAAATTAAAAACGTACAACTATTTCTTAGGAATCTAATCGCCTAAAATGCACATTTTTTGGATCAATGAAAACTTTATATGGATTTTACAAAAACAGTGCGCAAAACCCGTTTTAACATGACCCGTTTTGGAAATACACTATTTCGAGCCCCTTAAAGTCACAATTAGATCTCGTTGTAAACTACAAAGTTGTTCTAGACATAAAGAGCTTTACATAGATATATTATACACCTCAATCAGACCAATGAGTGATTTTATACGGATTTTTCAACAAACAGAACTTTATGCTTAGATCTAAGTCCGAAACCCGATGAACCCGACCCGATGAACTCGAAAACCGATTAGACTCGAAGTCCGAAACTCGAACTTTACTTAGGAAGGGTTTCGGGGCCTGTTTTGTCCACCTGAAACCCGATCGGGTTTAGGGTTTTTCGGCCCGACCCGACCGATGATCACCCCTAGTTTTTAGTAGAAAACAACTTTGAAAAGTTACAGCTTCCGTCCTACAAACGTTTTGACGATTTACTCATACTTAGAGAACAAATTAAGATTTGACTTTTAAATGAAAAACGTACTACTATTTCTTAGGAATCTAATCGCCGAAAATGCACATTTTTTGGATCAATGACCAATTTTATATGCATTTTACAAAAACAGTGCGCAAAACCCGTTTTAACATGACCAGTTTTGGAAATACACTATTTCGAGCCCCTTAAAGTCACAATTAGATCTCGTTGTAAACTAGAAAGTTGTTCTAGACACAAAGAGCTTTCCATCGATATATTATACACCTCCATCAGACCAATGAGTGAGTGATTTTATACGGATTTTTCAACAAACATAACTTTATGCTTAGATCTAAGTCTGAAACCCGATGAACCCGAAAACCGATTAGATCCGAAGTCCGAAACTCGAACTTTACTTAGGAAGGGTTTTGGGGCCTGTTTTGCCCACCCGAAACCCGATCGGGTTGGGGGTTTTTCGGCCCGACCCGACCGATGCCCACCCCTAGTTTTTATTAGAAAACAACTTTGAATAGTTACAACTTCCGTCCTACAAACGTTTTGACGATGTACTCATACTTAGAGAACAAATTAAGATTTGACATCTACATTAAAAACGTACTACTATTTCTTAGGAATCTAATCGCCTAAAATGCACATTTTTTGGATCAATGACCAATTTTATATGGATTTTACAAAAACAGTGTGCAAAACTCGTTTTAACATGACCAGTTTTGGAAATACACTATTTCGAGCCCCTTAAAGTCACAATTAGATCTCGTTGTAAACTAGGAAGTTGTTCTAGACACAAAGAGCTTTCCATCGATATACTATACACCTCAATCAGACCAATGAGTGATTTTATACGGATTTTTCAACAAACATAACTTTATTCTTAGATCTAAGTCCGAAACCCGATGAACCCGACCCGATGAACCCGAAAACCGATTAGACCCGAAGTCCAAAACTCGAACTTTACTTAGGAAGGGTTTCGGGGCCTGTTTTGTCCACCCGAAACCCGATCGGGTGGGGGGGTTTTCGGCCCGACCCGACCGATGCTCACCCCTAGTTTTTAGTAGAAAACAACTTTGAAAAATTACAGCTTCCGTCCTACAAACGTTTTGACGATTTACTCATACTTAGAGAACAAATTAAGATTTGACATCTAAATTAAAAACGTACAACTATTTCTTAGGAATCTAATCGCCTAAAATGCACATTTTTTGGATCAATGACCAATTTTATATGCATTTTACAAAAACAGTGCGCAAAACCCGTTTTAACATGACCAGTTTTGGAAATACACTATTTCGAGCCCTTTAAAGTCACAATTAGATCTCGTTGTGAACTAGAAAGTTGTTCTAGACACAAAGAGCTTTCCATCGATATACTATACACCTCAATCAGACCAATGAGTGATTTTATACGGATTTTTCCACAAACATAACTTTATTCTTAGATCTAAGTCCGAAACCCGATGAACCCGACCCGATGAACCCGAAAACCGATTAGACCCGAAGTCCGAAACTCGAACTTTACTTAGGAAGGGTTTCGGGGCCTGTTTTGTCCACCCGAAACCCGATCGGGTTGGGGGTTTTTCGGCCCGACCCGACCGATGCTCACCCCTAGTTTTTAGTAGAAAACAACTTTGAAAAGTTACAGCTTTCGTCCTACAAACGTTTTGACGATTTACTCATACTTAGAGAACAAATTAAGATTTGACATCTAAATTAAAAACGTAGAACTATTTCTTAGGAATCTAATCGCCTAAAATGCACATTTTTTGGATCAATGAAAACTTTATATGGATTTTACAAAAACAGTGCGCAAAACCCGTTTTAACATGACCCGTTTTGGAAATACACTATTTCTAGCCCCTTAAAGTCACAATTAGATCTCGTTGTAAACTACAAAGTTGTTCTAGACATAAAGAGCTTTACATCGATATATTATACACCTCAATCAGACCAATGAGTGATTTTATACGGATTTTTCAACAAACAGAACTTTATGCTTAGATCTAAGTCCGAAACCCGATGAACCCGACCCGATGAACCCGAAAACCGATTAGACCCGAAGTCCGAAACTCGAACTTTACTTAGGAAGGGTTTCGGTGCCTGTTTTGTCCACCCGAAACCCGATCGGTTTGGGGGTTTTTTGGCCCGAACCGACCGATCCTCACCCCTAGTTTTTAGTAGAAAACAACTTTGAAAAGTTACAGCTTCCGTCCTACAAACGTTTTGACGATTTACTCATACTTAGAGAACAAATTAAGATTTGACATCTAAATTAAAAACGTACAACTATTTCTTAGGAATCTAATCGCCTAAAATGCACATTTTTTGGATCAATGAAAACTTTATATGGATTTTACAAAAACAGTGCGCAAAACCCGTTTTAACATGACCCGTTTTGGAAATACACTATTTCGAGCCCCTTAAAGTCACAATTAGATCTCGTTGTAAACTACAAAGTTGTTCTAGACATAAAGAGCTTTACATAGATATATTATACACCTCAATCAGACCAATGAGTGATTTTATACGGATTTTTCAACAAACAGAACTTTATGCTTAGATCTAAGTCCGAAACCCGATGAACCCGACCCGATGAACTCGAAAACCGATTAGACTCGAAGTCCGAAACTCGAACTTTACTTAGGAAGGGTTTCGGGGCCTGTTTTGTCCACCCGAAACCCGATCGGGTTTAGGGTTTTTCGGCCCGACCCGACCGATGATCACCCCTAGTTTTTAGTAGAAAACAACTTTGAAAAGTTACAGCTTCCGTCCTACAAACGTTTTGACGATTTACTCATACTTAGAGAACAAATTAAGATTTGACTTTTAAATGAAAAACGTACTACTATTTCTTAGGAATCTAATCGCCGAAAATGCACATTTTTTGGATCAATGACCAATTTTATATGCATTTTACAAAAACAGTGCGCAAAACCCGTTTTAACATGACCAGTTTTGGAAATACACTATTTCGAGCCCCTTAAAGTCACAATTAGATCTCGTTGTAAACTAGAAAGTTGTTCTAGACACAAAGAGCTTTCCATCGATATATTATACACCTCCATCAGACCAATGAGTGAGTGATTTTATACGGATTTTTCAACAAACATAACTTTATGCTTAGATCTAAGTCTGAAACCCGATGAACCCGAAAACCGATTAGATCCGAAGTCCGAAACTCGAACTTTACTTAGGAAGGGTTTTGGGGCCTGTTTTGCCCACCCGAAACCCGATCGGGTTGGGGGTTTTTCGGCCCGACCCGACCGATGCCCACCCCTAGTTTTTAGTAGAAAACAACTTTGAATAGTTACAACTTCCGTCCTACAAACGTTTTGACGATGTACTCATACTTAGAGAACAAATTAAGATTTGACATCTACATTAAAAACGTACTACTATTTCTTAGGAATGTAATCGCCTAAAATGCACATTTTTTGGATCAATGACCAATTTTATATGGATTTTACAAAAACAGTGTGCAAAACTCGTTTTAACATGACCAGTTTTGGAAATACACTATTTCGAGCCCCTTAAAGTCACAATTAGATCTCGTTGTAAACTAGGAAGTTGTTCTAGACACAAAGAGCTTTCCATCGATATACTATACACCTCAATCAGACCAATGAGTGATTTTATACGGATTTTTCAACAAACATAACTTTATTCTTAGATCTAAGTCCGAAACCCGATGAACCCGACCCGATGAACCCGAAAACCGATTAGACCCGAAGTCCAAAACTCGAACTTTACTTAGGAAGGGTTTCGGGGCCTGTTTTGTCCACCCGAAACCCGATCGGGTTGGGGGGTTTTCGGCCCGACCCGACCGATGCTCACCCCTAGTTTTTAGTAGAAAACAACTTTGAAAAATTACAGCTTCCGTCCTACAAACGTTTTGACGATTTACTCATACTTAGAGAACAAATTAAGATTTGACATCTAAATTAAAAACGTACAACTATTTCTTAGGAATCTAATCGCCTAAAATGCACATTTTTTGGATCAATGACCAATTTTATATGCATTTTACAAAAACAGTGCGCAAAACCCGTTTTAACATGACCAGTTTTGGAAATACACTATTTCGAGCCCTTTAAAGTCACAATTAGATCTCGTTGTGAACTAGAAAGTTGTTCTAGACACAAAGAGCTTTCCATCGATATACTATACACCTCAATCAGACCAATGAGTGATTTTATACGGATTTTTCCACAAACATAACTTTATTCTTAGATCTAAGTCCGAAACCCGATGAACCCGACCCGATGAACCCGAAAACCGATTAGACCCGAAGTCCGAAACTCGAACTTTACTTAGGAAGGGTTTCGGGGTTTGTTTTGTCCACCCGAAACCCGATCGGGTTGGGGGTTTTTCGGCCCGACCCGACCGATGCTCACCCCTAGTTTTTAGTAGAAAACAACTTTGAAAAGTTACAGCTTTCGTCCTACAAACGTTTTGACGATTTACTCATACTTAGAGAACAAATTAAGATTTGACATCTAAATTAAAAACGTACTACTATTTCTTAGGAATCTAATCGCCTAAAATGCACATTTTTTGGATCAATGAAAACTTTATATGAATTTTACAAAAACAGTGCGCAAAACCCGATTTAACATGACCCGTTTTGGAAATACACTATTTCGAGCCCCTTAAAGTCACAATTAGATCTCGTTGTAAACTAGAAAGTTGTTCTAGACACAAAGAGCTTTCCATCGATATATTATACACCTCAATCAGACTAATGAGTGATTTTATACGGATTTTTCAACAAACAGAACTTTATGCTTAGATCTAAGTCCGAAACCCGATGAACCCGACCCGATGAACCCGAAAACCGATTAGACCCGAAGTCCGAAACTCGAACTTTACTTAGGAAGGGTTTCGGGGCCTGTTTTGTCCACCCGAAACCCGATCGGGTTGGGGGTTTTTCGGCCTGACCCGACCGATGCTCACCCCTAGTTTTTAGTAGAAAACAACTTTGAAAAGTTACAGCTTCCGTCCTACAAACGTTTTGACGATTTACTCATACTTAGAGGATTTGACATCTAAATTAAAAACGTACTACTACTTCTTAGGAATCTAATCGCCTAAAATGCACATTTTTTGGATCAATGACCAATTTTATATGAATTTTACAAAAACAGTGCGCAAAACCCGTTTTAACTTGACCAGTTTTGGAAATACACTATTTCGAGCCCCTTAAAGTCACAATTAGATCTCGTTGTAAACTAGAAAGTTGTTCTAGACACAAAGAGCTTTCCATCGATATATTATACACCTCAATCAAACCAATGAGTGATTTTATACGGATTGTTCAACAAACAGAACTTTATGCTTAGATCTAAATCCGAAACCCGATGAACCCGACCCGATGAACCCGAAAACCGATTAGACACGAAGTTCAAAACTCGAACTTTACTTAGGAAGGGTTTCGGGGCCTGTTTTGTCCACCCGAAACCCGATCGGGTTGGGGGTTTTTCGGCCCGACCCGACCGATGCTCACCCCTAGTTTTTAGTAGAAAACAACTTTGAAAAGTTACAGCTTCCGTCCTACAAACGTTTTGACGATTTACTCATACTTAGAGAACAAATTAAGATTTGACATCTAAATTAAAAACGTACTACTATTTATTAGGAATCTAATCGCCTAAAATGCACATTTTTTTATTTAATGACCAATTTTATATGAATTTTACAAAAACAGTGCGCAAAACCCGTTTTAAAATGACTAGTTTTGGAAATACACTATTTCGAGCCCCTTAAAGTCACAATTAGATCTCGTTGTAAACTATAACGTTGTTCTAGACACAAAGAGCTTTCCATCGATATATTATACACCTCAATCAGACCAATGAGTGATTTTATACGGATTTTTCAACAAACAGAACTTTATGCTTAGATCTAAGTCCGAAACCTGATGAACCCGACCCGATGAACCCGAAAACCGATTAGACCCGAAGTCCGAAACTCGAACTTTACTTAGGAAGGGTTTCGGGTCCTGCTTTGTCCACCCGAAACCCGATCGGGTTGGGGGGTTTTCGGCCCGACCCGACCGATGCTCACCCCTAGTTTTTAGTAGAAAACAACTTTGAAAAGTTACAACTTCCGTAATACAAACGTTTTGACGATTTACTCATACTTAGAGAGCAAATTAATGTTAGTGCAATATGTCTTCAAGGTTTAAATATAGAAAGGTCAAAGTCAAAGTCAATGTATTAAGTTGTATTGTGTTGTTTACACCTTGTAATGTGTTTAGTATAAATAGGTTTTGTTGTGTATTAGTTGGTAGGACTCTAGACATACTTAACTCACATTCTTATATTCTAGAGAGAGAAACACTTGTACAAAACTCCTAATCTTGTAATGTGTTCTTGAGTGAAATGGATGACAGATTCATATCTTCTCTATCTTGATTAGATTTTGGGGTTAACAATTGGTATCAGAGCAGGATCAAGAATCAGAGAAGGATTTTTCAGAGATTAATCACTTGATTTTGAGGATTAATCAAGAAAATTGGATTGATTTTCTTGTTTTTTCAAGAAAATCTCGTTTTCTTGATTTTTTATCAATTTTTTGGTGATTGATTGATATTTTGTTATTCAAATTGTAGATTCTGATTCGTTTTAGTGTTCTGAACATCTGTTATTCTTACATCAAAGATTAATTCACAAGATTTGTGGTCCGATTTTGAAGATTTTCAGGTTTTTGAGTTTTGTTCGTATCAGATCTGATCAGTTTATTCAGATTCCAAATTAGAGGGTTTCAGGAGTTAATTTGTGAAGAAGATGTGATCGAAATCTGTTTTAATCAAAGTCTGTGAAGTTTCTTATCAGATTATTTGGAGTTTTAAGAGAGATTTGAAATTTTGGTATACTTTGCGCAAGATTCAAAGTATTCGTATCATTCATAGCAGGTTTTCGCAAGATTCATCAAGAAGAACTCGCAAGGTGTATTCATAGTTTGACTTTCTTAAGTCAACTTTTCATATTCAGGTTTTTATAACAGTTGTTTTCGCAAGATACTGTCAGATTCTTCTTTTCACAGGTTTTCGCAAGTTACAAGTGAAGAACTTGCAAGCTTCTACGGTCGTTCAACCAAGTTCAGTTTTCGCAAGCTCCCATTACGACATCTTCAGTTTTCGCAAACCACATCTGAGCATCATTTTTCGCAAGCCACACAGGTTTCCAGGTTTTCGCAAATCATCTGATCTCAGATTTTTCGCAAGCTCCTGTTACGAAAATCTCGTTTTTCGCAAGCTCCTGTTACGAATTTCTGTTAATATTCGCAAGCTTCTGTTACGAATATCTGTCATTTTTCGCAAGCTACTGTTGCGAATTTTTCACTTTTCGTAAGTCACATTCACGCAAACCATACTCTTCGTTTGTTAGCTTCTGCAACCAGGTTCGTAAGTCTCTAAGCGTCTACAACCAGATAAAAGGTTCACCGGAAACTGCTTCATTCGCCGGAAACCAGGTCCGTCGGAAAAACTTGGTCGCCGGAAAAACGGGTTCGCCGGTTTTGGTTGCATGATCGAGGTTCATCGGTCCCATTCGGTTTGACATCGAAATTGGGACACAACGAAAGTATCGAGTGAGATATCGAAGGAGAAAGGTTGGAGATCGTGTTCGGTTTTTTTCGTGTAAAAGATGATGATGAACAGTATTTTTCTTATTTTTTTATTTTTGATATTTTTTTTGGTCATTTGAATCTGGTCATCTTTGTGTCTAGATTCTCAGGGAAAGTGTATCTGGTTAGGTATTGTGTCTAGATTCATTCAGTTAGTTTTATTTTAGGGTTTGGCAACTTTGGTCCCTGTAGTTGATAGTATTAGAATTTAATAATTTTGGACCTTGTAGTTATAGTTTAGGACTTTTACATTTTTAGCCCCTCTAGTTTGTAGTTTAGGCTTATTAACAGATTTGGTCCTTTTACTTAGTGTTTTTAGTTCCTAGAATTCTAAGTGTTTTAGAGTTTGTCATTTTTTAGTTCTTAGAGTCTTTAGTCTCATCTTTTGTCATTTTTAGCCCTTATTTTTGTTAATTCCTAGTATTTTTTTTATCTTTTAGTCTCTATATTTTGTATTTTTGATTTTTTTTAGTTCTACCGTTTGTATTCTAATCTTTTCTGATTTGTTCTGTTTTAGCATTTTATTTTTCAGATAAAGATGGATTTTCAAGCTTCAGGTAATCGTCCTCCGATGCTTAACAAGGATTCGGATTTTGTGAAATGGACGGTCGACTTCATGGATTTCATTTCGAGAAGAGAAAATGGAGATTTAATGATAAAATCTTTCACCGAAGGCCCGTTGATCCTTTATAAACGGGAAGAAGATTTTACTAAAGAAGAGATATATCGAAAGAGAGCTGATAAATATGCAACATTATATTTGATCCTTGTTATTTCCAAACTTCCACATCACATTTATAAACGCGTTGAAGCTTTCAAAAACAATCCAATGCTTTTGTGGAATGAATTAACGAAGCTTATGCATGGATCAAAGGTTGAATTCAAGAGAAAAGAAGAGAAGAAAGTTGAAAGGGAAGATGATAAAGAGAAGATTATCGAGCTTACAAAGAAGTTGCAAGAGATGCAAAATCTTTTGGATATGGAAAGAGAAGAACATAAGAAAGAAAGAGAGGGTCTAGCTCTAAGAATTTCGGATCTTGAAAAGGATTTGAAGATGAAGACTAAAGCTTGTGAAGATAACAAAGCTTTTGAACTCCAATTCCAAAGACTTTCCAAGCAGAACTCAGATTTTCAGAAAGTCTTATTTTTAGAGAAAGAAAAATTGGAGAAAGAAAGACTTGTGTTTGAAGAGAAAAGAAAAGATTTTGAAGCTATAAATGGAAAGCTGTCAGAGAAAATTTCTGAGCTTCAAAAAGAGTTAGATAAGGAAAGTGAAGAGCTTGAAAAGATGAAGAAAGCTGATTTTCAGGCCAGGTGCATTAAAGACGATTTTTCTAAAGAGAGGAAGATATTTCAGCAAGAAATTCAGAAACTCACGAAGAACTTGGCGGGTTTATCTACAGATATAATGAAGGAAAAGAGGGTGAATTGTGATATTCGGAAGAAGCTCGAGTTGATGACAAAGGAACGAAATGCCTTAAAAGACAAAGTGAGGTCGTTCAACAACTCCGAGTGTTTTTCAGAATGTCAGATGCGTCCTTCTAACATTTCTACGAGCATTCTGTGGATATGTCTTCCAAATACTATGCTGATCTTCCTTCCTACAAAAGAGTCAACATGCAATGGAAGGTAAAAGGTAAATTTCCTGGAAAAGATGTACCAAAATCATCATTTCCAAATAAGAATTTTACAACGAAAGTTAATTCTTTTGTTAATTGTTATTGCGGAAATAATGATTTTGTTAATAATAATTATGTTCAATATTGGTATGGTACTTACCATTTTCCTTCTTATAGAGCTCCGCTTAACGTGTCAGGACCCAAGACTCGTTGGGTACCAAAATCAACTTAATCTGTTTTGCAGATTTAGAGACAAGCGTTGAACTCTCGGAAGATGAAGTACTTGTGCTTTCAAAGAAGACATTGAACATCACATGATTTCAGGGAGTTTTCTATCTTTTAATATATACATGGGATATTTGGTAAATCTTTTGGTATTTTGTAGGGGGAGAGATATAAAAGGTATTGGCTTTTGAACAAATCCGTTCAAAACCCGCACTTCAACGGTAATGGCTTTTGAACACATCAGTTCAAAACCCGCACTTCAACGGTGATGGCTTCTGAACAAATCAGTTCAGAACCCGTACTTCAAAGGCTATGACTTCTAAACATATCAGTTTAGAACTCGTACTTATCAGGTGATATCCTTTCACTGTCATATCTTTCTATTTTTAGGACATGTGCTTAATGGTAACATTGTGTTATATTTTATTTCTACTAACGTTGAAAGTTTGAACCTTCACAAATTTAATTCAATGAAGTGAAAATTTTCAATTTTTCATTCAATGAATAAAATGTGTGTTAAGGATGATTTTACGAGCATTTTTGTATCGTCGGAGTTATATTTGTTTCTACTTTCGCTTCTGAAATAAGTCGAAAGGTCAGCGAAACATGTTTGAGATTTTGATATAAGTGCAAAATTGTGTACATCTAGACTTATTTAGAATACAATGCTCACAAAGCCTATTCGTTTTAATCATGAATGGAAACGAAAATATGGGAGAAGCACTACATTTTTTGAACCAAGTGATTGAGATGCTATAATAATAATAAATAAATAAATAAATAAAATTATATATATATATATATATATATATATAATAAAATCATTCAGTTTGATAGTCTGTGCCTGTGGCCTATCTGGTTTGGGAGATTAAGTCCCAAGGGGTACTCGTTACCTAGCCCCTAAGATCAACTGATCTGGGATTGGCTGACCCAAATCCTGCTATAGAACCAGGTAGAAAGCCATGTTCTACTGGTACAGATGGGATTAAGGTATATCGATGTAGCCTTTCTGGTTCGGGAGAGTAAGTTCCAAGGGGTGCTTGTCACCTAGCCCCTAAGGCCAACTGGTCTGGGATCGGCTGACCCAAATCCTGCTATAGGACCAGTTAGAAAGTTACGTTTACGGTGTATCTTAGTCTTAATAAACTGTTTGATTATAAAAGATGCCAATGAGCACATAATAAAAGTTGCCAATGTGCACAATATGAAAAGATGCCTAAGAGCACACATCTCTTGAAACTTGGGGAAAATACAAAGTCGCGATAAACCTGTAAATTTGTGAAAATTCTGTTTTTGGACAAATAGTGTGAGTAAGAGCAAAGTATTCTTATAGGTTTTAGAGGTGCATTTGCTTGTTGCTTATCATATTTCGCATGCTAGCACACCAAATAGATTTTATAAAGGGGTTGAAATTGAACTTTTGTAACTCGATATGCGATGATGTCTTGTTTTGAATCCAAACGCATGCATTTGATTTCACTTGATGGAAATATCTGTTACATTTCATTAAGTTGAATTTCTTTTGTTTGGTGTTCAAATGATTAAATGTTAGTAGTTATAAAATGTTGTTCAATGAATTCTATTTTCTTTATATAAGTTTGTTAAAATGTGCGCTTATATGATTTTTATGCAAATTTTCAGGGGGAGAAAATCAACTTGCTCTACAATTCTTATTTTTAGGGGGAGCAAGATCTTTCGCTTATGGGGAGATTGTTCGTGTTTTTCAAAGGGAAGAAATATTTTTGAAGAGGGAGATTGTTCGTGACTGAAATTGAAAAGATTTTCGATGCTCGTGATGCTCACTTTCATCGAAAAAGGGGGAGAATGTCTACATCAATTTCATGTCAAAGAAAGTTTAAAATCAAAGATTCGTTTTAATGTCAACGGGGAGATTTGTAGAAAGAAGACACCGTTTCAAGAAATGATAGGGGGAGTTTTATTCTTCAAGAGTTTTTAAGAAATCGATTGATCATTTCAGTGATCTCTTTCTTTTGAACTCGCGCGTTTATGAAGATCGACACTGAAGAATGAAATTCTCAAGTCAATGGAAATGGGGAGAATTCTTCAAGAGTTTGAGGAAAATCGATTGATCATTCTGTGATCTCTTTTTCTTGAACTTGTGCTTATTTGTATTAAAAAGCTTTGTGTGAAGATTCATATTCTCCTGTTCGAAGAAAGAAGTTCGTTATTTGCCGTTTGAAGATTGGATGACGTTTTGACTTTGACAAGCTATGATGAAGACCGAAGATTCAAGAAAGCTAAAGCTTGCTGATCGCATTTGTTTAAACCTTGAATCCAAGGGGGAGATTGTTAGTGCAATATGTCTTCAAGGTTTAAATATAGAAAGGTCAAAGTCAAAGTCAATGTATTAAGTTGTATTGTGTTGTTTACACCGTGTAATGTGTTTAGTATAAATAGGTTTTGTTGTGTATTAGTTGGTAGGACTCTAGACATACTTAACTCACATTCTTATATTCTAGAGAGAGAAACACTTGTACAAAACTCCTAATCTTGTAATGTGTTCTTGAGTGAAATGGATGACAGATTCATATCTTCTCTATCTTGATTAGATTTTGGGGTTAACAATTAAGATTTGACATCTAAATTAAAAAACGTACTACTATTTCTTAGGAATCTAATCGCCTAAAATGCACATTTTTTGGATCAATGACCAATTTTATATGAATTTTACAAAAACAGTGCGCAAAACCCGTTTTAACATGACCAGTTTTGGAAATACACTATTTCGAGCCCCTTAAAGTCACAATTAGATCTCGTTGTAAACTAGAAAGTTGTTCTAGACACAAAGAGCTTTCCATCGATATATTATACACCTCAGTAAAACCAATGAGTGATTTTATACGGATTGTTCAACAAACAGAACTTTATGCTTAGATCTAAGTCCGAAACCCGATGAACCCGACCCGATGAACCCGAAAACCGATTAGACACGAAGTTCAAAACTCGAACTTTACTTAGGAAGGGTTTCGGGGCCTGTTTTGTCCACCCGAAACCCGATCGGGTTGGGGGTTTTTTGGCCCGACCCGACCGATGCTCACCCCTAGTTTTTAGTAGAAAACAACTTTGAAAAGTTATAGCTTCCGTCCTACAAACGTTTTGACGATTTAGTCATACTTAGAGAACAAATTAAGATTTGACATCTAAATTAAAAACGTACTACAATTTCTTAGGAATCTAATCGCCTAAAATGCACATTTTTTGGATCAATGAACAACTTTATATGAATTTTACAAAAACACTGCGCAAAACCCGTTTTAACATGACCCGTTTTGGAAATACACTATTTCGAGCCCCTTAAAGTCACAATTAGATCTCGTTGTAAACTACAAAGTTGTTCTAGACATAAAGAGCTTTACATCGATACATTATAC
This sequence comes from Saussurea involucrata, assembly GCA_033807775.1. Lineage (NCBI taxonomy): Eukaryota > Viridiplantae > Streptophyta > Magnoliopsida > Asterales > Asteraceae > Saussurea > Saussurea involucrata. The sequence goes on from CM066317.1 coordinate 90,260,286, forward strand.
ACCTCAATCAGACCAATGAGTGATTTTATACGGATTTTTCAACAAACAGAACTTTATGCTTAGATCTAAGTCCGAAACCCGATGAACCCGACCCGATGAACCCGAAAACCGATTAGACCCGAAGTCCGAAACTCGAACTTTACTTAGGAAGGGTTTCGGGGCCTGTTTTGTCCACCCGAAACCCGATCGGGTTGGGGGTTTTTCGGCCCGACCCGACCGATGCTCACCCCTAGTTTTTAGTAGAAAACAACTTTGAAAAGTTACAGCTTCCGTCCTACAAACGTTTTGACGATTTACTCATACTTAGAGAACAAATTAAGATTTGACATCTAAATTAAAAACGTACTACAATTTCTTAGGAATCTAATCGCCTAAAATGCACATTTTTTGGATCAATGAACAACTTTATATGAATTTTACAAAAACACTGCGCAAAACCCGTTTTAACATGACCCGTTTTGGAAATACACTATTTCGAGCCCCTTAAAGTCACAATTAGATCTCGTTGTAAACTACAAAGTTGTTCTAGACATAAGGAGCTTTACATCGATACATTATACACCTCAATCAGACCAATGAGTGATTTTATACGGATTTTTCAACAAACAGAACTTTATGCTTAGATCTAAGTCCGAAACCCGATGAACCCGACCCGATGAACCCGAAAACCGATTAGACCCGAAGTCCGAAACTCGAACTTTACTTAGGAAGGGTTTCGGGGCCTGTTTTGTCCACCCGAAACCCGATCGGGTTGGGGGTTTTTCGGCCCGACCCGACCGATGCTCACCCCTAGTTTTTAGTAGAAAACAACTTTGAAAAGTTACAGCTTCCGTCCTACAAACGTTTTGACGATTTACTCATACTTAGAGAACAAATTAAGATTTGACATCTAAATTAAAATCGTACTACTATTTCTTAGGAATCTAATCGCCTAAAATGCACATTTTTTGGATCAATGACCAATTTTATATGAATTTTACAAAAACAGTGCGCAAAACCCGTTTTAAAATTACCAGATTTGGAAATACACTATTTCGAGCCCCTTAAAGTCACAATTAGATCTCGTTGTAAACTTGAACGTTGTTCTAGACACAAAGAGCTTCCCATCGATATATTATACACCTCAATCAGACCAATGAGTGATTTTATACGGATTTTTCAACAAACAGAACTTTATGCTTAGATCTAAGTCCGAAACCCGATGAACCCGACCCGATGAACCCGAAAACCGATTAGACCCGAAGTCCGAAACTCGAACTTTACTTAGGAAGGGTTTCGGGGCCTGTTTTGTCCACCCAAAACCCGATCGGGTTGGGGGTTTTTCGGCCCGACCCGACCGATGCTCACCCCTAGTTTTTAGTAGAAAACAACTTTGAAAAGTTACAGCTTCCGTCCTACAAACGTTTTGACGATTTACTCATACTTAGAGAACAAATTAAGATTTGACATCTAAATTAAAATCGTACTACTATTTCTTAGGAATCTAATCGCCTAAAATGCACATTTTTGGATCAATGACCAATTTTATATGAATTTTACAAAAACAGTGCGCAAAACCCGTTTTAATAATTACCAGATTTGGAAATACACTATTTCGAGCCCCTTAAAGTCACAATTAGATCTCGTTGTAAACTTGAACGTTGTTCTAGACACAAAGAGCTTCCCATCGATATATTATACACCTCAATCAGACCAATGAGTGATTTTATACGGATTTTTCAACAAACAGAACTTTATGCTTAGAACTAAGTCCGAAACCCGATGAACCCGACCCGATGAACCCGAAAACCGATTAGACCCGAAGTCCGAAACTCGAACTTTACTTAGGAAGGCTTTCGGGGCCTGTTTTGTCCACCCGAAACCCGATCGGGTTGGGGGGTTTTCGGCCCGACCCGACCGATGCTCACCCCTAGTTTTTAGTAGAAAACAACTTTGAAAAGTTACAGCTTCCGTAATACAAACGTTTTGACGATTTACTCATACTTAGAGAACAAATTAAGATTTGACATCTAAATTAAAAACGTACTACTATTTCTTAGGAATCTAATCGCCTAAAATGCACTTTTTTTGGATCAATGACCAATTTTATATGAATTTTACGAAAACAGTGCGCAAAACCCGTTTTAACATGACCCGTTTTGGAAATACACTATTTCGAGCCCCTTAAAGTCACAATTAAATCTCGTTGTAAACTACAAAGTTGTTCTAGACATAAAGAGCTTTACATCGATACATTATACACCTCAATCAGACCAATGAGTGATTTTATACGGATTTTTCAACAAACATAACTTTATGCTTAGATCTAAGTCCGAAACCCGATGAACCCGACCCGATGAACCCGAAAACCGATTAGACCCGAAGTCCGAAACTCGAACTTTACTTAGGAAGGGTTTCGGGGCCTGTTTTGTCCACCCGAAACCCGATCGGGTTGGGGGTTTTTCGGCCCGACCCGACCGATGCTCACCCCTAGTTTTTAGTAGAAAACAACTTTGAAAAGTTACAGCTTCCGTCCTACAAACGTTTTGACGATTTACTCATACTTAGAGAACAAATTAAGATTTGACATCTAAATTAAAATCGTACTACTATTTCTTAGGAATCTAATCGCCTAAAATGCACATTTTTTGGATCAATGACCAATTTTATATGAATTTTACAAAAACAATGCGCAAAACCCGTTTTAAAATGACCAGTTTTGGAAATACACTATTTCGAGCCCCTTAAAGTCACAGTTAGATCTCGTTGTAAACTAGAACGTTGTTCTAGACACAAAGAACTTTCCATCGATATATTATACACCTCAATCAGACCAATGAGTGATTTTATACGGATTTTTCAACAAACAAAACTTTATGCTTAGATCGAAGTCCGAAACCCGATGAACCCGACCCGATGAACCCGAAAACCGATTAGACCCGAAGTCCGAAACTCGAACTTTACTTAGGAAGGCTTTCGGGGCCTGTTTTGTCCACCCGAAACCCGATCGGGTTGGGGGGTTTTCGGCCCGACCCGACCGATGCTCACCCCTAGTTTTTAGTAGAAAACAACTTTGAAAAGTTACAGCTTCCGTAATACAAACGTTTTGACGATTTACTCATACTTAGAGAACAAATTAAGATTTGACATCTAAATTAAAAACGTACTACTATTTCTTAGGAATCTAATCGCCTAAAATGCACTTTTTTTGGATCAATGACCAATTTTATATGAATTTTACGAAAACAGTGCGCAAAACCCGTTTTAACATGACCTGTTTTGGAAATACACTATTTCGAGCCCCTTAAAGTCACAATTAAATCTCGTTGTAAACTACAAAGTTGTTCTAGACATAAAGAGCTTTACATCGATACATTATACACCTCAATCAGACCAATGAGTGATTTTATACGGATTTTTCAACAAACATAACTTTATGCTTAGATCTAAGTTCGAAACCCGATGAACCCGACCCGATGAACCCGAAAACCGATTAGACCCGAAGTCCGAAACTCGAACTTTACTTAGGAAGGGTTTCGGGGCCGGTTTTGTCCACCCGAAACCCGATCGGGTTGGGGGTTTTTCGGCCCGACCCGACCGATGCTCACCCCTAGTTTTTAGTAGAAAACAACTTTGAAAAGTTACAGCTTCCGTCCTACAAACGTTTTGACGATTTACTCATACTTAGAGAACAAATTAAGATTTGACATCTAAATTAAAAACGTACTACTATTTCTTAGGAATCTAATAGCCTAAAATGCACATTTTTTGGATCAATGACAAATTTTATATGAATTTTACAAAAACAATGCGCAAAACCCGTTTTAAAATGACCAGTTTTGGAAATACACTATTTCGAGCCCCTTAAAGTCACAGTTAGATCTCGTTGTAAACTAGAACGTTGTTCTAGACACAAAGAACTTTCCATCGATATATTATACACCTCAATCAGACCAATGAGTGATTTTATACGGATTTTTCAACAAACAAAACTTTATGCTTAGATCGAAGTCCGAAACCCGATGAACCCGACCCGATGAACCCGAAAACCGATTAGACCCGAAGTCCGAAACTCGAACTTTATTTAGGAAGGGTTTCGGGTCTTGTTTTGTCCACCCGAAACCCGATCGGGTTGGGGGGTTTTCGGCCCGACCCGACCGATGCTCACCCCTAGTTTTTAGTAGAAAACAACTTTGAAAAGTTACAACTTCCGTAATACAAACGTTTTGACGATTTACTCATACTTAGAGAACAAATTAAGATTTGACATCTAAATTAAAAAACGTACTACAATTTCTTAGGAATCTAATCGCCTAAAATGCACATTTTTTGGATCAATGACCAATTTTATATGAATTTTACAAAAACAGTGCGCAAAACCCGTTTTAACATGACCAGTTTTGGAAATACACTATTTCGAGCCCCTTAAAGTCACAATTAGATCTCGTTGTAAACTAGAAAGTTGTTCTAGACACAAAGAGCTTTCCATCGATATATTATACACCTCAGCAAAACCAATGAGTGATTTTATACGGATTGTTCAACAAACAGAACTTTATGCTTAGATCTAAGTCCGAAACCCGATGAACCTGACCCGATGAACCCAAAAACCGATTAGACACGAAGTTCAAAACTCGAACTTTACTTAGGAAGGGTTTCGGGCCCTGTTTTGTCCACCCGAAACCCGATCGGGTTGGGGGTTTTTTGGCCCGACACGACCGATGCTCACCCGTAGTTTTTAGTAGAAAACAACTTTGAAAAGTTATAGCTTCCGTCCTACAAACGTTTTGACGATTTGCTCATGCTTAGAGAACAAATTAAGATTTGACATCTAAATTAAAAACGTACTACTATTTCTTAGGAATCTAATCGCCTAAAATGCACATTTTTTGGATCAATGAACAATTTTATATGAATTTTACAAAAACAGTGCGCAAAACCCGTTTTAACATGACCCGTTTTGGAAATACACTATTTCGAGCCCCTTAAAGTCACAATTAAATCTCGTTGTAAACTACAAAGTTGTTCTAGACATAAAGAGCTTTACATCGATACATTATACACCTCAATCAGACCAATGAGTGATTTTATACGGATTTTTCAACAAACAGAACTTTATGCTTAGATCTAAGTCCGAAACCCGATGAACCCGACCCGATGAACCCGAAAACCGATTAGACCCGAAGTCCGAAACTCGAACTTTACTTAGGAAGGGTTTCGGGGCCTGTTTTGTCCACCCGAAACCCGATCGGGTTGGGGGGTTTTCGGCCCGACCCGACCGATGCTCACCCCTAGTTTTTAGTAGAAAACAACTTTGAAAAGTTACAGCTTCCGTTCTACAAACGTTTTGACGATTTACTCATACTTAGAGAACAAATTAAGATTTGACATCTAAATTAAAAACGTACTACTATTTCTTAGGAATCTAATCGCCAAAAATGCACATTTTTTGGATCAATGACCAATTTTATATGAATTTTACAAAAACAGTGCGCAAAACCCGTTTTAAAATGACCAGTTTTGGAAATACACTATTTCGAGCCCCTTAATATCACAATTAGATCTCGTTGTAACCTAGAAAGTTGTTCTAGACACAAAGAGCTTTCCATCGATATATTATACACCTCAATCAGACTAATGAGTTATTTTATACGGATTTTTCAACAAACAAAACTTTATGCTTAGATCTAAGTCCGAAACCCGATGAACCCGACCCGATGAACCCGAAAACCGATTAGAACCGAAGTCCGAAACTCGAACTTTACTTATGAAGGGTTTCGGGGCCTGTTTTGTCCACCCGAAACCCGATCGGGTTGGGCGTTTTTTGGCCCGACCCGACCGATGCTCACCCCTAGTTTTTAGTAGAAAACAACTTTGAAAAGTTACAGATTTCGTCCTACAAACGTTTTGACGATTTACTCATACTTAGAGAACAAATTAAGATTTGACATCTAAATTAAAAACGTACTACTATTTCTTAGGAATCTAATCGCCTAAAATGCACATTTTTTGGATCAATGACCAATTTTATATGAATTTTACAAAAACAGTGCGCAAAACCTGTTTTAAAATGACCAGTTTTGGAAATACACTATTTCGAGCCCCTTAATATCACAATTAGATCTCGTTGTAAACTAGAAAGTTGTTCTAGACACAAAGAGCTTTCCATCGATATATTATACACCTCAATCAGACTAATGAGTTATTTTATACGGATTTTTCAACAAACAGAACTTTATGCTTAGATCTAAGTCCGAAACCCGATGAACCCGACCCGATGAACCCGAAAACCGATTAGAACCGAAGTCCGAAACTCGAACTTTACTTATGAAGGGTTTCGGGGCCTGTTTTGTCCACCCGAAACCCGATCGGGTTGGGCGTTTTTTGGCCCGACCCGACCGATGCTCACCCCTAGTTTTTAGTAGAAAACAACTTTGAAAAGTTACAGATTCCGTCCTACAAACGTTTTGACGATTTACTCATACTTAGAGAACAAATTAAGATTTGACATCTAAATTTAAAACGTACTACAATTTCTTAGGAATCTAATCGCCTAAAATGCACATTTTTTGGATCAATGACCAATTTTATATGAATTTTACAAAAACAGTGCGCAAAACCCGTTTTAACATGACCAGTTTTGGAAATACACTATTTCGAGCCCCTTAAAATCACAATTAGATTTTGTTGTAAACTAGAAAGTTGTTCTAGACATAAAGAGCTTTCCATCGATATATTATACACCTCAATCAGACCAATGAGTGATTTTATACGGATTTTTCAACAAACAGAACTTTATGCTTAGATCTAAGTCCGAAACTCGATGAACCCGAAAACCGATTAGACCCGAAGTCCGAAACTCGAACTTTACTTAGGAAGGGTTTCGGGTCCTGTTTTGTCCACCCGAAACCCGATCGGGTTGGGGGGTTTTCGGCCCGACCCGACCGATGCTCACTCCTAGTTTTTAGTAGAAAACAACTTTGAAAAGTTACAACTTCCGTAATACAAACGTTTTGACGATTTACTCATACTTAGAGAACAAATTAAGATTTGACATCTAAATTAAAAAACGTACTACTATTTCTTAGGAATCTAATCGCCTAAAATGCACATTTTTTGGATCAATGACCAATTTTATATGAATTTTACAAAAACAGTGCGCAAAACCCGTTTTAACATGACCAGTTTTGGAAATACACTATTTCGAGCCCCTTAAAGTCACAATTAGATCTCGTTGTAAACTAGAAAGTTGTTCTAGACACAAAGAGCTTTCCATCGATATATTATATACCTCAGTAAAACCAATGAGTGATTTTATACGGATTGTTCAACAAACAGAACTTTATGCTTAGATCTAAGTCCGAAACCCGATGAACCCGACCCGATGAACCCGAAAACCGATAAGACACGAAGTTCAAAACTCGAACTTTACTTAGGAAGGGTTTCAGGGCCTGTTTTGTCCACCCGACACCCGATCGGGTTGGGGGTTTTTCGGCCCGACCCGACCGATGCTCACCCCTAGTTTTTAGTAGAAAACCACTTTGAAAAGTTACAGCTTCCGTCCTACAAACGTTTTGACGATTTACTCATACTTAGAGAACAAATTAAGATTTGACATCTAAATTAAAAACGTACTACTATTTCTTAGGAATCTAATCGCCTAAAATGCACATTTTTTGGATCAATGACCAATTTTATATGAATTTTACAAAAACAGTGCGCAAAACCCGTTTTAAAATGACCAGTTTTGGAAATACACTATTTCGAGCCCCTTAAAGTCACAATTAGATCTCGTTGTAAACTAGAACGTTGTTCTAGACACAAAGAGATTTCCATCGATATATTATACACCTCAATCAGACCAATGAGTGATTTTATACGGATTTTTCAACAAACATAACTTTATGCTTAGATCTAAGTCCGAAACCCGATGAACCCTACCCGATGAACCCGAAAACCGATTAGACCCGAAATCCGAAACTCGAACTTTACTTAGGAGGGGTTTCGGGGCCTGGTTTGTCAACCCGAAACCCGATCGGGTTGGGGGTTTTTCGGCCCGACCCGACCGATGCTCACCCCTAGTTTTTAGTAGAAAACAACTTTGAAAAGTTACAGCTTCCGTCCTACAAACGTTTTGACGATTTACTCATACTTAGAGAACAAATTAAGATTTGACATCTAAATTAAAAATGTACTACTATTTCTTAGGAATCTAATCGCCTAAAATGCACATTTTTTTGATCAATGACCAATTTTATATGAATTTTACAAAAACAGTGCGCAAAACCCGTTTTAAAATGACCAGTTTTGGAAATACACTATTTCGAGCCCCTTAATATCACAATTAGATCTCGTTGTAAACTAGAAAGTTGTTCTAGACACAAAGAGCTTTCCATCGATATATTATACACCTCAATCAGACTAATGAGTTATTTTATACGGATTTTTCAACAAACAGAACTTTATGCTTAGATCTAAGTCCGAAACCCGATGAACCCGAAAACCGATTAGAACCGAAGTCCGAAACTCGAACTTTACTTAGGAAGGGTTTCAGGGCCTGTTTTGTCCACCCGAAACCCGATCGGGTTGGGCGTTTTTTGGCCCGACCCGACCGATGCTCACCCCTAGTTTTTAGTAGAAAACAACTTTGAAAAGTTACAGCTTCCGTCCTACAAACGTTTTAACGATTTATTAATGCTTAGAGAACAAATTAAGATTTGACATATAAATTAAAAACGTACTACTATTTCTTAGGAATCTAATCGCCTAAAATGCACATTTTTTGGATCAATGACCAATTTTATATGGATTTTACAAACACAGTGCGCAAAACCCGTTTTAACATGACCAGTTTTGGAAATACACTATTTCGAGCCCCTTAAAATCACAATTAGATCTTGTTGTAAACTAGAAAGTTTTTCTAGACACAAAGATATTTCCATCGATATATTATACACCTCAATCAAACCAATGAGTGATTTTATACGGATTTTTCAACAAACAGAACTTTATGCTAAGATCTAAGTCCGAAACCCGATGAACCCGACCCGATGAACCCGAAAACCGATTAGACCCGAAGTCCGAAACTCGAACTTTACTTAGGAAGGGTTTCGGGGCCTGTTTTGTCCACCCGAAACCCGATCGGGTTGGCGGGTTTTCGGCCCGACCCGACCGATGCTCACCCCTAGTTTTTAGTAGAAAACAACTTTGAAAAGTTACAGCTTCCGTAATACAAACGTTTTGACGATTTACTCATACTTAGAGAACAAATTAAGATTTGACATCTAAATTAAAAAACGTACTACTATTTCTTAGGAATCTAATCGCCTAAAATGCACATTTTTTGGATCAATGAGCAATTTTATATGAATTTTACAAAAACAGTGCTCAAAACCCGTTTTAACATGACCAGTTTTGGAACTACACTATTTCGAGCCCCTTAAAGTCACAATTAGATCTCGTTGTAAACTAGAAAGTTGTTCTAGACACAAAGAGCTTTCTATCGATATATTATACACCTCAATCAGACTAATGAGTTATTTTATACGGATTTTTCAACAAACAGAACTTTATGCTTAGATCTAAGTCCGAAACCCGATGAACCCGACCCGATGAACCCGAAAACCGATTAGAACCGAAGTCCGAAACTCGAACTTTACTTAGGAAGGGTTTCGTGGACTGTTTTGTCCACCCGAAACCCGATCGGGTTGGGCGTTTTTTGGCCGGACCCGACCGATGCTCACCCCTAGTTTTTAGTAGAAAACAACTTTGAAAAGTTACAGCTTCCTTCCTACAAACGCTTTGACGATTTACTCATACTTAGAGAACAAATTAAGATTTGACATCTAAATTAAAAACGTACTACAATTTCTTAGGAATCTAATCGCCTAAAATGCACATTTTTTGGATCCATGACCAATTTTATATGAATTTTACAAAAACAGTGCGGAAAACCCGTTTTAACATGACCAGTTTTGGAAATACACTATTTCGAGCCCCTTAAAGTCACAATTAGATCTCGTTGTAAACTAGAAAGTTATTCTAGACACAAAGAGCTTTCCATCGGTATATTTTACACCTCAATCAGACTAATGAGTGATTTTATACGGATTTTTCAACAAACAGAACTTTATGCTTAGATCGAAGTCCGAAACCCGATGAACCCGACCCGATGAACCCGAAAACCGATTAGACCCGAAGTCCGAAACTCGAACTTTACTTAGGAAGGGTTTCGGGGCCTGTTTTGTCCACCCGAAACCCGATAGGGTTGGGGGTTTTTCGGCCCGACCCGACCGATGCTCACCCCTAGTTTTTAGTAGAAAACAACTTTGAAAAGTTACATCTTCCGTCCTACAAACGTTTTAACGATTTACTAATACTTAGAGAACAAATTAAGATTTGACATCTAAATTAAAAACGTACTACTATTTCTTTGGAATCTAATCGCCTAAAATGCACATTTTTTGGATCAATGACCAATTTTATATGGATTTTACAAAAACAGTGCGCAAAACCCGTTTTAACATGACCAGTTTTGGAAATACACTATTTCGAGCCCCTTAAAATCACAATTAGATCTTGTTGTAAACTAGAAAGTTTTTCTAGACACAAAGATATTTCCATCGATATATTATACACCTCAATCAAACCAATGAGTGATTTTATACGGATTTTTCAACAAACAGAACTTTATGCTAAGATCTAAGTCCGAAACCCGATGAACCCGACCCGATGAACCCGAAAACCGATTAGACCCGAAGTCCGAAACTCGAACTTTACTTAGGAAGGGTTTCGGGGCCTGTTTTGTCCACCCGAAACCCGATCGGGTTGGCGGGTTTTCGGCCCGACCCGACCGATGCTCACCCCTAGTTTTTAGTAGAAAACAACTTTGAAAAGTTACAGCTTCCGTAATACAAACGTTTTGACGATTTACTCATACTTAGAGAACAAATTAAGATTTGACATCTAAATTAAAAAACGTACTACTATTTCTTAGGAATCTAATCGCCTAAAATGCACATTTTTTGGATCAATGAGCAATTTTATATGAATTTTACAAAAACAGTGCTCAAAACCCGTTTTAACATGACCAGTTTTGGAACTACACTATTTCGAGCCCCTTAAAGTCACAATTAGATCTCGTTGTAAACTAGAAAGTTGTTCTAGACACAAAGAGCTTTCTATCGATATATTATACACCTCAATCAGACTAATGAGTTATTTTATACGGATTTTTCAACAAACAGAACTTTATGCTTAGATCTAAGTCCGAAACCCGATGAACCCGACCCGATGAACCCGAAAACCGATTAGAACCGAAGTCCGAAACTCGAACTTTACTTAGGAAGGGTTTCGTGGACTGTTTTGTCCACCCGAAACCCGATCGGGTTGGGCGTTTTTTGGCCGGACCCGACCGATGCTCACCCCTAGTTTTTAGTAGAAAACAACTTTGAAAAGTTACAGCTTCCTTCCTACAAACGCTTTGACGATTTACTCATACTTAGAGAACAAATTAAGATTTGACATCTAAATTAAAAACGTACTACAATTTCTTAGGAATCTAATCGCCTAAAATGCACATTTTTTGGATCCATGACCAATTTTATATGAATTTTACAAAAACAGTGCGGAAAACCCGTTTTAACATGACCAGTTTTGGAAATACACTATTTCGAGCCCCTTAAAGTCACAATTAGATCTCGTTGTAAACTAGAAAGTTATTCTAGACACAAAGAGCTTTCCATCGGTATATTTTACACCTCAATCAGACTAATGAGTGATTTTATACGGATTTTTCAACAAACAGAACTTTATGCTTAGATCGAAGTCCGAAACCCGATGAACCCGACCCGATGAACCCGAAAACCGATTAGACCCGAAGTCCGAAACTCGAACTTTACTTAGGAAGGGTTTCGGGGCCTGTTTTGTCCACCCGAAACCCGATAGGGTTGGGGGTTTTTCGGCCCGACCCGACCGATGCTCACCCCTAGTTTTTAGTAGAAAACAACTTTGAAAAGTTACATCTTCCGTCCTACAAACGTTTTAACGATTTACTAATACTTAGAGAACAAATTAAGATTTGACATCTAAATTAAAAACGTACTACTATTTCTTTGGAATCTAATCGCCTAAAATGCACATTTTTTGGATCAATGACCAATTTTATATGGATTTTACAAAAACAGTGCGCAAAACCCGTTTTAACATGACCAGTTTTGGAAATACACTATTTCGAGCCCCTTAAAATCACAATTAGATCTTGTTGTAAACTAGAAAGTTGTTCTAGACACAAAGAGCTTTCCATCGATATATTATACACCTCAATCAAACCAATGTGTGATTTTATACAGATTTTTCAACAAACAGAACTTTATGCTTAGATCTAAGTCTGAAACCCGATGAACCCGACCCGATGAACCCGAAAACCGATTAGACCCGTAGTCCGAAACTCGAACTTTACTTAGGAAGGGTTTCGGGGCCTGTTTTGTCCACCCGAAACCCGATCGGGTTGGGGGGTTTTCGGCCCGACCCGACCGATACTCACCCCTAGTTTTTAGTAGAAAACAACTTTGAAAAGTTACAGCTTCCGTCCTACAAACGTTTTGTCGATTTACTCATACTTAGAGAACAAATTAAGATTTGACATCTAAATTAAAAACGTACTACTATTTCTTAGGAATCTAATCGCCAAAAATGCACATTTTTTAGATCAATGACCAATTTTATAAGAATTTTACAAAAACAGTGCGCAAAACCTGTTTTAACATGACCAGTTTTGGAGATACACTATTTCGAGCCCCTTAAAGTCACAATTAGATCTCGTTGTAAACTGGAAAGTTGTTCTAGATACAAAGAGCTTTCCATCGATATATTATACATCTCAATCAGACCAATGAGTGATTTTATACGGATTTTTCAACAAACAGAACTTTATGCTTAGATCTAAGTCCGAAACCCGATGAACCCGACCCGATGAACCCGAAAACCGATTAGACCCGAAGTCCGAAACTCGAACTTTACTTAGGAAGGGTTTCGGGGCCTGTTTTCTCCACCCGAAACCCGATCGGGTTGGGGGGTTTTCGGCCCGACCCGATCGATGCTCACCCCTAGTTTTTAGTAGAAAACAACTTTGAAAAGTTACAGCTTCCGTAATACAAACGTTTTGACGATTTACTCATATTTAGAGAACAAATTAAGATTTGACATCTAAATTAAAAAACGTACTACTATTTCTTAGGAATCTAATCGCCTAAAATGCACATTTTTTGGATCAATGACCAATTTTATATGAATTTTACAAAAACAGTGCGCAAAACCCGTTTTAACATGACCAGTTTTGGAAATACACTATTTCGAGCCCCTTAAAGTCACAATTAGATCTCGTTGTAAACTAGAAAGTTGTTCTAGACACATAGAGCTTTCCATCGATATATTATACACCTCAATCAGACCAATGAGTGAGTGATTTTATACGGATTTTTCAACAAACAGAACTTTATGCTTAGATCTAAGTCCGAAACCCGATGAACCCGAAAATAGATTAGACCCGAAGTCCGAAACTCGAACTTTACTTAGGAAGGGTTTCGGGGCCTGTTTTGTCCACCCGAAACCCGATCGGGTTGGGTGGTTTTCGGCCCGACCCGACCGATGCTCACCCCAAGTTTTTAGTAGAAAACAACTTTGAAAAGTTACAGCTTCCGTAATACAAAGGTTTTGACGATTTTCTCATACTTAGAGAACAAATTAAAATTTGACATCTAAATTAAAAAACGTACTACTATTTCTTAGGAATCTAATCGCCTAAAATGCACATTTTTTGGATCAATGACCAATTTTATATGAATTTTACAAAAACAGTGCGCAAAACCCGTTTTAACATGACCAGTTTTGGAAATACACTATTTCGAGCCCCTTAAAGTCACAATTAGATCTCGTTGTAAACTAGAAAGTTGTTCTAGACACAAAGAGCTTTCCATCGATATATTATACACCTCAATC